>JBCFYV010000003.1:19444861-19491253 GCA_039000515.1 Timema cristinae
AAAGTATTTATATTTATAAAAATGAGTATCATTAATATTTTAAGAACTTGGGTTTTAATATACTTTTTAATCTTTAAAATTATGAATAGGCCTATACTCGAACTCGGAAGCTTTTAGAAATACTCAACACGAGTTTGACTCGAATGAAAAAACCTAAGCTTGCATACCCCTAATATATATGAGTGTGTGTTTATGCGTGAATTTCTACAGCAGGATCGCTTCACACACCAGATTATCTTTAAAAAGAAATAGGACTTAACTGTCAAAAGGTATATTTTCATTAATGTGAAAACCTTGGTACCTTTTTTTTGGACAGGATAACGAAAGATACATCAGAGTAGAACGATAGGAATATAATTTAATTAACTGAATAATATATATGATGACAATATAATATATATTTTTTTTTTACAAAAAAGAGTATTGACTTTAATATGCAATATTATATGTAAATTAAAAAAAGATAGAATTATCACTAAGGTTATAACCCTCAAAAGTAACACATTATAATCTTCAGTTAAACTACACCGATCGGCAGACATTCATTTAATTTCTTTGATCTAAAGAAATATTATATATTTAAATAATAATGATTGCAATGTATATGCATATAAAGGATTATAATAAACAGTTAAGAAAGATCTCAAGGATATGTATTAATTCAAGACTGCGACATTGACCCAGATGATCAATCTATATATCTATTACTAGTCCATTAAACAGAAAAAAATATTCATGCAGAGGGACTAAAGACTCTCATCTTTAATTATAAACAACGATATATCAAATAAGACTAAACTATTAAACAACAGTTAAAATTGAACTAAGGTCCCTAGATATCAAATTTTAATATGAAGTAAATGTTGACAAGGGGCCAGTTTCATAGTCAAATTTAGTACGCCTCAAGTGCGGCGCTACACTAAGTACATGACGACACTTTACCTAAACCAGAATGGAATGGGCCGTTCTCGCATAGGAAACTGGCCCATTCCATTCTGGTTTAGTAGGTGTCGTCATGTACTTAGTGTAGCGTCGCACTTGAGGCGTATAAATTTGACTATGAAACTGGCCCAGTCTTTTCTCGGCATATAAGCCATACGTCACCACACATTTGAGAATTCCTAAGAATATATCTTATAAATAAATCATAAAAAGTGTGTATATATATATAATCTAATATATATATATATAAATGTTTTCATGGATATGTAATCGGTAGTCTCCAATAGTGCAAAATCCAAACATTTTCCAAAGATATACGAAATACTATTAAAGTCTTTACGCTTAAAATTTCGAGACTTACTGAAGGAACGTACAATAAATCAAAGTTAAAGTGTAATTTTCATCAGATTCCACAGTCAAAAAGGGGAATATCTGAGTGTTGGCAAAAAAGATTCGAAAGATCCAAAAAAGCAAACGGATATTAATTTAAAGTAATCCATGCTAAAAAGAATTTAATATAAATATAAAATATTATGACAAAATAATAAATTTAGAATCGCCAAGCTGAACGAGAATTTTGTAAGGCTTACATTATGTCAAGACACGGTGTCCTCGGTGAAAATCCAAACAAGAGTACAGAACGAGTAGAAAATCATCAGCTTATATTCAAATCACAGCTCAGCTAGAAACATCATAGAATGGAATCAGAAAGGAAGGGAGGGAAGCAATACAAAGAGAGAGAGAGAAAAAGAGAGAGGACGGAAATGCAATGGGGTCAGGCTGGCAACGAATAATCTAGATCATGGCACTATCTTCCACGAGTTTCTACGGCATATCTGTGGCAGGTCATCTGACTACTCGTATCCCGGATGCTGCTTTAGTTGGCTTGGTTTATCGGCAGGGCTTGGATGTATTTTTACTTTGCTAGTGGCTATGTTGATTATTTGGTTATATGGAGCGTATCAGGTCAAATGCTGGCAGGGGTGAGGTCACTGACCATATTTAGAAGGTTTTATATTTAATTTCACTGACCTAGTTTCTTGTAACTTTGATGATAGTTAATATATTATTACGTTACTATTATATTATTGTCTCTTGTAGCTTAATCAATGTTACAGTATATATGGATTAAATGACCATTTGTTAGTTACGACTACAGCCACATTTATATATATTCTTAAATTGAAAAATGACACCTGCACACAGGAATCAAACCGGGACTATTGGCTTAGTAATAGCTTGGCTATTTAATACATCATTATACCCCCATTCATACAGTTGCCATTGTACTGTTATCAGAATAAAGCCCTCTCATGTCGAAGATGTCTGCACTTTCTTATAGCTCCTGATATTAATTGATAACTAATATGTAACTGACGATTTCCACACGTCTATCACAGACTCAGAATGATCTTAGGTACAGAATGACTTCTATATAGCTTAGTGGTTAGAGCATTGGCATACTAAGCCAAAAGTCCGGGTTCATTTGGCGTATACAGGTGTAATTTTTCATTTTAAGAATATGATATAGAAATGCGGCTATAACTGTAACAAACAACTATATTAGCTTTGCCAGTTGATCCATCATACTAGCTGTAGGCCATTATCTATTTAACTATAGAACTACTAGGGAAAGGGGGCAGCAGGAGGCTCCCAATTTATTTTTATTTTAAGGTGATAATCAAGCCTTGAAGAGCTTTTAGCTAACTGTATTTTTAAATGTATTTATTTATTTATTTATTTATTTAAAAAGGCCGTAGCCAGCCAATAATTTCGGGAGGGTGGGAGGGGAGCGGGGTGGTTGGTGGTCACATCCCCCAATTGCCGAAAGCTAGAAATAATTCTGATTGATAAACAGTTCTAGAAGATATCCGAAGTGTTTTATATGGCAACATTACCCCCTAATTGCTCAAGGCTAGTAAATATTCTAAATATTACACACCTCTAGAAGCTATCTGAAGTTTTTCTTTGGCAACATAACACCATAACTGCCAAAGGCTAGGCAAAATTCTAAATATGAAACACCTCTAGAAGCTATCTGCATTTTGTTTTTGGCAGCATAACTCGATAAGTGCCGAAGGCTAGGAAAATTTTTAATTATTAAACACCTCTAGAAGCTATCTGAAGTGATTTTTATAGTAATATAACTGCCTAACTGCCGAAGGCTTGGAAAATTCTAAATATTAAACACTTCTAGAAGCTATCTGAAGTTTCTTTTATGGCACCATAACCCCCTAACTACCAAAGGCTGGGAAAATTTCTAGATATTAAACACCTCTAAAAGCTTTCTGAAGTATTTTTTATGGCACCATAACACCCTCCCTAACTGCCGAAGGCTGGGAAAATTTATAAATATTAAACACCTCTAAAAGTTATCTGAAATATTTGTTATGGCAACATAACCCCATAACCCCCTAACTGCCAAAGGTTAGGAAAATTTCTAGCTATCAAACACCTCTAGAAACTATCTGAAGTGTTTTGTTATGGCAACAAAAACCCCTAACTGCCGAAGGCCAGAAAAAATTCTAAATATTAAACACCTCTAGAAACTCTCTTAAGTGCTTTTATGGTAACACAGCCGCCTAATTTGTAATTTTGTGTGTGTGTGTGTGTGTATATATATATATATATATAGTAACTATGTCATTTTTAGCACTTTAACAGCTTATGTTTCTATTAGAATTTTGCATCTTCTTATAGTCATTAAAATCCTTGAAAAAGTAAATATAAAGGTAAAACCTCAATATTGTCACCCCACCCAAAACTCGCTGAGACCTCCAAGTCTGAAACCGCTTTATTGTAACACAGTTGGAAGAAATATTTGACTAGTAAGCTCCCAGATATGTAGAACTCTCTCGTCATTTTATCAAAAAATTAGCAATTTGGTTATGTTTTGGATTTTCAACTATAAAATAAAGCAAAACAAAATATAATTTATCGATATTTTTACAGTATTTTTATACCTGTCTACCAATGTCCTGCTTAATAACCTCATGGAAGTTGCCCTAAAATGTTAATACTGGTACATCAAAAACTTTTCAAAACATATTGTAATTTAGCGCGTGAGGGTGAAGGGGCTTCCCCTGACATTTTATTAAATAACTTATGACATATTCAAAATCAGCACACTAAACACCATGGTTTTATGAAATTGCATGCAAATCAAACACTAAATAATGAATTTAAAAGTGTATCCAAAATTTGAAAATGTTAAAGGGTAAAAAAAAACTTAACTTTTTGTTTAATGTTGTCTACTTAATCAAATAAAAAGTTATAAGAGTTGTAACAATGTTAGAGAACCTTATTAATCCTCTTCCTTCATTGTTACTTTGAGCCTATTTAAATGCTTTCACGAAAGCCTATTTTAATAAACAATGAAATAAGATACATTAGTTCAATTCAAATTAGTATGGATACTTGTTGGAAAAATTAGTGTATATTTAAAAAGTCATACATTAACACTAACCTCAATGTCCTCATTTCATCATTCAGATCTTTTGATAAAAAAAAAAAATGTTGCATAACATTCACTGCATTTATACCTTCAACATCTAATAAAGCCCTAATTGAGGCATTGGTTGTACAACATATGATAATTTGAATCATAAAACTGTGACACTCTAGCAGCCACGAAAGTCACAAATAAAAACACTAAACCATAAATAAAAAATTGGTTGACAATGCTGCCACTTCAAGCATAGCTGGCTAAGTGAAATTTTGCTACTGGGCAGCTCATGTTGCCTTATGATTCGTTTCCCTACCACATTCGGCATACACTCACCGGCGTTTCCTTTAACTGTTTGACGATTTTGGAAGTTGGGATTTTTTGTAGAGTAAGAATCAACAGTTGGGAATTTTAAATTTGTCTGTACAAGTATGTGGTTAAGGACTTTCATAATAGAAAGTAATGGGTACAGAATAAGCCTAGAATTTCCCAACTCCAGCTTTCAAGCTTTTAACCAACATTTGGGGAGTTTGAGGGGATGACACCCCCCAACCATCTCCCGCTCGACGCCCCTGGTTGTAAGTCATGAACTATTAATCTATTGAACTACTAGCTGTAGGCCATGGACTAGAAACTATTGAACTACTCACATCCAAACCTATTTTCACAAATGCTTTCTTAAAATGTACTCAAAATATTGAATTGTATCATAATAAATATTTCTGTTACTACATATTAGAGTATATTTTACTTACTCTGGCTTTATTTTTTTAAATAATAAAACCGGTTTAAAATTGTTTTTTAAATCTTATTTTAAATATCTCTCTTACTTCATTAAAAAAATTAAAATATTATTATTAGTTATTACATATTTGTTTTCTACAAACATAATAAAGTTTTAAAATTTTTATATATATACACACACACACACACACACGACTTGACTCGATACTCACAAGCTTCATGAAAAGCTCGCTTGAAATCCACTCAAATTAAAAATTTTAGTTTGCAGACCCTTTCTAGTAAATTTTTGAACAATAGCTGTAGGCCATTAGTTAGTAAACTATTGAACTACTGCACCCGCTCTTGCTTACAAAATAGTGAAACTAGATAAATAATATGCTAATTTCAGGGAACTAAACATATTTGAATTATAATTTAACTATAATTTGTTTATTATTTAATATTTATGAATGCATATGAAGAAGTTAGTTTTGTCTACATTAATTCATTTAAATGATCAACAGACACAATTTTTAATACAAACATTCTCTAACTATGTTTCATTCTGCTTTCTATACTGAGCATTAGTGATGTTGATACAGTTTGGTGGGTGGCTGGGTTAAACCCCCCACTCCACTCATATGTTATAAATGTGTTTTTACAAATGTATCTTGTCATTTCAAATGTAAGTATTTGTTGTACTGTATTATTAGTAGTTACATATGCATGGATTGTGTTTACACTTAGTATCATCATCATCATCATCATATTATCTTCCTCCTCATCAATTGTCTCCAGCCTGTAGCTGGTCAGTTTTTAAAATGCCTCCATCTTCCTCTATCCTTCCACCACTCTTCCTCCTTTAATTTCTCCCATTCTTCTCCTTTCACTTGGAAAATTTCTGTTAGCTGCTCTTCCCATCTCTTCCTTGGCCTCCCCTGTGGTCCCGACCCTCCCCCCTCCCCTCCTCATACCCTATTTCCAACATTTTATTCGGAATCCTCTCTCTTTTTCCATCCTCATTATATGCATCTACCATTTCAGTCTTGGTTCCTTTACTATCTCATATACTCACTCCTACTCTTTCCCCGATAAATTTATTTTTAAACTTGTTTCTTCTATGACAGCTAACATGCTCCTCACAAACTTCATTTCCATGGCCTCCACTTTTCTAGTTTTGTTTCTCCTCGTGACAGCTAACATGCTCCTCACAAACTTTATTATCATGGCCTCCACTTTTCTAGTTTTGTTTCTCCTCGTGACAGCTAACATGCTCCTCACAAACTTCATTCCCATGTCCTCCACTTTCATAGTCTTTCTTACATTCACTGTTCATGTTTCTGCTGCATATGTGACAACGGGTTCAGAGTACACCTTGTACAGCACTCCCTTACACTAAAAGGGCGCTTATCTTTACCATAGCAGGTCTCTCACACATCCATAGAACAACTCCCCGTGTTGACCTCTTATTAGATCCTCTTTACTCCTACCCTTAACCTCAATCTAGCTTCCAAGGGATGTATTTTAAATGCTTTATCGTTCTCAGCTCTACAACATCCAACTTTATAGCTTTATTAAATTTAATGTATTACAAAAACTTTTATTTTAAACTCTTACAAGAATTCAATTAAGTTCTGAAAATAAACACTCTTATATAAGTAATAACATATTTTGTTGGCAGTATAAGGTGAAGCCTTGACTCATACAACAAATGAATTACACAATGAAAATTAATTATTCATCTGTGCAGGTTGTAGAGGTGAACCTAAAAACTGGCAAGTTTTCCAATTTTTCCAAGATGTTGAGTGGTCAGATGCCCACACAGTGGTCTTCTCGATGCTTTCCTGTCAATAATGTGACATTCGACCCTCGGAATGACAACATCATTATACTTCACGATGATACAACTATTTGTGTCATCGATAAGGACAAGGTACATGACACTAACATGAAACTCATATCCATATATATTTGTGTGTGTTTTTATAGCTCTAATACTTATTATTGGTGGCTCAGAACCAATTATTTATGATGATCAAGGATGAACATAACAACCAGGCCCCAGACCAGTAATCTAACACTTAACTGAATGTATGGCTGTTATGGTGAATTGATTATAGCTAATAATGTTAAAAACAATAAGCCATTTTTAAAAAATTTTATTAATCTATTATATTTATTATATTTCCTCTTATTACATAATTTTTTCCAAGATTCAAATTCAAGATCGAAAGGTAAAGGGAAGACTCAGATTTGTAAAATAATGGATTCAACCCAGCTCTGGATATCAAATCTTTCTTTCTGATATCAAGTTGTCACTCTATATGTATGAAATAAAGTGCATTGAGCAAAAACAATTGGTAATAAATAAAATTATAGGATATTAGGAAAATGGTAGAGCACAAATAACACACACACATCAATATTTCGATGCTATTATAGCATCTTCCTCAGAAAGTAGTAGAAGACTGAACAAGATGTTGTCTTCAGTGATGCCAACTTAACTGGTATGGATAAAAGGTGAAGATGAATTTCTCTGAATGTTTCTTTATTATTTTATGGATGGTAGGTGGTGCTGGTGTAGCCTCTAGGTTGAAATTAGCGAATATTTAGGTTGGGTGGTTTTCTAGACTTTGTGATCCATTGATGTGGAAATATCGATGTGTGATCGAAATATTGATGTGCGTGTAAATATATATGTGTTCATGTTTTTACTTTTATTTGTGCTCTACCATTTTCCTAATATTCTATAATTTTATTTATTACCAAATTGTCACTCTGTAATATCAATGTCTTTCGGCGATATCAAGTTCTATGGTATATCAAGTCGTTACCGTGTTGTGTTTAAAATTGTTTCACTGTGCTACATAAAGTTGTTTCACTGTTTGATATCAAGGTGTTGCACAGTATGATATCAAGAAGGCTAACATTATTATATCAGACTGTGTGGTAACAAGTTAACAATGTGAACTAATTTTGAAATCAGAGGAATTTTTATAAAACATCTTTGAGTGCTCTTTTAATAAGTTTTATTTTATTGGCTATATTTGTTAGGATCTGCCATTGGCTGAATCTAAAATTCCACGCCTGGAGTCATCTGGAATGTCGGATGGTGTAGATAGCAGTAATCAAGGTTATCCACGTACATCATCTCCTCAACATGCCTTTCATTTCATTAAGAAATATAAGGTCAGTAAACATTCCTCTCAGAATTGAAAGTCTAATTGCAGGGGAAGAAAACTAGTTTCAGAATAATGTGTTCTTGTTACTGTGTCTCCAGCACTTGGTTCATTTGGAATGGTTGGTCGGTGACGAGCTGGTGGCTGTTGAAGTCAGTCCTTCCTCTCTTGCTGAAAAACTGCCACCATCTCTCAAACAGAAGAAATATGGAATGTAAAAATACTCTAGTAAGATTGTTTATAAAGATTGTTTCTTACAAAAAAAAAAGTTTTATTGGTGTAATTTACTAGCTCATAGTATTTAAATCATCATCTTGAAGTGTACTTCACAAGCAAAAAATATGTTTTCTTCACCATTATAATAATTCGCTAATATTGTTATTGTAATAATAATATAATAATAATAATAATACTTAGCACCGCGTCTTACTACCCTTCGGGTTATACGCTTTAAGTACTAATTACGCTAATGGATTAGGAATTGGGAAGGTTGAATTAGAGGAAGTGAACCGGCATTTGCGTGGAGGGAGAGTGGAAAATCATTTAGGAACACCCCCCCCCCCCCCAGTTCACCCGACCGAGATTCGAACTCGATCTTCCCGTCCTCAGCAGTCGAGCTCAACACGACAAGCGTGTTAGCCAACTACGCCACCGAGGCGGGTATTGTTATTGTACAAGTACCTCTTTGGTGTACTATTATCATTATCATCATAGTTCTGTCATGGTTATTAAGTCTGTTCAAAGATGTGTTTGAAAATAATGTCAGAATTAAAGATGGACCTTCAAATCCTTTGAATCCTTATGGATATCCAAGATTCAAGGATTCAAGGAATATTTCAAATTCGAGACTCATATCTTAAGAATATATAAAATATATAATATATAATTTCAATCTCCAAGTGATATTTATTTTAGAACTCTAATATTGCTTTGTTGGTTCAGAATTAATTATAGAATGAACTTAACAACCAAACCCCAAACCAGTGATTTAACATTTACCTGAATGTTATGATGAATGGATTATAAGAAAGAATGTTAAAATTTAGTTACTATTAGTATTTATTCTATTATATTTATATTTCCTCTTATGTTTATACATTTTTCCAAGATTCGATTTTGGATTGGATAATCGGATTCGAAGGTAAATTGGAGATTCAAATTCATTAAATAGTGGATTAGACCCAACTATAATCGGGACCATTATGAATAACTATTTGTTAAACTTTATTTACAGTGACTTTTTTTTTAACATTTCGGTGTAACATGCTACCTCTGTTAACATTTTCTACATTTTTAAATAAACTGGGTAGACAGAACATCACACCAGATCCGTCAAACTCATTTGACCCGAAGGGCCATATTGAACAGTGAAAATAGCATTTCAGAAAGTTCAATATTGTCACCATATTAAAATGGAAAAATTCCAATTTCAAAATCCTTAATATAACAAAAATCTAATCAAAATCACTTAAAATGCTAATACTTATCCTATATTCTTTTCACCAAAAAATTTGAAACTGTATTTTTGCATCAAGTGTGTGATTGACTTTAGATCTCTTTTTGAAGTCGCATTCAAAATAGATAACAAATGCCTGTCAGTAAATGTAATCACTCGGGTGTCTATTCCTTTACATGAGCAAAAACACACCTGTGTACTGACAAGTATTGAACATATTTGGTGAGTAATGAGTAAAATCTATTACACAAGCCCCACCTTCTAGTTTTCACCAAATAATGACAAATTTACTGATCCTCATAATCTCATATTTTGTGTTCCTACAATGTTTATAAAAAGTCGAATTGGGTCACATTTTTGTCGTTTCCATCAAAAGGCCTGCGGGCCGCATAGAATAATTGAACAGGCCACAAGTTTGACATGCCTGTTATACACAATACATGTTACTCTTTTTTTAATTTGTTTTTGATTAGAGAGCAGCCAACCCATTTACATATAGAGTTGTGAGCGAGGAAATTTTCCCCTACTTTTTTTCCCGAATTAGTTTAAATTATTTTGTTTGGAAAAGCTATAAGTTTTTCACTTCAATTAAATTATCCTGAGGATGTTAACACATGAGTTACAATAAAGCAATAGCAGCGATTACAGTTCTCTTCTCAAACACACATATTGACTACAGCGCTTGGTGGTTGAGTGTCTCACTAATGTTGGGTCAGATATGTTAGTACTTTGATATTATAATCAAAACCCTAAAGAGTATATCTCCCTTGGTATGCAACCAGCAGAAAATCTTTAGTAAAATAATTTTAAGGCTGGCTTAAGTATTCACCAACAACTTTGCCCCCCTCCCCCTGAGCATACCCCTTCTACCATTCATCCTTAAACACCTTATTTGATTTGTACATATTTATGTAAAAGGATCTTGGTCAAGGCCGTAGCCAGGTTTTTTTGGGGGGTTCAACCCCCCCCCCCCCTTGAAATTTTATGAACAAAATATATATGGCTTTTTTTTCTGGTCCAAACAATATCAAAATTAAGATACAAGTACAAATTAGGGGGCTTTGTTACTATAAAAAGCACTTCAGAGAGCTTCTAGAGGTGTTTAATATTTAAAAATATTCCTAGCCCTTGGCATTTAGGGGAGTATGTTACTATAAAAACACTTAGATAGCTTCTAGAAGTGTTTAATATTTAGAATTTTTCCTAGCCTTTAGCATTTAGGAGGTAATGTTGTCATAAAAAAGAACTTTTCAAATATCTTCTAGAACTGTAACATTTAGAAATTTTTCTAGCTTCCGGCAATTGGGGGATGTGCCCACCAAACCCCCCACCCCCTACTGAAATTATTGGCTGGCTACGGCCTTGTTCTTGGTGTCCCTAACATAGTAATTTAAGTAGTTTAGATACAGTACTAAACAAAAAGATACCTCACAAAGTCATTTAGTTAAACAATATTATTGAATTTCCTTTAGTGAAACATGTCACTTTCTAAATCAGGGGTCTCCAAACCTTTTTGCTACGTGGCGCACATAATATATTTTACACATTTTCGCGGGCCAAAGTAACGTTGACCTATTCTTCAAGTACCATTATTTTTACCCTGAATGCCTTGACATGCGTGAATAGATCACAAATCAAATTTGTTTCAGCTTGCAAATTTAGATTCAAGTAATACGGCCGGTCAAGTCTGTAAAAATTCCACTTTCCAAAGCCCGTCAGTGTTTGATAAAATTGATTGGGTTAATTCTTCTTTGTGAGAAATGAATCAATTTATATGTAATAATTATATATTTTTAAAATTATATAACTTTTTTCAGGACTTTCCTTTCATAACCCTCTGCTGGGAGAGTTTGAACTACCTAAAAATGATCACAAATCATTTCTCTTGTAGGTATAGGGAGTGGTACCAGCTATCTCTTACACCGTGGTTTGAGGTCTTTAATCATATGGCGTATGCAACAAAATGAGGGTTTGCACTTTGGCTTGATGTTAGGGGGGAAGCACGCATGCAGACAGGAACTGGACATGTCAAATATACTGCGGGTTAAGAAATAACGAAGAGAAACAATTCATTTGATTTTTGATAAAATCCTGGGACGGGCCATATATCTTGTGGCCTGCAGGTCATAGTTTGGAGACCCCTGCTTTATAGCATTGATTCCCAACCTAGCTTTATGTGGCTTACATCCAACTACCCATCCAAGATATCCACACATCAACAATTATTGGGTTGAGAGAAAGATAATGTGTGGAAAACCATTGAATAAAAACCATCTTCAATACACCCAACCAGGATTCAAACTCTGACCTCCCCATATAGTTCTTGAGACCATAGTAGATGGTCTGAATTGAATATTCAATTATTAATTAAAATTTTCTAGCAAAAGAAATCTATTGCAAAGTTATATTTACAGATAAGTTACTATTCAATTTTTAACTATTTTTTATAAAATGGTCAGTCAATTCAAAGAAAGCAATAAATTACACCATAAATAAAGTTAGCTTTATTAATTAATGTTTACATGCATGTTAATAGAACTCAATTGAAGCTTACCAGTACATTTGGTTTATTGTATTCTTGGTTGAAGGTTCTAAAATTATAATACAGATATTTTAAGAATGATCAACTGCTTCTCGGTTAAATTTTCAAGTACTTCACAATGAAAGAAAGGTTGGTAACTGCTGCTATAGATTATTGTAGTCAATACCACATTGTCTTGCACTCATACTTCATAAATAGAAGTTTACTTTAATTATTCGTCAGAGCATCTAGCAATAAACTTATCCAATAAAAATAACATGTTGCTGAGGGATTGTCTGTATGAGCTGTGGAGGCTCGATGGTTTTCGATGGAGAAGTGTAGAGGGGCCCCACTCTTTCTAATGTGTACTGAGGCTGACTGGACCGCCATCCGACAAAACCTGACTCACACAAACACACTCTTATGATATACTAGATCAGGGATGGCAAATATATGGGACAGGAACACTATTTAGGTGGCACTCTGACATAAAAAAAAAAACACATTAGGCTAAATAAAACTTAAATTTTCAACATGGTGTAATTTTTTTGAAGTCATTGAATATTTCTAACGACATTTTATTCAATGTCATATCCCATTAAACTTTGTGAAGCCTCTGATGAATTGTCTCCTTCTCATCATGACCCACCCAAATCGACTTGATAACCTGTGTTCCTGACCAAACCCAAATCCTTCAAGAAGCAACATTCAATGAATATAGAAGTGTATTAATCCAGTCCACCCTTCTCTGGTTACTTCAAGTGTACATGTAATAAGGTCAACACCTAGACATTGTCTTAGATCTAACGATATGTAAATAAATAAATAAAATTAAAATCACAACATGAAAATTAAAAAGGAATTGTTTCAAGCCTCTACCGATTATAGGAAATGTTCCTTAAAAACCATTAACTGTAGAAACTTTAATGCTCATTAGATTGTTGATGATTAAGCATAAATATATTTGACTATTCACAAGGTATCCTAAGGCTATCAGTAAAGTTCTAGATGAATGCCAGTTGGGCCATAATAGTGCCAACAAGGACAGTTTTCCTTGCAGTATAAAAGAGTCCAGTTGATAGTGAGAGGGAAAAATTATCTGTGATAGGGTTAAGAAATATGTTAATGTAATTTTATCCGTATGCTCTGTTATGTCTTGTAGATTGAGATAAAATGTTATCTATATTATGTTTAATCACATCAATCAAATTGGGAATATCTTCAAAGTGTTAATTTAGTTGATCAAAAGGCATTTTTAGTGTTGTCTAAATAGATTAATTATGGACAACAATTAATATATAGTTTTTTTAGCATTGTATTCTATTACCTGTTAAGATAATATGCTTACATACTAATTATGATGATAAGCTAGGGATGAGGAAGGATGAATTTAGTGGAAGTGTATCTGATTTTGTGTGAAGGAAGAGTGGAAAACCGATTCAGTAAAACTACCCTTGGTACACCCGACCAGGATTCAAACTCTGATTTCTTTGTCATCGACAGTCTAGTCTATTGTGAAAGTTTGGATATCGTTCTCACCACACGGTATGAGGGAATGATATCTGATATGATATCCCATGTACAAATAACACATTGTGCCCCTGTTTCTAAGTTGCCTGAATGGCCTAAGTGTCGGTTTGTTATGTGTTGATTTCCAACATCATCTTGTGAATGTGGGAATGCCAGGTCTTCATCGTGGGTCGGATTCCACGTTAAACTGTAGGGCCTTCATTTCATCTCACAATCACCCTACCATTACAATTAGCGTAAGTGCGTATAACCCGAATGGTAGTAAGACGCGGTGCTAATAATAATAATAATAATAATAATGATTATTTCCAACACACTGGTAATTATTAAACTTATTGACAGATACTCTTTCCAATTCATGGGGGTTTTCCCTAACACTATGATCAAACATTACGAGCATGCCTTGATAACCACGTGATTGAAAATATTATAAAGCTTGTAAACATCAAGAAAACACTAACCTGAGCTGGTTTTTGGTACAGCGGGAGATATTGGCACAGTTGTGTTTATCTGGTTGCTTGTAGATAACATGTTTATGTTGGTCTTACAAGTCTCTTGGGATGTTAGATCATATTCATTCGCCTTCTCTTGGTAAGTCTAGCAGAAATAACATTATATGAATCACTATTGTTTAGTTTTAGTCAGCCTCGTATTGAACTCGGTGGTTTTGGGAGTAAAGTGCTCTCCTCATAACCAGTTATTCTTGGGTTCAAGTATTACATAGTATTACATAGCTATTTATTATAATATATGTTTAAAATGTTAAGTTAAGAAATTTACTTAATTTTTTTAAAACCTCACAAACCAGCACTGTTTCTAAAAGAGTTTTGAAAATATCTAAATATTAAACTTTAAGAGCACTAGTTAAATAAAATTTCAAATCTTGAATAAAACATGCCATAAATATTGTTATTAATAAGTAAAATGGTATGTATAGATGCTTTGCTTATTGGAATACTGCATTGAAAACACATACCGGTACCTATAAAAGGAAGGTTTAAAACATGGTGTATAAGTTCCGAGCTGTTGTTTGATTTTTGCCTTTAATAAGATGGGGTTTAAAATGTATTTATCAATATTTAATGATTTTTTACTGTTTTTAAACATTGCTTTGCTCAAGAAATTTTTGTGTGGAAATAGCATATTTAACATGATCGACTGCGGACGATACTAGGGACATGTGGCAGTGGACCTAAAATTATAAGACCTAGTCACAACTCCTAAACTAAATTTCTTAACTTTATATAACCTAAAAGCACTGGAACAAAAATTAATTTTTCATAGATTACTTTAAAATAGCCTTAACTGTTCAAACAGGCATTGGGCCTACAGGCACTAGACCTAAACTTTATAAGACCTAACATCACTGGACCTAATTTTATAAGACCTAACCTCACGAGGCTACAAACACAAGACCTAACTTTAAATAGTATACCGATATAAGTCGTAAAACAACTTTCTTTTTAACACACTGAGTGGAACATTGACAAAGGCATACTTACTTACTACTTACACAATAAGTAACTATGAAAAGTTTGAAATCATACATCAAATTTTAACAGAATTACTAGCTATACAAGGTTGTGTAAAGAAAAGAGAATCAGTGGTAAAATATTAGTGGCTTGTTGTTAATATAATAGTAGTGTAAGTTTCATAAAAATCTATCAAATCTAAAAAACAACTTAGGTATATGTTACACACCTAGTTAGTAAAATAACCATCAGTAGAAACTATTCCCTGCAAGACAAGACACCCAAAGAGGTCAGATGTTTTTATAATTTTCATTTCCTCGTGTTTTACTACCTATTGATTTATACGTATAAGTAAGCTAACTGAAAAAAAAAACTTGTCCTTATCATAGACCGAAAATGTGAGCAAGCAATTTGTAAACATAAGATTAGCAAAATTTGATATTTTAATGACAAACATTTGTGATCTCTGTATAAACAATACGTACAGCACTAAGACCTAAAGCCCCAATGAAACAACTCTACTAAAATTTGACACCACCATTTGTTGTACCAAAACATAAATCCACAAAAATACCAACAAACAAGCTTGCCGCCAACAACCATTCATGTAATGATACCTCGATAGCCATTTGTCCAAAGAAATTGTGTGTTTAGTAACATTTATAACTAAGTGTGCAAATTCTCCCATTGGCCTAAGTTATTTTTAGGAAAGGGCTTTCAGTTTTATTTCTTCCCATGTTTGATAAAATAAATGCATTTAACAAACTCAAATAAAATGTCCAACTAAGAAAAATATTTTTAAAGGCACTTAGCAACCTTCGAGCAAATTTAAATGATAAACTCACCTTAATAATGACTGAAAATGAAATTATAAAAAAAAAGTATTGAGCATTATTTTGTTCTACAACCAAAATTGTGTTATTGAATAACTTGTTATTGTTGCCTTGAACTACAAATCAAAGCAACAATGTGTTCTAATACATTGGCAAGTGTTTAAAGGTTATGCCACACTTGTTAAAGTGTAGGCCTACTGTGTATGAGATGTACATAACTGTTCATTTAGGAACTGAGGAAACATGGGCAGAGCTATTGATATGATGTGAGTCTCGAACAATTTAGGATGAAATGCAGCCATATGCGCTGATGGCAGAGAAGAAAACAAAAAAGGAGTCGTCAAGAAGTCTCTGTTTGTATGAGGGGGAAGCTCCAGTACATGTGTAAAAAAGTAAAACCCTCAAGAACAAAAATGTATCAAAGTAAGCGTCATAAAATGTATTGACCCAGTTTAGTATAAAATACAATCAAACAATGACAATCTAATTTAAATACCATCAATAACTATAGCACGTGCTATAGTAGAAATAAAGAAAGGAATTCCAAGAGTTATATACAATAAAAATTATCTGCGTAATGTAAAATAAGGTACAATGCACTGTGGAAATTCTCTCTTTTATCTTAAAATAGAGACATATACCACAAACTATAAGATGTGTGAAATTAAATCATTTACATTATTGCAGAAACACGCCACCAAAGAGTATATATGAAATAATATACACTGTTACAAAAACATTGATAAAAAAAACTAACATTTGTCAACCAAAGAGCAAAACAATCAATTTAATATAACCAATGACCTACATAAAATAAAATAAAAATGTCATGACCTATCTCATCGTGGATTTGATCTGTTACGATAGCTTGAGGGAGGAGTAATGTTACAGGCAGGATAAATTATATGAGTTCTAAATAATATGCAGGTTTACAAATTTTGGTTTAATAGTAGTTACTAAAAGATAATACAACCTGTGATGTTAGTCGTAAGATAAAGAAATAAAGAAACTGGACACTCGTGCTCGGGAAGAACTGGCTTCACTTGTGAATACTTAGATGAAGTTGACTGTTACTCTACAGAATTAGATGTTGGGACCCTCAGCTCAACGATGCCCTTGAGGTACAAGTGTTACTGATGACCCGCAGATGTCTGATACGGTACGGTGTTGGACAGAATGACCGCTTGCGATATTCAAGTTTCGCTTGTCAAGGAACAGCCCGCTGAAGTATGAGGAACTCCACAGACCGTGGACCCTCAACAAGAACGGCCATCGGAACCAGACTCCTTCGTATCAGACACAGACTCGTCAGCGTCCCCAGCGAGAACTCCTGTAAAATCCGACACTGAGGCAAGAACAAGTTTCGACTCCCCCACGTCGGTAGCAACACCAGAGCTACTCTCTCAGCCCAATTTCGGATATATCACCAGACTAGCCAGCCAAGCACCACGTCTAGTCTACAAGACACGGCATCCAAGGGAGATGACGAACAGCCAAGAAGAGAGGAGCTGGGAAGCACGACTACAAACTCTTCAAGACACAGTCGATACGATGCAGGAGAGGTTCAAGGCCATAGCAGACCGGTTTGGTACAACGCATCCAACTGCACAAACCCACACTGCTGGGGAAGCTCCTTCTTCTATGGGAGGACTCCCATCGACATCAGCTGCAGCATCAATGGAGAACGCCTGGGGCTCCCTGGGCTCTCTAGGCACGCCGACACTTGCAGCTTCCAACGAGCAGGCGCTCCGCCTGGCCCTGGCGGCCAAGGCCAAACTGATGGAACTACAACCGGGCAGAGACGCCCACGAACTCCGGTTCCTCTTAGGACTGATGGAGAGCTACCCGATACTCCCACCAATTGTCCAACAGCGACTACTGCATCGGCTGAACATGGTATTTATCGCCGTGACCAAGAACTGGAGTGAGGCCATCAATGTGTCGGGGGGACTCAGAAACAGCAGCAATATACCCACCAGGCTACCAGCCTACTCCTACAGAGACAGACCAACACCCAGGGCCCCGAGAGGACGGGGAGAGAGGAGAAGGAAATAACAAAGTATCGTCAGAGGCTTCATCTGGAACTGCAAACACCTTGGGTGTTTGGACGTCACCCAGGACTTGAAGAAAAAAGTATTGTAAAGAAACTATTCTTGTTATATATATGATCATGTATTGTAATCCTCTATCCTCAATAAAGTAATGGGCCTGAAAAGAAGCCCGGGATCTCCCTCTCGCTTCCGGCGAGTCCTTTCTTTTATTACCAGCGCCGCCATCTTGGTGACAAAGGTCTAAAAGCGAGGGGAGACCACCGATCAGGACTTAGTTGTGACAGCTCCGTTGCCAAAAAGGTAAGTTATTTATACCACACTATGGCCCCTTTTCTGGCCAAATAGTTCAATTATTGTTATTAATTGTCAGCCTTCTGCTATAACCTCTAGAGTATTATGTCAAAATTAACCTTTACCTGGAAAAATCCCTAAAAGGGAATACTTTGCATATGCGTATACTAGCACCTATTAATTACGTATAAAAATAAACACTCGTGCGTGCTGTGCTATGACCGCCATCTTGGTAAATGGTGGCCGATTTCACTTTTTCAGCCCTATTCATAACGGTTCGAAATATCAAAAAAAGTTTAAACAAATATTGAATATAAATATAAAATCCACATTTTGGTGAAAGTATTTTTTCCCTATCATGGTTTTCGAGTAATAAACTGAAAAATAAATTTCAGAAAATTGGCCAGCAATTTTAGCGCGTGCGTCCACTCGAGTTATGCTAATTGGTTATCTCTCTCTCTCTCTCTCTCTCACACACACACACACGTCGCTCTTGTCATTGTAGGAAAACACCTGGAGGACATCAGAAACCTCTTTGAGATCGCATTCATGAGGATTCATCGGTGGATGGATTCGGTTGGCCTGAAGCTGTCAGAGCACAAAACCGAGGCAGTATTGTTCACCAGCAGGAAAAAGCTTGAGACGATCTCACTGCAAGCAGGTGAGCATGAGATCACGTCCCAGCCGTGCATTCGGTATTTGGGGGTAATGCTCAACTCGAGACTCAACTTTAAGCAGCAGGCGGAGAATGCCAGTGCCAAGGCATCTGTGGTTGGGTCTGTTCTATCACGGCTCATGCCCAATGTGGGGGGTACCAAACAAAGAAGGAGATCACTCCTGTCATCAGTCCTCACGCATGACATTTCCATCTGGGCCGATGTACTGGCACTCCATGAGTCCCGTCGTAAAGTGGCACTAGTATACCGCTGAGCGCTTTACGAATAGCAAGTGCGTTCCGCACGGTATCAGAAGATGCGGTGTGCGTTATCGCCGGAGTGCTGCCGATTGGGGTTTTGGCGGAAGAGCGGAAGACCCTGTATCGTCGTAAAGGTCTAACATCGCTGAGCGCAGAGGAGTTGAAGAGGCAGGAGCGGCGAAGCAGTCTCCAACGATGGCAGCGGCTGTGGGAGGCCTCCACCAAGGGGAGATGGACTTACCATTTTATTCCCGAAGTGTATAGGTGGTACAACCGCAGCCACGGGCTATCAATTACTACTTGACACAGATGATCTCGGGACACGGGTGCTTCCGGGCATACCTATACACGTTTAAGTATGAGGATTCCCCGGAGTGCCCCACCTGTCGCGGAGTAGAGGAGAATGCCGAGCACGTGTTTATCACGTGTCCTCAGTATGATACCAAGCATGAAAACCTGGAGGTCACAGTAGAGGGAAAGATTACGCCGGAAAACTTAAGAGATACGATGCTGTCGTCAGAGGCAGCGTGGGAGGCGACAAGCACGTTCGCGACGGAAGTCCTTAAGGGTCTACGTCACGAAGAGCAGAGAGGAGGAAAATAGAATCAGAAGGAAGGAGCCTAGGACATCCCTAATCCCCGCCAACACCTAGGTGGAAAGAGGAAGTAGAAGAGGTCGAATCACAGAAGGAAGAGCAGAACAATAGCTAATCCCCTCCCCTCGCGAAGTAATACCTAACGGCCGTTCCGTGGGTAAGTAACAGAGGCGAGGAGAAGAGGGTCAGGTTTTTTAGTCATTTCCTCCCCCCCCCCTAAAAAAAACACACACAAACACACACATGCGTATAGCTCAAAAACTATTGTTTCTATAAAATATTTTTATTAATGATAGTTTTACAATGATAAGTTATTTTGTGTTTCAAATAATTACGGAATTTTTTTTAATCAAAATATGAAAATTTCTGTTCATGTAAGATACCCTAAAAGTCATTTTTATGGGAAAATGAGAGTTGCTATTTTGTTTTTAAAGTTAAACAGTACCTAGCTACGAATTTTAATCAAAATCGTTTGAATGGATTTAGAGAAAATAGATTTAATCTCTTTTTGCTCTTTAGTTAAATACTCTTAGTTTTAGGCTCATATATCTAATTCCAAAATTCCCTTGGAGGAATCTCATGAAAAGCCTATACACCAAGTTTTAGCCTGTTCGGTAAATTGGTTTGGGCTCTAGTCCGAAATATAGACACGGCATTGTGAATACCTCTCTTTCAGTTTCAGGAATCCATGAAATGCCGACATTTATCAAAGTCTCGAGTTCGATTTTCTGACGATCACATACTTCTATCTCCAAGAGTGTCGCGATAAAGAAAAACAGAAGTAATTTATTTATCACTTGTATTCTTATTACCTTCATACAATCTTGGATGAATCCCCATCGGTTCTTCCAGTTGTTGTGCGTCAACTCCTCCATAAAGACAACCTCTTTACTGAAAGTAAGAAATAAAAGTAGCTTGTTAACTTCGTTTCTTGGATTAAATCAAATAAAAACTATTGAACTATTTGTAAAATAGCCTTTCTTAAAAGTTTAATTTAATTAATAAAACATAACATGTGACTCAATATACATACAGTAGTTGATTTCTATTGTTTAAGTACCGGAACGCACTACCAGGGGGTCTGACCCCCCCCCCCCCCCGGATTTAAAAAAAATCTATGCTTCAAAAGACGTGTTTCTAAGCCATTATTTTCTTCTAAAAACAAAAGGAATTATTTTAAAATTCATCGTACTGTGATTGTGTTTGAATAAATTTTGTGTTTGCCTTAATAAAGGTAGGCCTACTGGAAACCGTTCCGCCGCGTTCCGTCATAAGTTAAGCACTCTGTGTATGTATATATATATTTGAATGATGAAGTTACTTGAAAATGAATGAATACGAACAAAAGTTGACTAGAGCATCGGGAAAGCAGAAGATATCCCGGTGGGGCGGTTTGCGTTGGGCTACTTTAAACTAAAATAAAAATATTTATTCAATTTTAAGTGATCATTTTTATTATATTTACAATTTTTCCAACAAGTTCTAATGAGTTTGAATGTGATCATAATATTAACTTTACATAATTAATTGTGAAGATAACATTAAATGTAAAACTCTTCTGTTTGCTGTTTATCAAAATTGGTCATATTTATGTAATTTTAATGGTCAAACGTAAACATATTTAAATTAAATTAGTTGAAAAATGACACCTGGACATGGAAATTGGACTCGGGTTCTATTCCCGTGTCAAGGTGTCATTTCTCAACTAATTTAAATTCGATACTGAAATTGCCACGATCACAATGATTTGCAACCTGTTTGGTGCTATTCATTGTAAATATATACCTTTTAGTGTATGCAAAATATTACTAATTTTTCATCTTCACAACACCAGATAAAAGATTCATTCTCCAAACTAATCACATAAAAAATAGCTAACCTAGTAATTATCATATAACCATTTCTCCAGTTATTCCCATGTCAGTAAAAAGTTAAACCCAATGTCTTAAGTTGACTAAACAACTTAACGAGCCCACATCACTCTCAATCAACCGGTATATTAGACACATGACTACCCTCGAACCACGAATCACATTCAAGTGTGGTTTTAGTGATTTTTATTTTAAAACGGTAAAAATGGCACCAGTGAAGTATTTTTATTTTAAAACAAATCTTTTTCAGTTTCTGACTAAAAAAAACTATTTTCTAAAGAGTATTTAAAAGGTCCACACCATGATGCCGCGCCTGGTTTGAAATGTATCTGCAGAGTGAAACTTCTATCATATAACTATTTTTGGTTTACCTCCTTTAGTAAATATTTAAAATGGGACGCTTCTCTTGAATTAAAAAAAATCCTTTAGAAGTATTTACATTGATCCTTGTCCGGTTTTCTGTTGATATTTGGATACCCCTATTTAGAGTACTCTTCACCTAAATATTTTTTTTTTAAACATGATATCTTTAGAAGCAATTTGAAGAGGACAGTTTTTGTAAATATGATCTATCTAGAAACTATTTGAAGCAGTCCTTTTATGGCAAATCCATGAAAATTGTAAACCTATAGAATCTATTTATAGTTTGATGCAAGGTCATCTTTCAACTTCATTTAAGAAAATATCAGAGGGAAGTGAAATAAATCCATAGGAGACAAATATATTTATAGGGGTGATTGCCCTCTTGCCCAGTGTTGTCGAGTCCTTTTCTCACTTAGGCTTACTGAGTATAAACATATAAATAGTACTTATTTTGTATAGAAACCACTGCACGTAGTATTATAAAGAATTCACCACATAACTTCAGAGATATTTATTTACACGCAAGGCCTTTTTAAACATCCCAGTCCATCCTTGAAGAAGAATTATGTTTTTAATATCAAGAAAAGTTTTCATCTATATCAGCTTATATCATACACAGGCCACGATCTATGCGCAGAATGTTAACAAACCTCAAAGCTTATATGTTTGGTTTTTGACTCTTTCCTTTACAACTGCTTCAAGTGCAAGAGGAATTATTTCATTATTTAAATCAAACATCTTCGAGAAACTAATTAAAAAAAAAGATCATCCCTTCGTAGCAATCTAAGGCATCACGGTGGTGATGGTTTGCTGGTGACCGTGAGGTCTAGGCTTTATTGTTCAGTATCTGTTTTCTTTATAAGCTCTCCTTACAGTTCATAGCTCTAGAAATGGTTTGGGACAGAGACTGGATGCTGAACAACCATCTATAGAAGATATTTCCTGGTTTCAAGATAATGGTGGACAAAGCTGAGTTCCAGTTGTTTGCAGCTTGTGTAACAACACCAGAATTGTATTCCTCTCTGGAAGATTTCAAACATCAAATTCCCTCTGGCATGCTCTTTGCGTCGCTGGGTTTACTATCCGGTAGGTTTTCACAGGGTACACAGCCTCTGCCGTTGTGTGTACTGCGTATCCACAATGATTATAACTAAGATTAAGAAACCGATAGTGAAACAGGGGCCAAATCCTTAACAGTTTCGCTGTGCCATTTCGTAACAAATAAATAAAACTCCTAAAGCTTTCGCATAGTTTGAAAGCTAAACGCAGCATTACGATGTATTCAAATGAAAATTACTAGTTTTATACGTATCATCTTGTATATAGTGGTAATTATTGTATAAAGCTTTATACACCGTGTTTCATTCATGTGTGAGACTCAGAGAGGTAATAGGGGGATACAGAAAGAGTGGATTGATGTAAACAACCTGGTGGTGGAAACCCTTTTTTGCAATCAAAAATGTGAGAAAAGCCACAAGGGCCGGTTGGCAACATTCGTCAACAATCGCAGCAAAACAGGACATGGTCTTGGTGTTGACATCCTGTTACGTGTTTAGTGATAAGTAATGTTTGAGTAAAGTTTGAAATACGGTGGATTCTGGTTAATTGTAACATATCAGGTTAGGTCACACTGGCCCAACTAAGCGGCTGCCCCAATTAATTTTAAATTTTAAATGTACAAACATTTATTTAAAAACCCTATAACTAAAGCGAAAAGTAAACAAAATGTACATATGTAAAATTAATATATAGTACATACTTGTATGTGTCAAGTAAGGCACATTACTTAAGAGCTCTTTCTTTTAAAAAAATTATTAAGTGCACCCTGATGTGTTTTCTTTATGGACTGCACCTGTACTAAGTCGGCGCAGGTATCTGTGCTGATAAAGGGCTGCCTTCATTGCGTTCCTGTATGAAGTAGCATCTCAATTCAGCGATATATATCCTGGAATTCTGGTTAATCACTCGCTTGGGTGTTTCATTGTCATAATTTTCTTGTTCTTATTTTGTCTCTGAGTGCTTTGCCGCAATTTCTTCATTAATTATATCCTCACAATCTTCATTTTCATCATGGCATTGAAGGTTATTGACAATGCTTAAAACAATCTTCGCAATTTTGGACGTGGTGCAGTTCTAGAGACATTTCATTGTCTGTAAATATAACTGCACCTGAATCACAATTAGTCGTGAAACCACATTTAGCAAAACAATTTTGAATTTTTTGCTGCTTATTCCTCGCCAGCTATCGGCGATAAATTGTACAGCTTTTAACAGTGAAACATTTGCACTAACTTCTATTGCCTTTGAAGATGTCACCAGATTTTCCTCAATTGCTTCAAGGGTGTGATTAACCAGTTTTCCACGATAATACGTCTTAATTTTTTTTTTAATTCCTGCGTCCATAGGCTGTAGCTGGGCTGTGGTGTTAGGGGGTAAAAAATTCCAGTTCAATACCTTCTAAACTATCAATATGAGGGTGTGTTGTATGGTTGTTCAATATCAAAATAATTTTTCTTGACTTACATTGCAGTTCTACCTTCCAGTTCATTAGCCATTGGGTAAAAATATATGTGATCATCCACGTGTTCTTATTTGCATAGTATGGAACTGGTAAACTGTCTATTGTAATCCCTTGAAACGACGAGGTGTAGCCCTTTTACCAATAACCATCAAGAATAGCGACTTATTTTTGGAGAGTGTCAAATCTTTACGTGGCATCTTGGCATCTTGACAGGATTGTTAAATGTACCGAAAAAAACTAATTCAGTGCAATGTTTGTTACAGTTTTTAATTTATGTTATTCCAAACAATGAACAACTATACACGACACATAACTTAGTGTCCTCGTAAACAATTGTATACCGCAGGAATAATTTCAAACAGAATATGATTACCACAACACAGAACAAACAACACAGCCACGTTATAGCACTATGTCAACTCTACTGACCCAGCTGCTGCTTGCACAATTTCCATGTTACCAGCGCGCTATCAACATAATCTTCACTGCCACCCCACAGAACAACGTAATACACAGCACGACTTCACAATAACAAACTCAACTGCAGCCCGCAGAATATCTACGCTACGACCTTGAAGGCTTGTTTGCTGGATTGCATTCTGAAGCGATCCAGAAGGCATTCAGCCATACGTGGCGTAGTTTGTTTAACATGAATAGGTGATGGTTGCGCAGGTTAGGATCATTGAAGACCAGGTCCCGTCTGCTGATGGCTCTGGTGAAGGCCGTGACGTTATCACAACCTATTCTGATGACTTCAGCTCCCGATTCTTGGTGCTCCCATAGGATTGTGAGTAACCAGGTGATGAAGGCCGAAGGCAGCCGCCATGGGAAGAGACCACGGCTGAAGCAATTTCTTTATTATCATTTATTACAATATTCATTACAGAGTGTATACAATATTAGCAATTAAAAATATGTGGTATCACACATAATAATGCAAGTAGTCTCGGATTCCTTCTATCTTGCTACCTGACGGTTTCCGGCCTCAACCACGTACGCTTTGGGATCGTCCTGGACCCCAGCCACCATCGTAGTAGTAATGTAAATAGGTGAGGGTGTGATTAGAAGAACAAACCCGTAGTGCACTGTTAAAATCTTATATTTTAGTTTTTTTTAGCAATATCTATTGTGTCTAGATATAATTGTGGGCAATATATTACAAAATAATGTATATATAACCACTTTGCATTAAGTTTAGTTTTATTTTACAAGAATATTGACGTTTGTTTGACGTGGTTTGTTCCTTTGCGTACATTATTATTATTATTATTATTAGCACCGCGTCTTACTACCCGTTCGGGTTATACGCACTTACGCTAATGTGTAATGGTAGGGTGATTGTGATATGAAATGAAGGACCTACAGTTTAACGTGGAATTCGAACCACGGTGGTGGCCTGGCATTCCACACACGTACAGTAGTAGAATGACGAGTGTGTCAACAAGTGCAGCAGTAGAAGAGGAGGGCTCCTGTATCACAATCTATCAGTAATATTATGAAGCATAGTTTTTCGTCCTGGTCTCTTGATGAAAATTATTTAAACAGGCAGACACATTCCATCTTAAGGCAACACATAAAAAACCTTGACATTTAAATACTCAATTTAAGAAAATGTCTAGTAATTATCGGGGTGTTGGGTCGATGGAAAATTATATAGCTAACCTTACTATTTAACTACGATAATTGCATGTAGAATAAATCCGGATTAAGTGTTATTAATAATAATTTTTCAAAGTTATTAAAAGGCATGCCAAAGGTCAAAATCATTTGCAGACCACAACCCAAGAGAAAACGTCAGCAACTGTAAATTTATCGTTATTATTATTATTATTATTATTATTATTAAAATTACAGTTATTATTTAAATATATGTATATAATTTAATTGTTAAGTAATATTTCCTAAAATCATCAATTATATTGTTTTATTTCATGCTTTTTTTTGTCTCCTCATTTCCTTTCATCTCATAATACTTTTAACTATATTAAAAAACAAAACAAAAAAACACAAGGAAGAACAAGTATAAGCTTTCAATTAAACTAGGGTCCATAATACCCCCTTTATTGTAGCCTCATTGCTTCCCTTGGTTCAGAATTGACCACACACTACTGGGATTACTACAGTTCAAAATTTTGTCCAGCACTTTAAACGCATCTATTTCAGTGGCAAACCATGTTAGCCAGGATCCGTTAGAAAAAGGTCCTGGCACTGTCTCACAGGCCACTAGATAACATTTGATGAATTCTTCTACGCTAACCACATCACACCCCAAAGTACATTTCATAAACCAGTGATTTTACATCTTTCCATAAGAAGTTCATAGGAGTCAGGGTTGAATTCAAACGGCTGTTGGCATGTGTTGATTGGTGCATGTTGCTGACTTTCTCCTATAGCATCTTTCAGATTTTATTTTTGGAAGGAAGGGTTTCCACTACCAAGCTGCTTGCATCAATCCACTCCTTTTGTATTCCCTTACTATCTCTCACACATGAATTGCGAAACATGGTATAGTTATATAAGCCACTAATTTAAAAAGTATATCTTAAAACACATCTAAAAGTATATATTATTTTAGACTTACATCTTGCCATCTTGTTTTACCAAATCTTTGCCACGCCGAATTCGACCTTCTGTCATCTGAAAATATAATATGTATATATAGTTAATTATTTTACTATGCTTTGCCTTATTTTGGGTGTAGATTCATGGACAACGCATAGCAGATAGAGAATAGCAAATAGTGCACAAGAAGCTAAAAACAAATTATTTTCAATTATAGCGTTCATTATCGATACAAAGTAAATAGTGAATAATACACAACACGTTAATTCGATTAAGCTTAAGTTTGTACATACGTACTATACATGGACTTGAGCATAGACAACCCTTGTATAAACCAATGGGAATGCAACTAAGAGAATCTAGTCCATTAAACGCCAGTATACACAACAGACAAAAATTACATTTTGTTCATGTTTAAAATGCTTGGTCCAGCCATACTTGTTTGTCACCTACAAATTCTAATTGTTTTAGTGTTAACGATTGCGATTGTATATATTATTGAAAGTAAAAAGAAATATTAAGTTTTCTATTCTATTATTGAAAAGCAGGTCTACATAATATTCATGACAAAAAAAAAAACTAATTAAATTACTCTCATGTTAAAAAGGTACAGTTTGATTAATGTTGTTTTTAGAGTGAACCCTGAAGTGAAGTATTTTTAAAACCTTTAATAGAGCAAGAAGTAAGGCCTATTTCAATTAATAAAAGACAATCCACTTAAGTAAGATTTTAATCGCTACGTTTCATTATAAACAGTTGTTATTTTCTCTAAATTGTGCACTGTACGAGATGCATTATTTACTATTAGTTATGTTGGAATGTAGACAGTGCCGCATTACCCACTAGGCAGACTAGGCATGTGCCTAGAGCGTGAGATTTTTGGGGGCGCAACATTTAAAAATTCAAATTGTTTACAGCAGTGCCCTTTCAGAGGTAAGACATCATGGGATTTGAAACCGAAACACTTGTCTTCAACATGAATGAACATAATTCTCACTAAAACATTACATGCGGACTCAGTTGTATATGAAACTTGCTTGTTACAAAGCTCTAGATTATTATTAGAGTTCATTTGAGTCACTCATAAGTCATATGCAAAGCTGTGGTAGAGATAAACATGCACAGCCATTTTGCGCAGTGGTAATATAATTATATGGGATATACGGTAAATAGTGGCAATAAATAGGCCTACAACATTATTATTTGTACTCATTAACAAATAAACCACCCACCTCGGTGTCGTAGTTGGCTAACACGCTAGTCGTGTTGAGCTCGACTGCTGAGGACGGGGAGATTGAGGTTCGAATCTCGGTCGGGTGATCTGGGGTGGTTTTTCCTAAATGGTTTTCCACTCTCCCTCCACGCAAATGCGGGTTCACTTCTTTACTTTTTCGATTTCTTTATCCCAATCTTCTGCTGACGTTTCTATGGCCTCCAGCTCAGTCTTCGTCACGGTTGAGATGATCTTCTGCTTCCTCTAGAGTGAGTAGTCCTCCTTTGGCAGGATCCTTGTAGTAATTGTCAGCGAATTCCTTCCAATAAATGTTGTCAGACGATTTCTTCCTTTGTTTTTTAATTGCTTCTTCTGCATATAAATACTCCCACGAAACGAACTCACTGCAAGTTCTTTTAAATTCTGGACAGTAATTATATCTTGAAATTATAAAACATCTTTCATAACAGATATGGTAAGTTATTTTTATATTAGAAGCTGGATGGTCTCTATAATCCTCTCTCACAATGTTTCCTGTTAAATAACTCGGTTGTTCCAGGCTGATCTCCAACTCTTTATCGTCTTGATATTCTTTGGATATTAGAAGACATCCAATGTTTGTCTGCTTGTGTTGAAAGTTGAAACAATTACATCCAGCTAAGTCAGACCACGGTGATTCGATTTTATATACTCTCACGTATTTACGATCGACAGGAACACTTATCACTGATGATGATGATGAAGCCATGATGATCAATATAATATAGTTAATATTCCCGCCTTTCGTTATATATATTATATACCTATTAGAAATATTATGTGATCATTATGTAATCAACTTTCTACCAGCTAGTCATAGAGAAGCACGTATCTTTCTAATTAGATATTCAGGTCGCTGGTGAAAGGTGTGGTGTAGAAATCAACACACATGAGTTTGAAAGCTGTGTTCAGAAAAACACATTGAGCTGAAGGTCTATAAAAGGAGAATTTAACTATACCAAGTTATCATTTCATCGCCATCTTGTCGACTGAAAAGAAGTTGTCACGTAAAAAACAACACCAAGCTCTCTGGTAAAAGTAAGCATAATTATACTATTATTTCTCTAGTGTTCAATTTATTAGTTAAACTAATATTTTATATTTTTCTATACTTATTTTAATTTTTTTTGTGTGTTTCTATATTCTCAATATATTATTTAAACTAACAATTAATTTTCTTTGATCTTTTTATAGTGTCTAACGAACAAACATTTATAGCCGACGAATCTATACCCTCTACCTCAGACATTAACAGACAACGCCAACACATTTTTGATTATGCGGCGGGTACAAACACTAATGACTCATTTACAATAATAAGGGAGACAGGACGAACTTATACTCGGTTCAACACGAACACGGAGAATAACCTCGATAAACCGGTCGGAGTTTCGTACCGTAGATGTGATCAAATTGATGTGAATACTATTATGAATACATTAACAAAAGTTATTCAGAGTAACGCCAGATTCAGTATAGCCGATGTATTGATGATTAAAGTGAATCATATCAAAATGATGATGGGCAACGGTAGAGCATTAAAAAGAAGGTGCCTTCCAACGATTATCTGAGTCACCATAAAAGGAGTAAAGTTTTTGTTAAATCATTAACAAATTGTTTGGCTCATGCTATAGTAATAGCGATAGCCAAAATCACTAATGATATTAATTATAAATCGTATATTCAGGGGTGGAAAATAAAAAATGCGGTAGATGAGCTTCTCGCCAAAACTCGCGTAGATTTATACGAGGGAGGGGGGCACGAACATCTCGATAAATTTCAACGTTATTTTGGTGACGAATATAAATTTCGCGTGTATAATACCCTCTCGACGGTCAACGGATTGTGGTATAAGGGGGTCTCGTCTTCTAGTTGGTACATTAACTTACTGTACGATGACGTCACGCATCACTTTAACGTAAAAATCAATATGGCGGTGGCATTTTTCGTTCGGTATTTTTGCGACGGATGTAATACCGGCTTTGAAAGAGGTGCAAGACATTCATGTAAGAGTACTTGACCAAAATGTATGTCCATACCTCCGTGTTTGTATGAAAGTGAAAAAAATGTGTATTGCAATGAATGTAACAGAATATTCAGGTCTGCCGCTTGTTTCACTAGTCATAAATCGAATAAAATTCGCGGTAATAAAACAGTTTGTGATTTAACACAGGTGTGTATTACCTGTGATAAAACAAAGGGGAGAAATCACCAATGTTTTAAATCATACTGCGCAACGTGCAAACAGAACAAAGAAAACCCGCATTGTTGTTATATGCAGGTGTTGAGTCGGAAGCAGCTTGATGATAATTACCTAATTGTATTTTATGATTTCGAGACTAGACAGGATCGCGCTATAACCGATGGTTTTGTGCACGAACCGAATTTTCTTCACGTACAACACTATTGTGTAAAATGTGAATTTAACGATAATATGGACGAGGATTGTGGCCAATGCGTGAAACGATCTCATTCCTTTTGGGATAATCCGGTAGACGGCTTCATCGACTACCTGAGACAACCGAGGCCGTTTGCCAATAAAATAGTTTCCGTTGCGCATAATGGAAAAGGCTTCGACACTATATTTATCCTGAATAGATTTCTATCACTAAACTGTACCCCTAAAATTATCGCGGACGGAACTAAAATACTCTGCATGACAATGAACCACACACAATTTAAAGACAGCCTATATTTCCTACCTATGCCACTGAGACAGATCCCGAAAGCGTTTGGACTAGACTGTAAAAAAGGACACTACCCCTATTTGTTTAATACAGATAATAATTTAAATTATATCGGTGAGATGCCGGTCCCGAAATGTTTGGTGCGGATTATATGAAACCGGATGAGCGAAATGACTTTATGGTGTGTCACGCTAAAAAACTGCGGCAGGGGTATATATTTAATAATAAGTCAGAGCTGGAGGCCTATTGTGTGGATGACGTAAATGTATTACGCATGGGTTGCCGTACATTTCGTCATTTATTTCTTAATATAGGTGTGACAGACGTTTTTAGAGAATCTATTACAATATCGTCGGCGTGCAATAGATTATTTAGAAAATTGTTCTTGGCCCCCGATACGATAGCCATCCTGCCCAAGGGGGGTTACAGGTGCGGTGACAGACAGTCTGTGAAAGCCATAAAATGGTTAGTCTATCTGGAGAAAACCCGCCCGATATTCACATACGGCACGCCTTCAACGGACGTGAGATAGAAATCTTGGGCAGGAAGGTGGACGGCTACTGTGACGCGACAAAAGAGATTTTTGAGTTTGACGTTTGTTTCTTCCACGGGTGTACATGTCTTTCAAACCGTGACGTGACTATAACAGGGACGAAAGAGACTCTCACCGAGTGATACGAGTGCACTCGTTTGAGAGATCGAGCATTTAGAGCCGCAGGGTACACTGTCACAACGATGAAAGAGTGTGACTTTGAAAAATACTAACTGAAGACACACAACTAGATCTAGAGCTAAACAATCACCCTATGATTCAAACTGCTCCGCTCAATCCACGTGACGCACTGTACGGTGGACGGTGTGAATCTATGACATTACACTACAAGACAAACCCCGAAGAAAAAATAGGCTATCTTGATGACTGCAGTTTATATCCCTGGGTATGCAAATATTTTAAATATCCTGTAGGCCATCCTATAAATATTTTTGTCGCCGACGATTGCCCCGTGGACGTCGTAGACCGAGAGGGACTAATTAAATGCACTGTTCTACCTCCTAGAAATTTGTATCACCCCGTACTGCCCTACAAGACACAATCAAAATTAATGTTTTGTTTATGCTCCTCTTGTGCAATCGAGATGAACCAAGGGGATTGTTTACATGCCGACTCTGATAGGACTATTACAGGCACATGGATAGTGGACGAGGTTCGACTAGCGCTAGAAATGGGCTACGCGATGGTTAGAGTACACGAATTTTTGGAATATAAAATTACCCAGTTCGATTCTCAGACCAAAGAAGGGGGACTGTTTGTAGAGTATATTAACAAGTTTCTCAAGATCAAACAGGAGGCGTCTGGATACCCTGGATGGGTGAAAACAGACGAGGACAAAGAAAATTACGTTAGCGAGTATTACAAAACAGAGGGAATAGTGCTGGATAAAAACGAAATTGTTAAAAATCCAGGAAAGCGCGCACTCGCCAAATTGTGTTTAAACTCTTTCTGGGGACGATTTGCATTGAACGAGAACAAAACGCAGACCACCATTGTGAACAACCCAAAAGAACTTTTTCTCCCTACTCACCACCCCGAGGACAGAGGTTCGCAACATTATTTTTCCCAATGACGAGGTTGCTTACGTCTCGTGGACTTACCGTGACGAAGCCGTACTCCCCCTCGATACGGTCAATGTGCCTATAGCCGCGTATGTGACCACCGGTGCCCGTATGAAATTGTATTCATATCTCAGGCACTTGGGCAGTTCTTGTCTTTACTGTGACACGGACTCTATTATAAGTGTGATAAGACCGACACACACGTACACGATACCGACATGCGACAAGTTGGGTGACATGACAAACGAGCTGACCGCCTACTCTGAGAGCGCGTAAATTACAGAGTTTGTTTCCGGTGGACCGAAAAATTATTCTTACAATGTGTTTGTTCCATAGACGAACTTATACAAGTCCACCACCAAGGTCAGGGGTATAACACTAAACTATGAAAACACAAAGATTGTAAACTTTACTACTATTAAAGACATGATTTTGAAAGACATGGACCCCGTACACGTGACTAACCCGCGAAAAATTAAAAGAAAAAGAGGTGCCATCGTCGTCTCCCAGTTGGAGAGAAAAAAAAATAATATTGTATTCAGTAAGCGTAGAAGATTAAATAACAACACGTCCGTACCCACGGCTATAGTTGATGCTGGGACCGAACCCCGGCCGGTGGTATAGAAAACTATCACTCAAATATATATTGACATTTTTCTCTCTCTCTGATTCCAGTGTCATCTGTAATAAAGTGTAAAAAGATAAATAGAAACGGAATCTCCCCGGTTAGAGCGACCACACACTCTGCAGGTCTAGACTTGAAAAGTCCCTACAATTGCAGTATACAGCCCTCGTGCAGGCGTTTAGTTAAGATAAATATTTCTATTATATTACCGGCAGGAACGTACGGTAGAATATCTCCGCCATCTAGTCTGGCTCTTCACCACGGCATAGATGTTTTGGCCAGGGTTATAGACGAAGACTATCGTGGTAATATTTGCGTATTACTCATTAATCACGGCGACACTGTTTTCACAATTAAAAGGGGTGATAAAATTGCTCAACTAGTATGTGTGAAAATTGATTACCCTAGAGTTGAACACACTGATTCGCTATCAAACACTCAGAGGGGGGAGGGAGGGTTTGGATCGAGTGACATCCCTATAAAAGATCGTGTCACCGGTAATTGTAATTTAGTATAATGGATCAAATCAACGCGTCCATCCTCACGTACTCTGAGAAGCAGGATTTGTGTCTGATGTCTGCCGCGAAGTTGAATAGTTTACCTATAGAATTTATAAAAACATACGCGTCTAGAGATATAAATCGCGTTTGGAACTTACTCTCTCCCTCTGCGCAGCACGAATTGAAAGATTATAAATATTGTTTGGAACATTATAATATTGGTGTAACACAGATTGATGGACCGCCGTCTATAAAGAAAAAATGTCAACAATGTCTGACATCATCATCGTAGACGTGCCGCGTGATATTTATGTACGTGACTGGTTTTTTTTTACAGTGGTCTCCGGACACTGACGTGACTGGTTTTTTTTACATTGGTCTCTGGTCACTGACTGTTAATTGGTTTTTTTACAGTGGTCTCCGCACACAGTGACTGTTAATTGGTTTTTTTCCTTTACAGTTTTGGTACAACAACAACACCGACATGACCAACGTAATTGTAGATTTTCAGGGATTTAAAGACGATTGTAATAAGTTCATATTAAAAGAATGCAGTATAATATCTATGGGTGGAAGTGATGTACATCACTATACATTTAAGTCGCCATATTCCATTTCAAAATTAACGCGGCATATTAAAAAACAATGTGATTGGCTCACATATAATCACCACGGTCTCCATTGGGACGACGGTGATACGAACCCCGATCAATTTAATATAATTTTAAAAATGGCCACTCTCGCCTCTACTATAATTTATGTGAAGGGGGAGGAAAAGAATTTTTTTTAATGGAAATTGTGGATAAAAAACAACTTGTTATTGATATGATAGACTTGGGGTGTCCCTCCCTGAAGGATAGGATCGATGATAATTATGATAAATGTTTCGGCCATAAATATAAAAAAATAAATTCGATTTGCACCCTGTCTAATGTTAAATTTCTTAGGGAATGGTTCGTTGGCACCACCACCACCACCACCACCACCACCGATAGTATAAATGGGGAATAGTAATTTTTATTTTTTTAAAGCGGCTATATTCCTTTACAAAAAAAATTACCGTGGCCAAAAAAATTGTGATTGGCTCACATATAATCATCACGGGACGACGCGGTCACCAATAAATTTGATAAAATTTGGCTACTCTCTCGCCTCCTCTACTATAATTTATGTAAAGTGAACGAAATTGTAGATAAAAAAACTTGTTATTGATATGATAGACTAGCGGTGTCCGTATCCATAAATTTTTCGGCCATAAAAAATTAAATTCAACCTAAAATTTCTTGGTTCGTCGCCACCATTACTATAAATTTGAAATCGTAATATTTATTTTTTAGTTTTAAAGCAACACCAGACGAGTGCACATCGATGTCTGTGTTTGTACACCCTTTCACACTGATATTAGCGGGACCGTCTAATTGCGGGAAAACTACTTTTGTTGAGAATTTTCTGTTAAATTTAAAACAGGTGTGCAGTGTGGATAAATTTGATAGAATTCTATGGTGTTTCAGCGAGAGAAATTCTAATCCCTCAAGTCAACACCACGTCATACTACACAAAGGTGTACCGGACAATTTCGATTTTAAGGCCGGCGGGCCTCAAATCATCGTGCTGGACGATTTAATGAATGAGGTTTATTCTAACAAAGTGAGTGAACTTTTCATCAAGGGTATTCATCATAGAAACCTATCGGTTATTCTGATCACACAAAATCTTTTCCATCACGGGAGTAAGTCTCGTGACATCTCGCTAAACGCTAAATACATTGTTGTGTTTAAAAACCCACGTTATCAAACACAAATAAACTATCTAGCTAGACAAGTTTAACCGGATAATCCATCCGAAATACAAAGAATCTATAGGAAAGCAACCGAATCACCTCACGGGTATTTACTCTTTGATCTGAGTCAGAACGCGGATGAACGCTTTCGCTTCAAAACGGACATATTTGACAGTGTTTGCAAAGTGTTTGTCCCCGCTAGACTACTAGATGAAACTAGTCAAGAAAAATAGACACGTATTGCGGGTGTTGAAAACGGCCAGTCCTAAATTGCGCAAAGCTATTCTTAAAGTCGTCGACCCGGATGTTATAACAACACTCGGCGAATGTTCGTTAAACACATTAAATAATAATATTAAAATTAGTAAAAGAGATAAGCGAAAATTAATAAAGTATAAAAACTGTATGCGGAAATTGACTAGCAGCGGTGTTTCACTTAAGAGAAAAAGAAAAATAGTCGTTCAATCGGGCGGCTTCCTTAGCATCATACTACCTGCTATTCTTTCCACCCATGTCGGGGCATTGGTTAAATAATAATATGTCACAACTTAAACAGATGCTTCTCGTACCACCCGATCTTTTTCGCGATAAACACGATGACAACGCCGTCACCACCGTCTTTGTACAGATGAAAAATATTCTGAAATCTAGAAAAAAAATTGACGATTATCAAAGATTGGCCAGTTTTAGAAAGCATCAACAGCGTTATTTAACAAACAGGGAGAGAGCGAAACAACCAATTAAAATACCCATCGTGGGCCCCACAGTATTAAAACGAAGACCGGTCGACCTTGCACGACGAAAAGTAAAAAGAAAACGACCTAGGAGACAGCAGCCGGTTCCACCTCGTTTCATTTCACACGAGACGACATATCAAAGCAGTCCTATTAGTGTTGTAGACTCACCAAAGAAGGAGGGCGGGTGGGTGGAAGGTGAGTCGTATTTTGTGCCTAGTTCAGAATCTGATGAAATTGAAACAGGTTCCTTCCCCTGTTCGGCAGCATAGCAGGAAAATATTTATCACCTTATGTCCACCGGAGAGTGTCTACTGATCCTATATTTGGAATTAGAAAAGAGGGGGATACTTTTAAAATAGGCAATTTGAGTTTCACCGTAGAGGATAACGATATATACCTGGGTAACACACACTATAAAGGCACGCCAGGACTTTGGGAGTTGTTGACCAAAAGAAACGTAAATATAGATATAATTACAGAGAGTGATTTAAAAAAATATAAAGACATACTAATTGCCACAAGCGCTCATCGACAAAACTTTGATCCTAACGCGAAAATAACGTCCAGCAGAGGTTTGAAATATAAAACAGTTATTTCTAAACTGTTTCCCGCCAGACCATGTTGGAACACACTAAGATGAGCGCCACGTTAAAATATTATATTACAATCTCCCACGACCTTCGGCCTTCTCGACCGCCAGCAATCTTAAAAAGTATAGTCGGTTGTATAAAATAAAAGTAGACGAATGGTTAAACGGGCAGGACGCGTACACTCTTCACCGTGGTTTAAGAAAATGGTTCCCACGTAACCCGTACAGAGTTGCCAATATCGACGATGTGTGGGAGATTGATCTAGTAGATATGAGAGCTTTAAATAAGGACAACAGGGCGTCAACTATATTATAAACATTATTGATGTATTTTCAAAGTACGCGTGGTCTATACCGCTTAAAACAAAATCGGGCGCCGACATCACGCGGGGTATAAAACAGATTTTTAAGGAAGGACGACGCCCCCTTTCGATTCAGTCGGACAAGGGTAAGGAATTTTTAAATTCTAAATTTAAAACATTTTTGAAACAAGCGGGCGTTCATTTTTATCATTTGCATAATCCAGATATAAAGGGGGCCGCCGTGGAACGTTTCAATCGCACACTGAAAACTAAAATGTGGAAATATTTCACCGTATTCAACACTCACAACTACGTCGATGTGCTGGGCAAGCTAGTTCAAAATTATAACGCTAGTGTTCATTCGACTATAGGAATGGCTCCGGCTTCAGTCAAGCCTATTCACGTACTTAAAATACTATTGCGCCTGCGAAAGCGCTGGGCTAAAATTAAAATAGGGAAAATTTTGTTCAAGTTAGGCGATCATGTGCGCATAAGTAAAGAAAAAATTATTTTTGACAAAGGATACGAGGCTAATTTTACACGAGAAATATTTAGCATAGTTAAAGTAATTCCTAGACTTACCCAACCGGTCTATTCGTTACAGGATCTCCGCGGGCGGCCTATTGAGGGACATTTTTATAACTACGAACTAGTTCGCGTGCGTCGTCCAACGATTTTTCAAATAGATAAAATAGTACAGAGTAAACGGATTAAAGGCATTCAACATCATCTAGCCAAGTGGAAAGGATACGACAGTTCTTTCAACAGATGGGTGGCTGCGTCTAACATTAAACAAATATGAGTCAGTTTTATGTAGCACTGCCGTCGGATTCAAGCGCCGAATATTACGAGAATAATACACTCTCTTACTATACTACAAAATTGGCACAGTCCATACGGCTAGAACACGACCGGTGGGAGGTGGGACTAGCTGAATTATCTTATCCCGTGGGTTTTGAAAATCTCGAAGATAACATTTTATCCAAAGATAAAGAATTGACGGCAAACGTCGTGGTGACCCAAGTGGGCCGTGTTTCGTTTCCTCAACAAGATTTCACCTCCTTTAAGGAGCTTTATAATAAAATTAAGAGCTCGATAAGTGATAAAGGTGATCTAGAGGTTTTAATATCCGAATTTCAATGGTACATTCTTCGCGATCAAACAATGTTAACTGAGATTAAAAAACAAAAGGGTGCATGGACGCCCGACAAGTCACCCATAACTACACGATTCAAAAACACAATTTCATTTACGGTGGCGAAAAGAAAATTTAAAATAGAATTTCCTGTTCGTGGGCATCGGAGACTTAATTACAACCATTCGAAACAGACTACCCACCATAGAGTCACTTAATGCGGTTAATACACATATGAGGGATTTAATGAGCGAGGATATTAAGGGGGTCTTTTTGCGACCTAATCGTAAACTGCCCGGCTCTGTTTCAATCGAAACGGAGCCCGTCTTTGTGTACACAGACATTATAGGACCACAGTTGCTAGGCGACTCGTATGTAAGATGGATTAGAATCATACAGTTCCCCTCCACCACCGCACATCACGTGTTCTTTCCTATATTCTATTTTCCCGTCGAGAAATGTAATTTTGACTCTATAAGTATAGGCTTATACACAAAGTTTGGCGAACGAGTGAATTTTCAATCGGGTCCCGTGCCCACCGTAGCGGTTTTACATTTTAGAGAGAAAAAACTAGATAAATAGATACGGGGGGTAGTAATTTGACTTAGTCTTAACAATGGAGGGAGAGAGAGAAAACATCGGTCCCGTCTATCACGCCAGTTATAAAATGCTGAGGGGCCGTGGCCTCGGATCGTTTTTGGGCGGATTATTTCGATTTGTCAAACCGTTGTTTATGAGGGGGGCGAAAGCGGTGAGAAAACAAGCGTTACAAACAGGTTCGCATATTTTGGCCAACATAGCGACACGCGAACCCGGTCAAAAAGTCGGTGATATAGTTAAAAAGTACGTCACATAGGCGGTCGAGGGACGTGGCTTAAAAAGGGTAAAAAAACGTAAACGACTTCATTCGAAGGTGGGCGCCAGAGCAAGAGGGAACAAGAGAGCTAAAAAAGATATTTTCGATTAATTATGGAGTGTTCAAAAACAGAACTCGATCTTTTCGACGAAAAATGCATTCAAACGGTAACTAAAAATAATAAAGTTGTCGAATACAAACCCATCACTTCCGTGGACAATGACCCTCAGTTAGAGCTTTTTTGCCCCGGGGACGGCGAGTATTTTCGGGACCTCTCTTCGATTAAATTATATCTTCGTATTCAACTGGTGAAAGGGGACGGGACACCGGTCGCAGCCGACAATAAAATCGGATGCGTCAACAACTTGTTAAATTCATTATTCAGTCAAATCAATATCTCTCTCAACGAAACACCTATTACAACCTCGACCGACAACTATGCCTACAGGGCTTATTTAGAGACTTTAACTAATTACGGTAGAGACGCCTCCGACACCCACCTAGTGAATGGTATGTGGTTTTTGGATACCCCTGCCGCTAACGGTGAACTCACTGCATCCATAGAGAACAAAGGCTTTGCCACGAGATTAGACTTGTTAAAACATCCGGTCGACTTGGTGGGACGTTTACACGCCGACATTTTTAATATTTCACATTTGCTATTGAAAAATGTATCGTTGCGCGTTAAATTAATTCGCAACAAAAGAGAGTTTTATCTGCTCACAGACGCGGACAATTTAAATACCGACGTGCGGTTGAAAATTTTAGACGAGACCCTCTTTGTGAAACACGTGGAAGTGTCGCCGACTATTTCACTCGCTATAGAAAAGACACTGTTACGAAAGCCGGCCCAATACCACCTCAATCGTGTGGACGTCAAGTCTGTGACCGTACCCAAAGGATCCAAGTCTGTGAGTTTAAACAATGTTATTCAAGGGGTTATCCCTAAAATTGTTTTATTCACAATGGTGTCAAACGATGCGTTTGTGGGCAGGTTGAACACGAATCCGTTTCAACTCATTCATAGAAACCTTGATCGTTTCGTCCTGTATGTAAACTGAATCCAAAAACATTTGCCCATTTTGATAAATTTTGACAACGTCGGCACGTCCACTCTCGCCTATGACACATTGTTTTCGGGATTGTGCATACACCATCAAAACAACGGGCATTTAATCACGCGAGACATGTTCAATAAAGGTTACTTTATGTTGGCCTTCGACTTGACTCCCGACAGTGCAGGACAGGACTCGCACACCAGCCTTCAGACAGAGGGAACGTGAGATTTGAGTTACAGTTCAAGACAGACCTTGACACCGCCATAACCTGTTTGTTTTACTCTGAGTACGAGGGGACGGTGTCGATAGATTCTAATCGGGAGGTGAAAATTAATTATTAACACCATGAATTCTCATCAAATAGACACACTGCTGCGCAAAATTTCAATCTATAAAGGGACATTTCCTTCGGACAAATTACCTCAAAATTTCACTCGTCCCGCCTTATTTGTGGGCAATCTAGACCCTCACACTAAACCCGGTTCTCATTGGGTGGTTCTATATTTTTCCAAATTTGGGGAGTATTTTGATACATATGCCAGACGACCGAGCTTAGCGATGACTAGATTCTTGAATAAACACTCGACACGATGGATGTACAACCGCAAACGACGCCAAGGCATAGCCTCCGGTGTGTGCGGGCACTATTGCTGTCGTTTTGCCGTTGCCAAGGACGCCGGCTGGAGCATGAGGAGATTCACAGACCTGTTCTCAACCGCCGACTTGTGCAAGAACGACCGACTGGCCGTCAGGCTGTTCAAACGTCACTTTGGCCGCTGTCCAAGGTGTACTAGCAGGGGTGTCCAGACGTGTGTTCCAGCATTAGATATAAAAGGTATACTATAATTTTATTTTATCATTTGTATTCAATTATCTGACAGATGAACATCATCATGTCGGCCATCTTTGATTTTTCATTTATCGTAAACTCGAAAAAGGAGTGGGTGGTCACCGAGCTAGCCATAGTTTTCATCGACGAGAAACAATCCTCGTGCTATCAATTCAATAAAACCACCGCACTGTGCTACTCCAAATTGGTTCCAATTCTAAAACAAAATTTAGATAAAGCCTTCGTGCCTTACGCATATGATAAACAAAAAGGGAATTTCTTGTCCCGTCTCACAGGCCGTACATTCATCCCACTACGCGAGGACTATAAATGTCCCTTTGTTGATTTGATCAACTCTAATTGTTGGGGGTGTACCGCCCCTTGTCACGACATCACCCCGTGCGCGTTAAAAAATGCAAACGCTTTGGCACGATTCGTCAGATTTCACAGCGCCGAGAAATTGTATAAATTTTGTCCAATCACCGACGACGACGACGACGACGACGATACTAGCTTTAATTGTGACGACTGTTGATTACAGGTCATCACTCTAGACGCAGACAGCGATGAAGAAGGTGACGTGCAGCTGTAATATGGTGGAGGATGAATCACCGTCGTTGCTAACCAAGACTTTCTACCTAAACGACAAACAGAACAAACACGTGACGGTGGGCCTCTTCCCTGACCGCAACTTTTACGCTCACGTGATGTTTTCATTGAGTTCTAATCGTCTAATACTCACCATCCCACAATGGAACTTTCTCGTCAAGGAAATGCCGTTTTGGTCCGACTGTGTGCAGACGTGTGTAAACTTTGAGTCCAGCATGGACGACTTTATCATTGTGGTGAAAAAACTTTTCGGCGTGTGGAAATTGTGTCTGAGTGATAAAAAAAACATTCAGATCTACCTGTCTACGGACGAATTAAAACCTCTGTACAATCTTGAAAAATATATCACACGCCATGTAAAATATCTAAATCACCCAAATGTATCTATGTTCATAGACAATACGCTCGCCTCCAAATCGTTTGTAGACCCATCCGATCCTATCCCATATTTTGACTATCTGTCATTGTTTGACGATCTTTGTATTTTTATGGATAACAATAATAAATTGTGAAATATGTATATATTTTTTATTATAATTAAATGTGAAAAAAACTTGTAGCTATTTTTTTTCATTTCTAGTAATATTTCCCTCTCATTTAATTATATATTCGTAGTAAGAGCAGTATATAACTTTTTAGTGTATAATTAATAATTCGTACCTCGGCACTTGATATTCATTCAAATCTGATGTGACGTCTAATGCATTCCCACCATAAAACATGTTCAAATCTATTTATTTCAATTATTTATTATATATATAAATAACTAAACATTTAAACTGATTACATCACTAAAGTCTGGCGTCACTCACAGACGCAGTCAATATTATTCTATAAAACAATGATGAAACACTGGATATAGCTGGGCTTTTACTACTAAGGATATGTCGTAGCCGATATACATACGTCCAACATGGCAAAACACATACCAGACTCACAGCCTGCAGGTTAAAATGGCCGTGCTCATTTTGCGAGATTGAATCTTCAACACAGAGATCACTACGCGCAGTCTCAAGTGACAGCATCGCTATCAAGCAGGAATCTTTAAAAACAGTTCACTTAACGAGCCTACTCAGATTGAAAACGTAGAATACATTAGTCTGTTTTTGTTCAAACGTATGTTTGCAAATTGTCTGGTTGTAAACAATCTTCAAATAACAACGTCCGTAAATTTTTATGATTGCAATCGTTTGTTCTTAGTTTGTTTCCGGATTTTTCCGCAAACATTTTCGTTTGTTACGTTTTGATAGGCCCACAAATTATATGTTTCCATTGGGGGGGGGGGGCAACTTTATGGTAGCCCCCCCCCCACTTGTAAAGATTCAAGTTTTATGATCGCAATCGTTTGTTCTTCATTTGTTCCGCAAAAAGTTTCGTTTGTTCCGCATTCGTTCTTGCACAAATGGGACGTGAACTTGTAGAACTTTTTTTACTCGTGAGGGGTCAACTTCACGGTAGCCCCCCAACTTTTAAAAATTCAAGTTTTTATGATTGCAATCGTTTGTTCCGGATTGCTACGCAAACATTTTCGTTTGTTCCATTTAGATAGACCCACAAATTATATGTTTACATTGGGGGGGGGGGGGGACTTCACGTTATCCCCCCCACTTGTAAAACTTCAAGTTTTTATGATCGCAATCGTTTGTTCTTCGTTTTTTACGGATTGTTCCGCAAAAAATTCCGTTTGTTACACCTTTGTTCTTTCGTAAACATAAAGTTAATTGGTGAAGTTTATCTTTTTTTCCGTGTAAAATGCCAACAAGCACTTCTTTATAAATAATTAATATTTTAAGATATAATTCATTTGTTCTTAGTGTATTTCAGATTGTTAACCCAAAACTTTTAATTTTTCCATTATTATAATTATATTATATATTTTTCGCTAAGGGAATGTGCGTAGAGTGACAATTTCAAAAGTTAAATGTACATATCGGGTTTGGGTGCAATTTCACTCTATTCCCTCTTTAAAATAAAGCCTTTTATTGTTTATTTTTTAGTTGTTAACTTACTGTGGAGAAATACACAATAACTTCATTTGTACCTTAATTATCCTTCCCCAAACAATATTTGCATTATTCTCAAATTGTTGTTTATTTAGCATAGGCCGTCTTCACAGTTGGAATCAAGGTCTTAATTATTTTGACAGTGGTTTTGCTTTGACTCCATAATAATAATTATTATTATTTTTAGCACCGCGTCTTACTACCCGTTCGGGTTATACGTACTCACACTAATGTGTAATGGTAGGGTGATTGTGAGATGGAATTGAGGACCTACAGTTTAACGTGGAATCCGAACCACGGTGGAGGCCTGGCATTCCACACATTCACAAGTTGTAATTAATACACATCTTGTCAGAGGTGAAGGAAGGTTTTGGCAATCAGATAAATCTGCGCTGGGACCGAGGATTGAACCCCGGACTCTAAGCACAGACGTCACCCATGACTCCCTAATTGAATCATTTTAGAATAATGAATATTTTTGTTCAAAAGTACTATTTGCTATAAAGTCTTGAGGTGTTCTGATTTATGTAACTAAGCTGAAAGAAACAATAACAGTGCGTTTAAATTAAAGATCATGTCACATAAAGTTAGTCTATTTAAAATAAACAACTTATTACAATGGCGATAGTTACTCGTACAACTAAAATTAAAGGTATTGTTCTGGGTATCTTTAAAATACAAACCATGTTAAAATAATGTATAAACTCTTTTTATATTCCAATTAAATGAACAAAATGTAATGTACTATTTTTAATGGGTAACTAATTGCCAATTTAAAGAAATAGTTAAAAATACTTCTTAATCGATATCTGCTTTAAAAAAAACTCTAACAAGTATTATATTATTATTATTGTTATTATTATAACGGCATCTTACAACCCCCTCCTAGTGTAAACATATTATTTGTGGGCCTACCAAAATGGAACAAACGAAAATGTTTGCGGAACAATCCGGAACAAACGAAAAACAAATGATTGCGATCATAAAAACTTGAATTTTTACAAGTGGGGGGGGGGGGGGGGGGGTCAACTTCACGGACGTCAAATGCCGTCGACTAGCTACTTATCTAAAAAGGTTTGTTCATTTTGAGGGTGGTAAAGGGGTGGATTGGTGTAGGGGGGGGGGGATAGAGATTGCTGGTACCTAAGCTATTGTGTTCGGACCGCCACCACTCCTTTACAACCGACAATTTGAAAGTGATTGTTTTCCTTGAAAGTACTATAGCTGTTATTACTGAGGACTGCAACGAGCACCCCCCAGTGCCCAGGGAATCAAACTGTCAGTCTCAAAGAGTGCAGTGAATCTCCCTTCAGACTGAGTGTCTGGTATATACAATATATATTTATACAGAGTGTTCGTAAACTTATAGCCCAAACTACATATGTACAAAATCTCTACACACTTACATCCGGTAAGATAATATCCTAATACCATTAAATTGTGTTTCAAAGGATCGGCATACACCACCGGGAGAGGAGCAAAACTGTCAAGTATGTGTGCACAGCAAGTTGCATAGGAGTTAGGTTCGCGGCACTGCACACGTAATAATGGCAAGCATTTTCTGTGATGTAGGACCGTTAATGATGACCCTCAAAAAGTAGTCGAATTTCTAGATGTACTGGCTTGTTGTTTACTATTAATTGTGGTATGTTATGCTGCAAGATGTTGAGGTGTGTAGTTCCACGTGCCTAACTCCTATGAAACCTGTTTTACACGCATGCTTGAACAGCTTATCTCTCCCACCGTTTTACGCTGAAACTTTGATCACAATTTAATGGTATTAGCATATTATCTTAGCGAATGTAAGTGTATGGGGATGTTGTATTACTTTTGGTTCAAACTAACTGTGTGTACAGTTTGGGCTATGAGTTTCCGAACACCCTGTATATGTATGTATTAATATATATAAAAACGCCGCATCTTACCACCCATTCGGGCTACACGAATAGGTACTAATAACACTAATGTGTTAGGGATCAATAAAGTTGAATTAAAAAGAAATGTACCAACATTTGCGTGTAGTAAGAGTGGAAACTAATTTAGGTAAAACAACTTTCAGTCCACCCAACCGGGAGTCAAACCCCAATTTCTTCCTCATCGGCAGCCTAGTCTATTGCGTGTGTAATGACTTAGGCCAGAGGTCGACAACCTTTTTGGGCTCTGATTGTCTTAAAAAACCTATCAAAATTCCCGAAACCATGCGTATTTTATCCATTCTACTTTTACCTTTTTTATACATCTTAAAATCAACCTTCCACAAATACTTTTCTCTCCTCCTTTATAGAAAAAAAAAAATTAAATAAATAAAATTAATATTTTCATACAAAGCTATTCAATTATTTTATTACATTACCGATCAAGGTTATTTTGTGTTAACAAAGACTAGATATTTTTATAATAACAACGTATTACTAATAATAATTGTTACCTTTCTCCCTGTTTACGTCCACTCTATCCGTTTTGTCGGTAAAACTAATAATAGTTCAATTGTTGACTTAAACAAATCGGATTCACTGTCAATACCTCTACTAGAGTCTGATGGTTA
>JBCFYV010000003.1:19491353-19886670 GCA_039000515.1 Timema cristinae
AACTACAAATCAAAGCAACAATGTGTTCTAATACATTGGCAAGTGTTTAAAGGTTATGCCACACTTGTTAAAGTGTAGGCCTACTGTGTATGATATGTACACAACTGTTCATTTAGGAACTGAGGAAACATGGGCAGAGCTATTGATATGATGTGAGTCTCGAACAATTTAGGATGAAATGCAGCCATATGCGCTGATGGCAGAGAAGAAAACAAAAAAGGAGTCGTCAAGAAGTCTCTGTTTGTATGAGAGGGAAGCTCCAGTACATGTGTAAAAAAGTAAAACCCTCAAGAACAAAAATGTATCAAAGTAAGCGTCATAAAATGTATTGACCCAGTTTAGTATAAAGTACAATCAAACAATGACAATCTAATTTAAATACCATCAATAACTATAGCACGTGCTATAGTAGAAATAAAGAAAGGAATTCCAAGAGTTATATACAATAAAAATTATCTGCGTAATGTAAAATAAGGTACGATGCACTGTGGAAATTCTCTCTTTTATCTTAAAATAGAGACATATACTACAAACTAGTAAGATGTGTGAAATTAAATCATTTACATTATTGCAGAAACATGCCACCAAAGAGTATATATGAAATAATATACACTGTTACAAAAACATTGATAAAAAAACTAACATCTCTGTCAACCAAAGAGCAAAACAATCAATTTAATATAACCAAAGACCTACATAAAATAAAATAAAAATGTCACGACCTATCTCATCGTGGATTTGATCTGTTACGATAGCTTGAGGGAGGAGTAATGTTACAGGCAGGATAAATTATATGAGTTCTAAATAATATGCAGGTTTACAAATTTTGGTTTAATAGTAGTTACTAAAAGATAATACAAACTGTGATGTTAGTCGTAAGATAAAGAAATAAAGAAACTGGACACTCGTGCTCGGGGAAGAACTGGCTTCACTTGTGAATACTTAGATGAAGTTGACTGTTACTCTACAGAATTAGATGTTGGGACCCTCAGCTCAACGGATGCCCTTGAGGTACAAGTGTTACTGATGACCCACAGATGTCTGACACGGTACGGTGTCGGACAGAATGACCGCTTGCGATATTCAAGTTTCGCTTGTCAAGGAACAGCCCGCTGAAGTATGAGGAACTCCACAGACCGTGGACCCTCAACAAGAACGGCCATCGGAACCAGACTCCGTATCAGACACAGACTCGTCAGCGTCCCCAGCGAGAACTCCTGTAAAATCCGACACTGAGGCAAGAACAAGTTTCGACTCCCCCACGTCGGTAGCAACACCAGAGCTACTCTCTCAGCCCGATTTCGGATATATCACCAGACTAGCCAGCCAAGCACCATGTCTAGTCTACAAGACATGGCATCCAAGGGAGATGACGAACAGCCAAGAAGAGAGGAGCTGGGAAGCACGACTACAAACTCTTCAAGACACAGTCGATACGATGCAGGAGAGGTTCAAGGCCATAGCAGACCGGTTTGGTACAACGCATCCAACTGCACAAACCCACACTGCTGGGGAAGCTCCTCCTTCTACGGGAAGACTCCCATTGACATCAGCTGCAGCATCAATGGAGAACGCCTGGGGCTCCCTGGGCTCTCTAGGCACGCCGACACTTGCAGCTTCCAACGAGCAGGCGCTCCGCCTGGCCCTGGCGGCCAAGGCCAAACTGATGGAACTACAACCGGGCAGGGACGCCCATGAACTCCGGTTCCTCTTAGGACTGATGGAGAGCTACCCGATACTCCCACCAATTGCCCAACAGCGACTACTGCATCGGCTGAACATGGTATTTATCGCCGTGACCAAGAACTGGAGTGAGGCCATCAATGTGTCGGGGGACTCAGCAACAGCAGCAATATACCCACCAGGCTACCAGCCTACTCCTACAATACAACAAGTGATCTACATAGACAGACCAACACCCAGGGCCCCGAGAGGACGGGGAGAGAGGAGAAGGAAATAACACAGTATCGTCAGAGGCTTCATCTGGAACTGCGAACACCTTGGGTGTTTGGACGTCACCCAGGACTTGAAGAAAAAAGTATTGTAAAGAAACTATTCTTGTTATATATAAGATCATGTATTGTAATCCTCTATCCTCAATAAAGTAATGGGCCTGAAAAGAAGCCCGGGATCTCCCTCTCGCTTCCGGCGAGTCCCTTTCTTTTATTACCAGCGCCGCCATCTTGGTGACAAAGGTCTAAAAGCGAGGGGAGACCACCGATCAGGACTTAGTTGTGACAGCTCCGTTGCCAAAAAGGTAAGTTATTTATACCACACTATGGCCCCTTTTCTGGCCAAATAGTTCAATTATTGCTATTAATTGTCAGCCTTCTGCTATAACCTCTCGAGTATTATGTCAAAATTAACCTTTACCTGGAAAAATCCCTAAAAGGGAATACTTTGCATATGCGTATTACTAGCACCTATTAATTACGTATAAAAATAAACACTCGTGCGTGCTGTGCTATGACCGCCATCTTGGTAAATGGTGGCCGATTTCACTAACGGTTCGAAATATCAAAAAAAGTTTAAACAAATATTGAATATAAATATAAAATCCATCTTTTGGTGAAAGTATTTTTTCCCTATCATGGTTTTCGAGTAATAAACTGAAAAATAAATTTCAGAAAATTGGCCAGCAATTTTAGCGCGTGCGTCCACTCGAGTTATGCTAATCAAAACAAATATCAAACATTCAAACAATGCTCAGTGGTTCTCTCTCTCTCACACACACACACACGTCGCTCTTGTCATTGTAGGAAAACACCTGGAGGACATCAGAAACCTCTTTGAGATCGCATTCATGAGGATTCATCGGTGGATGGATTCGGTTGGCCTGAAGCTGTCAGAGCACAAAACCGAGGCAGTATTGATCACCAGCAGGAAAAAGCTTGAGACGATCTCACTGCAAGTAGGTAGGCATGAGATCACGTCCCAGCCGTGCATTCGGTATTTGGGGGTAATGCTCAACTCGAGACTCAACTTTAAGCAGCAGGCGGGGCATGCCAGTGTCAAGGCATCTGTGGTTGGGTCTGTTCTATCACGGCTCATGCCCAATGTGGGGGGCCCGAAACAGAGAAGGAGAGCACTCCTGTCATCAGTCGTCACGTCAGTCCTCACGTATGGCATTTCCATATGGGCCGATGTACTGACGCTCCAGGAGTCCCGTCGTAAAGTGGCACTAGTATACCAGCTGAGCGCTTTACGAATAGCAAGTGCGTTCCGCACGGTATCAGAAGATGCGGTGTGCGTTATCGCCGGAGTGCTGCCGATTGGGGTTTTGGCGGAAGAGCGGAAGGCCCTGTATCGTCGCAAAGGTCTACATCGCTGAGCGCAGAGGAGTTGAAGAGGCAGGAGCAGGAAGCAGTCTCCAACGATGGCAGCGGCTGTGGGATGCTTCCACCAAGGGGAGATGGACTTACAGTTTTATTCCCGAAGTGAATAGGTGGTACAACCGCAGCCACGGAGCTATCAATTACTACTTGACACAGATGATCTCAGGACACGGGTGCTTCCGGGCATACCTATACAAGTTTAAGTATGAGGATTCCCCGGAGTGCCCCACCTGTCGCGGAGTAGAGGAGAATGCCGAGCACGTGTTTTTCACGTGTCCTTGGTATGATACCCAGCGTGGAAAACTGGAGGTCACAGTAGAGGGAAAGATTACGCCGGAAAACTTAGGGGATATGATGGTGTTGTCAGAGGCAGCGTGGGAGGCGACAAGCACGTTCGCGACGGAAGTCCTCAAGGGTCTACGTCAGGAAGAGCAAGAGAGGAGGAAAAAAGAATAAGAAGGAAGGAGCCTAGCATCCCTAATCCCGCCGGGGAAGGGGAAGTAGGAGAGGCCGAATCACAGAAGGAAGAGCAGAACAATAGCTAATCCCTCCCCTCGCGAAGTAATACCTAACGGCGGTTCCGTGGGTAACAGAGGCGAGGAGAAGAGGGTTAGGTTTTTTAGTCGGTATGGGTTTGGTCAACATCCAAACCGAGTCTGACACACTGCGTAAAAGCATCCCCCCCCCCCCCCTCAAAAACAACAACAAACACACACATGCGTGTAGCTCAAAAACTATTGTTTCTATAAAATATATTTAAAATAAAATATTTTTATTAATGATAGTTTTTCAATGATAAGTTATTTTGTGTTTCAAATAATTGCGGAATTTTTTTAAACCAAAATATGAAAATTTCTGTTCATGTAAGATACCCTAAAAGTCATTTTTATGGGAAAATGAGAGTTGCCATTTTGTTTTTAAAGTCAAACAGTACCTAGCTACGAATTTTAATCAAAATCGTTTGAATGGATTTAGAGAAAATAGATTTAATCTCTTTTTGCTCTTTAGTTAAATACTCTTAGTTTTAGGCTCATATATCTAATTCCAAAATTCCCTTGGAGGAATCTCATGAAAAGCCTATACACCAAGTGTTAGCCTGTTCGGTAAAATGGTTTGGGCTCTAGTCCGAAATATAGACACGGCATTGTGAATACCTCTCTTTCAGTTTCAGGAATCCACGAAATGCCGACATTTATCAAAGTCTCGAGTTCGATTTTCTGACGATCACAATACTTCTATCTCCGAGAGTGTCGCGATAAAGAAAAACAGAAGTAATTTATTTATCACTTGTATTCTTATTACCTTCATACAATCTTGGATGAATCCCCATCGGTTCTTCCAGTTGTTGTGCGTCAACTCCTCCATAAAGACAACCTCTTTACTGAAAGTAAGAAATAAAAGTAGCTTGTTAACTTCGTTTCTTGGATTAAATCAAATAAAAACTATTGAACTATTTGTAAAATAGCCTTTCTTAAAAGTTTAATTTAATTAATAAAACATAACATGTGACTCAATATACATACAGTAGTTGATTTCTATTGTTTAAGTACCGGAACGCACTACCAGGGGGTCTGACCCCCCCCACTCCCCTGGATTAAAAAAAATCTATGCTTCAAAAGACGTGTTTCTAAGCCATTATTTTTTTCAAAAAACAAAAGAAATTATTTTAAAATTCATCTTACTGTGATTGTGTTTGAATAAATTTTGTGTTTGCCTTAATAAAGGTAGGCCTACTGAAACGCCGTTCCGCCGCGTACCGTCATAAGTTAAGCACTCTGTGTATGTATATATATATATTTGAATGATGAAGTTACTTGAAAATGAATGATACGAACAAAAGTTGACTAGAGCATCGGGAAAGCAGAAGATATCCCGGTGGGGCGGTTTGCGTTGGGCTACTTTAAACTAAAATAAAAATATTTATTCAATTTTAAGTGATAATTTTTATTATATTTACAATTTTTCCAACAAGATCTAATGAGCTTGAATGTGATCATAATATTAACTTTACATAATTAATTATGAAGATAACATTAAATGTAAAACTCTTCTGTTTGCTGTTTATCAGAATTGGTCATATTTATGTAATTTCAATGGTCAAACGTAAACATATTTAAATTAAACTAGTTGAAAAATGACACCTGGACATGGAAATTGGACTCGGGTTCTATTCCCGTGTCAAGGTGTCATTTCTCAACTAATTTAAATTCGATACTGACATTGCCACGATCACAATGATTTGCAACCTGTTTGGTGCTATTCATTGTAAATATATACCTTTAGTGTATGCAAAATATTACTAATTTTTCATCTTCACAACACCAGATAAAAGATTCATTCTCCAAACTAATCACATAAAAAATAGCTAACCTAGTAATTATCATATAACCATTTCTCCAGTTATTCCTATGTCAGTAAAAAGTTAAACCCAATGTCTTTAAGTTGACTAAACAACTTAACGAGCCCACATCACTCTCAATCAACCGGTATATTAGACACATGACTACCCTCGAACCACGAATCACATTCAAGTGCGGTTTTAGTGATTTTTATTTTAAAACGGTAAAAATGGCACCAGTGAAGTATTTTTATTTTAAAACAAATCTTTTTCAGTTTCTGAATAAAAAAATATTTTCTAAAGAGTATTTAAAAGGTCCACACCACGATGCAGCGCCTGGTTTGAAATGTATCTGCAGAGTGAAACTTCTATCATATAACTATTTTTGGTTTACCTCCTTTAGTAAATAATTAAAATGGGACGCTTCTCTTGAATTAAAAAAAAATCCTTTAGAAGTATTTACATTGATCCTTGTCCGGTTTTCTGTTGATATTTGGATACCCCTATTTAGAGTACTCTTCACCTAAATATATTTTTTTTAAAACATGATATCTTTAGAAGCAATTTGAAGAGGACAGTTTTTGTAAATATGATCTATCTAGAAACTATTTGAAGCAGTCCTTTTATGGCAAATCCATGAAAATTGTAAACCTATAGAATCTATTTATAGTTTGATGCAAGGTCATCTTTCAACTTCATTTGAGAAAATATCAGAGGGAAGTGAAATAAATCCATAGGAGACAAATATATTTATAGGGGTGATTGCCCTCTTGCCCAGTGTTGTCGAGTCCTTTTCTCACTTAGGCTTACTGAGTATAAATATATAAATAGTACTTATTTTGTATAGAAAACACTGCACGTAGTATTATAAAGAATTCACCACATAACTTCAGAGATATTTATTTACACGCAAGGCCTTTTTAAACATCCCAGTCCATCCTTGAAGAAGAATTATGTTTTTAATATCAAGAAAAGTTGTCATCTATATCAGCTTATATCATACACAGGCCACGATCTATGCGCAGAATGTTAACAAACCTCAAAGTTTATATGTTTGGTTTTTGACTTTTTCCTTTACAACTGCTTCAAGTGCAAGAGGAATTATTTCATTATTTAAATCAAACATCTTCGAGAAACTAATTAAAAAAAAAGATCATCCCTTCGTAGCAATCTAAGGCATCACGGTGGTGATGGTTTGCTGGTGACCGTGAGGTCTAGGCTTTATTGTTCAGTATCTGTTTTCTTTATAAGCTCTCCTTACAGTTCATAGCTCTAGAAATGGTTTGGGACAGAGACTGGATGCTGAACAACCATCTATAGAAGATATTTCCTGGTTTCAAGATAATGGTGGACAAAGCTGAGTTCCAGTTGTTTGCAGCTTGTGTAACAACACCAGAATTGTATTCCTCTCTGGAAGATTTCAAACATCAAATTCCCTCTGGCATGCTCTTTGCGTCGCTGGGTTTACTATCCGGTAGGTTTTCACATGGTACAGCCTCTGTCGTGTGTGCTGCATATCCACAACGATAATAACTAAGATTAAGAAACCGATAGTGAAACAGGGGCCAAATCCTTAACAGTTTCGCTGTGCCATTTCGTAACAAATAAATAAAACTCCTAAAGCTTTCGCATAGTTTGAAAGCTAAACGCAGCATTACGATGTATTCAAATGAAAATTACTAGTTTTATACGTATCATCTTGTATATAGCGGTAATTATTGTATAAAGCTTTACACACCGTGTTTCATTCATGTGTGAGACTCAGAGAGGTAGTAGGGGGATACAGAAAGAGTGGATTGATGTAAACAACCTGGTGGTGGAAACCCTTTTTTGCAATCAAAAATGTGAGAAAAGCCACAAGGGCAGGTTGGCAACATTCGTCAACAATCGCAGCAAAACAGGACATGGTCTTGGTGTTGACATCCTGTTACGTGTTTAGTGATAAGTAATGTTTGAGTGAAAGTTTGAAATACGGTGGATTCTGGTTAATTGTAACATATCAGGTTAGGTCACACTGGCCCAACTAAGCGGCTGCCCCAATTAATTTTAAATTTTAAATGTACAAACATTTATTTAAAAACCCTATAACTAAAGCGAAAAGCAAATTAAATGTACATATGTAAAATTAATATATAGTACATACTTGTATGTGTCAAGTAAGGCACATTACTTAAGAGCTCTTTCTTTTAAAAAAATTATTAAGTGGACCCTGATGTGTTTTCTTTATGGACTGCACCTGTACTAAGTCAGCGCAGGTATCTAGTGCTGATAAAGGGCTGCCTGCATTGCGTTCCTGTATGAAGTAGCATCTCAATTCAGCGATATATCTCCTGGAATTCTGGTTAATCACTCGTTTGGGTGTTTCATTGTCATAATTTTCTTGTTCTTATTTTGTCTCTGAGTGCTTTTCCGCAATTTCTTCATTAATTATATCCTCACAATCTTCATTTTCATCATGGCATTGAAGGTTATTTACAATGCTTAAAACAATCTTCGCAATGTTGGACGTGGTGCAGTTCTAGAGACATTTCATTGTCTTTAAATATAACTGCACCTGAATCACAATTAGTCGTGAAACCACATTTAGCAAAACAATTTTGAATTTTTTGCTGCTTATTCCTCGCCAACTATCGGCGATAAATTGTACAGCTTTTAACTGTGAAACATTTGCACTAACTTCTATTGCCTTTGAAGATGTCAGCAGATTTTCCTCAATTGCTTCAAGGATGTGATTAACCAGTTTTCCACGATAATACGTCTTAATTTTTTTTTATAATTCTTGCGTCCATAGGCTGTAGCTGGGCTGTGGTGTTAGGGGGTAAAAATTCCAGTTCAATACCTTTTAAACTATCTACATGAGGGTGTGTTGTATGGTTGTTCAATATCAAAATAGTTTTTCTTGACTTACATTGCAGTTCCACCTTCCAGTTCATTAGCCATTGGGTAAAAATATATGTGATCATCCACGTGTTCTTATTTGCATAGTATGGAACTGGTAAACTGTCTATTGTAATCTCCTTGAAACGACGAGGTGTAGCCCTTTTACCAATAACCATCAAGAATAGCGACTTATTTTTGGAGAGTGTCAAATCTTTACGTGTCATCTTGGCATCTTGACAGGATTGTTAAATGTACCGAAAAAAACAAATTCAGTGCAATGTTTGTTACAGTTTTTAATTTATGTTATTCCAAACAATGAACAACTATACACGACACATAACTTAGTGTCCTCGTAAACAATTGTATACCGCAGGAATAATTTCAAACAGAATATGATTCAACCACAACACAGCCACGTTATAGCACTATGTCAACTCTACTGACCCAGCTGCTGCTTGCACAATTTCCATGTTACCAGCGCGCTATCAACATAATCTTCACTGCCACCCCACAGAACAACGTAATACACAGCACGACTTCACAATAACAAACTCAACTGCAGCCCGCAGAATATCTACGCTACGACCTTGAAGGCTTGTTTGCTGGATTGCATTCTGAAGCGATCCAGAAGGCATTCAGCCATACGTGGCGTAGTTTGTTTAACATGAATAGGTGATGGTTGCGCAGGTTGGGATCATTGAAGACCAGGTCCCGTCTGCTGATGGCTCGGTGAAGGCCGTGACGTTATGACAACCTATTCTGATGACTTCAGCTCCCGATTCTTGGTGCTCCCATAGGATTGTGAGTAACCAGGTGATGAAGGCCAAAGGCAGCCGCCATGGGAAGAGACCACGGCTGAAGCAATTTCTTTATTATCATTTATTACAATATTCATTACAGAGTGTATACAATATTAGCAATTAAAAATATGTGGTATCACACATAATAATGCAAGTAGTCTCGGATTCCTTCTATCTTGCTACCTGACGGTTTCCGGCCTCAACCACGTACGCTTTGGGATCTTCCTGGACCCCAGCCACCATCGTAGTACTGCGAATGTAAATAGGTGAGGGTGTGATTAGAAGAACAAACCCCGTAGTGCACTGTTAAAATCTTATATTTTAGTTTTTTTTAGCAATATCTATTGTGTCTAGATATAATTGTGGGCAATATATTACAAAATAATGTATATATAACCACTTTGCATTAAGTTTAGTTTTTTTTATTTTTACATAGAATATTGACGTTTGTTTGACGCGGGTTTTGTTGCCTTTGCTGATACACTAGTAGAATGACGAGTGTGTCAACAAGTGCAGCAGTAGAAGAGGAGGGCTCCTGTATCACAGTCATCAGTAATATTATGAAGCATAGTTTTTCGTCCTGGTCTCTTGATGAAAATTATTTAAACAGGCAGACACATTCCATCTTAAGGCAACACATAAAAAACCTTGACATTTAAATACTCAATTTATGAAAATGTCTAGTAATTATCGGGGTGTTGGGTCGGTGGAAAATTATATAGCTAACCTTACTATTTAACTACGATAATTGCATGTAGAATAAATCCGGATTAATGTTATTAATAATAATTTTTCAAAGTTATTAAAAGGCATGCCAAAGGTCAAAATCATTTGCAGACCACAACCCAAGAGAAAACGTCAGCAACTGTAAATTACGATTAATTATTATTATTATTATTATTATTATTATATTATTGACTATTATTATTATTATTTAATATATTATTATATGACTATTATTATTATTAATATTATTAAAATCAGTTATTATTAAATATGTTTAATTTAATGTTAAGTAATATTTCCTAAGATCATCAATTATTTTGTTTTATTTCATGCTTTTTTTTGTCTCCTCATTTCCTTTCATCTCATAATACTTTTAACTATACAAAAAAAAACACAAGGAAGAACAAGTATAAGCTTTCAATTAAACTAGGGTCCATAATACCCCCTTTATTGTAGCCTCATTGCTTCCCTTGGTTCAGAATTGACCACACACCACTGGGATTACTACAGTTCAAAATTTTGTCCAGCACTTTCAACGCACCTATTTCAGTGGCAAACCATGTTAGCCAGGATCCGTTAGAAAAAGGTCCTGGCACTGTCTCACAGGCCACTAGATAACATTTGACGAATTCTTCTGCGCTAACCACACCACAACCCAAAGTACATTTCATAAACCAGTGATTTTACATCTTTCCATAAGAAGTTCATAGGAGTCAGGTCTGTGATCGGGTTGAATTCAAACGGCTGTTGGCATGTGTTGATTGGTGCATGTTGCTGACCTTCTCCTATAGCATCTTTCACATTTTATTGTTGGAAGGAAGGGTTTCCACTACCAAGCTGCTTGCATCAATCCACTCCTTTTGTATTCCTTTACTATCTCTCACACATGAATTACGAAACATGGTATAGTTATATAAGCCGCTAATTTAATAAGTATATCTTAAGACACATCTAAAAGTATATATTATTTTAGACTTACATCTTGCCATCTTGTTTCACCAAATCTTTGCCACGCCGAATTCGACCTTCTGTCATCTGAAAATATAATATGTATATATAGTTAATTATTTTACTATGCTTTGCCTTATTTTGGGTGTAGATTCATGGATAACGCATAGCAAATAGAGAATAGCACATAGTGCACAAGAAGCTAAAAACAAACTATTTTCAATTATAGCGTTCATTATCGATACAAAGTAAATAGTGAATAATACACAACACGTTAATTCGATTAAGCTTAAGTTTGTACATACGTACTATACATGGACTTGAGCATAGAAAACCCTTGTATAAACCAATGGGAATGCAACTAAGAGAATCTAGTCCATTAAACGCCAGTATACACAACAGACAAAAATTATATTTTGTTCATGTTTAAAATGCTTGGTCCAGCCATACTTGTTTGTCACCTACAAATTCTAATTGTTTTAGTGTTAATGATTGCGATTGTATATATTATTGAAAGTAAAAAGAAATATTAAGTTTTCTATTCTATTATTGAAAAGCAGGTCTACATAATATTCATGACAAAAAAAACCTAATTAAATTACTCTCATGTTTAAAAAGGTACAGTTTGATTAATGTTAATTTTAGAGTGAACCCTGAAGTGAAGTATTTTTAAAACCTTTAATAGAGCAAGAAGTAAGGCCTATTTCAATGAATAAAAGACAATCCATTTAAGTAAGATTTTAATCGCTACGTTTCATTATAAACAGTTGTTATTTTCTCTAAATTGTGCACTGTACGAGATGCATTATTTACTATTAGTTATGTTGGAATGTAGACAGTGCCGCATTACCCACTAGGCAGACTAGGCATGTGCCTAGAGCGTGAGATTTTTGGGGGTGCAACATTTAAAAATTCAAATTGTTTACAGAAGTGCCCTTTCAGAGGTAAGACGTCATGGGATTTGAAACTGAAACACTTGTCTTCAACATGAATGAACATAATTCTCACTAAAACATTACATGCAGACTCAGTTGTATATGAAGCTTGCTTGTTACAAAGCTCTAGAGTATTATTAGAGTTCATTTGAGTCACTCATAAGTCATATGCAAAGCTGTGGTAGAGATAAACACGCACAGCCATTTTGCGCAGTGGTAATATAATTATATGGGATATACGGTAATAGTAGCAATAAATAGGCCTACAACATTATTATTTGTACTCATTAACAAATAAACCACCCGCCTCGGTGTCGTAGTTGGCTAACACGCTAGTCGTGTTGAGCTCGACTGCTGAGGACGGGGAGATTGAGGTTCGAATCTCGGTCGGGTGAACTGGGGTGGTTTTTCCTAAATGGTTTTCCACTCTCCCTCCACGCAAATGCGGGTTCACTTCTTTACTTTTCGATTTCTTTATCCCAATCTTCTGCCGACGTTTCTATGGCCTCCAGCTCAGTCTTCGTCACGGTTGAGATGATCCTCTGCTTCCTCTAAAGTGAGTAGTCCTCCTTTGGCAGGATCCTTGTAGTAATTGTCAGCGAATTCCTTCCAATAAATGTCGTCAAACGATTTCTTCCTTTGTTTTTTAAGCGCTTCTTCTGCATATAAATACTCCCACGAAACGAACACACAGCAAGTTCTTTTAAATTCTGGACAGTAATTATATCTTGAAATTTTAAAACATCTTTCAGAACAGATATGGTAAGTTATTTTTATATTAGAAGTTGGATGGTCTCTATAATCCTCTCTCACAATGTTTCCTGTTAAATAACTCGGTTGTTCCACGCTGATCTCCAACTCTTTATCGTCTTGATATTCTTTGGATATTAGAAGACATCCAATGCTTGTCTGCTTGTGTTGAAAGTTGAAACAATTACATCCAGCTAAGTCAGACCACGGTGATTCGATTTTATATACTCTCACGTATTCACGATCGACAGGAACACTTATCACTGATGATGATGATGATGAAGCCATGATGATCAATATAATATAGTTAATATTCCCGCCTTTCCTTATATATATATATATATATATATATATATATATATATATATATATATATATATATATATATATATATATATACCTATTAGAAATATTATGTAATCATTATGTAATCAACTTTCTACCAGCTAGTCATAGAGAAGCACGTATCTTTCTAATTAGATATTCAGGTCGCTGGTGAAAGGTGTGGTGTAGAAATCAACAGACATGAGTTTGAAAGCTGTGTTCAGAAAAAAAAAATTGAGCTGAAGGTCTATAAAAGGAGAATTTAACTATACCAAGTTATCATTTCATCTCCATCTTGTCGACTGAAAAGAAGTTGTCACGTAAAAAACAACACCAAGCTCTCTGGTAGAAGTAAGCATAATTTTACTATTATTTCTCTAGTGTTCAATTTATTAGTTAAACTAATATTTTATATTTTTCTATACTTTTTTTTTTGTGTTTCTCTATTCTCAATATATTATTTAAACTAACAATTAATTTTCTTTAATCTTTTTATAGTGTCTAACAAACAAAAATTTATAGCCGACGAATCTATACCCTCTACCTCAGACATTAACAGACAACGCCAACACATTTTTGATTATGCGGCGGGTACAAACACTAATGACTCATTTACAATAATAAGGGAGACAGTACGAATTTATACTCGGTTCAACACCTTAGGCAGGGATATTTTAGTCCAATTCAACCCTTTGATTACGAACGTAAGTCTAATGCATTATCTAATGACGTGTTTCTCTAGTCTATTAGCACACTTGCTCAGAGGTACGGCACCTTACGATTTAATTGGACTCACGATCACGAACACGGAGAATAACCTCGATAAACCGGTCGGGGTTTCGTACCGTAGATGTGATCAAATTGATGTGAATACTATTATGAATACATTAACAAAAGTTATTCAGAGTAACGCCAGATTCGGTATAGCCGATGTATTGATGATTAAAGTGAATCATATCAAAATGATTATGGGCAACGGTAGAGCATTAAAAAGAAGGTGCCTTCCTAACGATTATCTGAGTCAACATAAAAGGAGTATAGTTTCTGTTAAATCATTGACGAATTGTTTGGCTCATGCTATAGTAATAGCGATAGCCAAAATCACTAATGATATTAATTATAAATTGTATATTCAGGGGTGGAAAATAAAAAATGCGGTAGATGAGCTTCTCGCAAAAACTCGCGTAGATTTATCCGAGGGAGGGGGGCACGAACATCTCGATAAATTTCAACGTTATTTTGGTGACGAATATAAATTACGCGTGTATAATACCCTCTCGACGGTCAACGGATTGTGGTATGAGGGGGTCTCGTCTTCTAGTAGGTACATTCACTTACTGTACGATGACGTCACACATCACTTGAACGTAATAATCAATATGGCGGCGGCATTTTCCGTTTGGTATTTTTGCGACGGATGTAATACCGGCTTTGAAAGAGGTGCAAGACATTCATGTAAGAGTACTTGCCCAAAATGTATGTCCATACCTCCGTGTTTGTATGAAAGTGAAAAAAATGTGTATTGCAATGAATGTAACAGAATATTCAGGTCTGCCGCTTGTTTCACTAGTCATAAATCGAATAAAATTTGCGGTAATAAAACAGTTTGTGATTTAACACAGGTGTGTATTACCTGTGATAAAACAAAGGGGAGAAATCACGAATGTTTTAAATCATACTGCGCAACGTGCAAACAGAACAAAGAAAACCCGCATCGTTGTTATATGCAGGTTTTGAGTCGGAAGCAGCTTGATGATAATTACCTAATGGTATTTTATGATTTCGAGACTAGACAAGATCGCGCTATAACTGATGGTTGTTTTGTGCACGAACCGAATTTTCTTCCCGTACAACACTATTGTGTAAAATGTGAATTTAACGATAATATGGACGAGGATTGTGACCAATGCGGGAAACGATCTCATTCCTTTTGGGATAATCCGGTAGACGGCTTCATCGACTACCTGAGACAACCGAGGCCGTTTGCCAATAAAATAGTTTGCGTTGCGCATAATGGAAAGGCTTCGACACTATATTTACCCTGAATAGATTTCTATCACTAAACTGTACCCTAAAATTATCGCGGACGGAACTAAAATACTCTGCATGACAATGGACCACATACAATTTAAAGAGAGCCTATGTTTCCTACCTATGCCACTGAGACAGATCCCGAAAGCGTTTGGACTAGACTGTAAAAAAGGACACTACCCCTATTTGTTTAATACAGAAAATAATTCATATTATATCGGTGGGATGCCCGGTCCCGAAATGTTTGGTGCGGATTATATGAAACCGGATGAGCGAAATGACTTTATGGTGTGGCACGCTGAAAAACTGCGGCAGGGGTATATATTTAATAATAAGTCAGAGCTGGAGGCCTATTGTGTGGATGACGTAAATGTATTACGCAAGGGTTGCCGTACATTTTGTCATTTATTTCTAAATATAGGTGCGACAGACGTTTTTAGAGAATCTATTACAATATCGTCGGCGTGCAATAGATTATTTAGAAAATTGTTCTAGCCCCCGATACGATAGCCATCCTGCCCAAGGGGGGTTACAGGTGCGGTGACAGACAGTCTGTGAAAGCCATAAAATGGTTAGTCTATCTGCAGAAAACCCGCCTCGATATTCACAACGTCCTTCAACAGACGTGAGATAGAAATCTTGGGCAGGAAGGTGAACGGCTACTGTGACGCGACAAAAGAGATTTTTGAGTTTGACGGTTGTTTCTTCCACGGGTGTACATGTCTTTCAAACCGTGACGTGACTATAACAGGGACGAAAGAGACTCTCACCGAGTGATACGAGTGCACTCTGTTGAGAGATCGAGCATTTAGAGCCTCAGGGTATACTGTCACAACGATGAAAGAGTGTGACTTTGAAAAATACTTACTGAAGACACACAACTAGATCTAGAGCTAAACAATCACCCTGTTATTCAAACTGCTCCGCTCAATCCACGTGACGCACTGTACGGTGGACGGTGTGAATCTATGACATTTCACTACAAGACAAACCCCGAAGAAAAAATAGGCTATCTTGATGTCTGCAGTTTATATCCCTGGGTATGCAAATATTTTAAATTTCCTCTAGGCCATCCTATAAATATTTTTGTCGCCGACGATTGCCCCGTGGACGTCGTAGACCGAGAGGGACTAATTAAATGCACTGTTCTACCTCCTAGAAATTTGTATCATCCTGTACTGCCCTACAAGACACAATCAAAATTAATGTTTTGTTTATGCTCCTCTTGTGCAATGGAGATGAACCAAGGGGATTGTTTACACACCGACTCTGACAGGACTATTACAGGCACATGGATAGCGGACGAGGTTCGACTAGCGCTAGAAATGGGCTACGCGATGGTTAGAGTACACGAATTTTGGAATATAAAATTACCCAGTTCGATCCTCAGACCAAAGAAGAGGGACTGTTTGTAGAGTATATTAACAAGTTTCTCAAGATCAAACAGGAGGCGTCTGGATACCCTGGATGGGTGAAAACAGACGAGGACAAAGACAATTACGTTAGCAAGTATTACAAAACAGAGGGAATAGTGCTGGATAAAAATGAAATTGTTAAAAATCCAGGAAAGCGCGCACTCGCCAAATTGTGTTTAAGCTCTTTCTGAGGACGATTTGCATTGAACGAGAACAAAACGCAGACCACCATTGTGAACAACCCAAAATACTTTTTCTCCCTACTCACCACCCCGGGGACAGAGGTTCGCAACATTATTTTCCCAATGACGAGGTTGCTTACATCTCGTAGACTTACCGTGACGAAGCCGTACTCCCCCTCGATACGGTCAATGTGCCTATAGCCGCGTATGTGACCACCGGTGCCCGTATGAAATTGTATTCATATCTCAGGCACTTGGGCAGTTCTTGTCTTTACTGTGACACGGACTCTATTATAAGTGTGATAAGACCGACAGACACGTACACGATACCGACAGCGACAAGTTGTGTGACATGACAAACGAGCTGACCGCCTACTCTGAGAGCGCGTACATTACGGTGTTTGTTTCCGGTGGACAGAAAAATTATTCTTACAATGTGTTTGTCCAGAGACGAACTTATACAAGTCCACCACCAAGGTCAGGGGTATAACACTAAACTATGAAAACACAAAGATTGTAAACTTTACTACTATTAAAGACATGATTTTGAAATACATGGACCCCGTACACGTGACTAACCGCGAAAAATTAAAAGAAAAAGAGGTGCTATCGTCGTCTCCCAGTTGGAAAAAAAAATATAATATTGTATTCAGTAAGCATAGAAGATTAAATAACAACACGTCCGTACCCTACGGCTATAGTTGATGCTGGGACCGAACCCCGGCCAGTGGTATAGAAAACTATCACTCAAATATATATTGCATTTTTCTCCTCTCTGATTCCAGTGTCATCTGTAATAAAGTGTAAAAAGATAAATAGAAACGGAATCTCCCCGGTTAGAGCGACCACACACTCTGCAGGTCTAGACTTGAAAAGTCCCTACAATTGCAGTATACAGCCCTCGTGCAGGCGTTTAGTTAAGATAAATATTTCTATTATATTACCGGCAGGAACGTACGGTAGAATATCTCCGCGATCTAGTCTGGCTCTTCACCACGGCATAGATGTTTTGGCTGGGGTTATAGACGAAGACTATCGTGATAATATTTGCGTATTACTCATTAATCACGGCGACACTGTTTTCACAATTAAAAGGGGTGATAAAATTGCTCAACTAGTATGTGTGAAAATTGATTACCCTAGAGTTGAACACACTGATTCGCTATCAAACACTCAGAGGGGGGAGGGAGGGTTTGGATCGAGTGACATCCCTATAAAAGATCGTGTCACCGGTAATTGTAATTTAGTATAATGGATCAAATAAACGCGTCCATCCTCACGTACTCTGAGAAGCAGGATTTGTGTCTGATGTCTGCCGGGAGTTGAATAGTTTACCTATAGAATTTATAAAAACATAGGCGACTAGAGATATAAATCGCGCTTGGAACTTACTCTCTCCCTCTGCGCAGCACGAATTGAAAGATTATAAATATTGTTTGGAACATTATAATATTGGTTTAACACAGATTGATGGACCGCCGTCTATAAAGAAAAAATGTCAACAATGTCTGACATCATCATCGTAGACGAGCCGCGTGACTGGTTTTTTTTTTCAGTGGTCTCTGGACACTGACGTGACTGGTTTTTTTTACATTGGTCTCTGGTCACTGACTGTTAATTGTTTTTTTTACAGTGGTCTCCGCACACAGTGACTGTTAATTGGTTTTTTTTCCTTTACAGTTTTGGTACAACAACAACACCGACATGACCAACGTAATTGTAGATTTTCAGGGATTTAAAGACGATTGTAATAAGTTCATATTAAAAGAATGCAGTATAATATCTATGGGTGGAAGTGATGTACATCACTATACATTTAAGTCGCCATATCCATTTCAAAATTAACGCGGCATATTAAAAAACAATGTGATTGGCTCACATATAATCACCACGGTCTCCATTGGGACGACGGTGATACGAACCCCGATCAATTTAATATAATTTTAAAAATGGCCACTCTCGCCTCTACTATAATTTATGTGAAGGGGAGGAAAGAAATTTTTTTTAATGGAAATTGTGGATAAAAAACAACTTGTTATTGATATGATAGACTTGGGGTGTCCCTCCCTGAAGATAGGATCGATGATAATTATGATAAATGTTTCGGCCATAAATATAAAAAATAAATTCGATTTGCACCCTGTCTAATGTTAAATTTCTTAGGGAATGGTTCGTTGGCACCACCACCACCACCACCACCACCACACCGATAGTATAAATGGGGAATAGTAATTTTTATTTTTTTAAAGCGGCTATATTCCTTTACAAAAAAAATTACCGTGGCAAAAAAATTGTGATTGGCTCACATATAATCATCACGGGACGACGCGGTCCAATAAATTTGATAAAATTTGGCTACTCTCTCGCCTCCTCTACTATAATTTATGTAAAGTGAACGAAATTGTAGATAAAAAAACTTGTTATTGATATGATAGACTAGCGGTGTCCGTATCCATAAATTTTTCGGCCATAAAAAATTAAATTCAACCTAAAATTTCTTGGTTCGTCGCCACCATTACTATAAATTTGAAATCGTAATATTTATTTTTTAGTTTTAAAGCAACACCAGACGAGTGCACATCGATGTCTGTGTTTGTACACCCTTTCACACTGATATTAGCGGGACCGTCTAATTGCGGGAAAACTACTTTTGTTGAGAATTTTCTGTTAAATTTAAAACAGGTGTGCAGTGTGGATAAATTTGATAGAATTCTATGGTGTTTCAGCGAGAGAAATTCTAATCCCTCAAGTCAACACCACGTCATACTACACAAAGTGTACCGGACAATTTCGATTTTAAGGCCGGCGGGCCTCAAATCATCGTGCTGGACGATTTAATGAATGAGGTTTATTCTAACAAAGTGAGTGAACTTTTCATCAAGGGTATTCATCATAGAAACCTATCGGTTATTCTGATCACACAAAATCTTTTCCATCACGGGAGTAAGTCTCGTGACATCTCGCTAAACGCTAAATACATTGTTGTGTTTAAAAACCCACGTTATCAAACACAAATAAACTATCTAGCTAGACAAGTTTAACCGGATAATCCATCCGAAATACAAAGAATCTATAGGAAAGCAACCGAATCACCTCACGGGTATTTACTCTTTGATCTGAGTCAGAACGCGGATGAACGCTTTCGCTTCAAAACGGACATATTTGACAGTGTTTGCAAAGTGTTTGTCCCCGCTAGACTACTAGATGAAACTAGTCAAGAAAAATAGACACGTATTGCGGGTGTTGAAAACGGCCAGTCCTAAATTGCGCAAAGCTATTCTTAAAGTCGTCGACCCGGATGTTATAACAACACTCGGCGAATGTTCGTTAAACACATTAAATAATAATATTAAAATTAGTAAAAGAGATAAGCGAAAATTAATAAAGTTATAAAAACTGTATGCGGAAATTGGACTAGCAGCGGTGTTTCACTTAAGAGAAAAAGAAAAATAGTCGTTCAATCGGGCGGCTTCCTTAGCATCATACTACCTGCTATTCTTTCCACCCATGTCGGGGCATTGTTAAATAATAATATGTCACAACTTAAACAGATGCTTCTCGTACCACCCGATCTTTTTCGCGATAAACACGATGACAACGCCGTCACCACCGTCTTTGTACAGATGAAAAATATTCTGAAATCTAGAAAAAAAATTGACGATTATCAAAGATTGGCCAGTTTTAGAAAGCATCAACAGCGTTATTTAACAAACAGGGAGAGAGCGAAACAACCAATTAAAATACCATCGTGGGCCCCACAGTATTAAAACGAAGACCGGTCGACCTTGCACGACGAAAAGTAAAAAGAAAACGACCTAGGAGACAGCAGCCGGTTCCACCTCGTTTCATTTCAACGAGACGACATATCAAAGCAGTCCTATTAGTGTTGTAGACTCACCAAGAAGGAGGGCGGGTGGGTGGAAGGTGAGTCGTATTTTGTGCCTAGTTCAGAATCTGATGAAATTGAAACAGGTTCCTTCCCCTGTTCGGCAGCATAGCAGGAAAATATTTATCACCTTATGTCCACCGGAGAGTGTCTACTGATCCTATATTTGGAATTAGAAAAGAGGGGGATACTTTTAAAATAGGCAATTTGAGTTTCACCGTAGAGGATAACGATATATACCTGGGTAACACACACTATAAAGGCACGCAGGACTTTGGGAGTTGTTGACCAAAAGAAACGTAAATAAGATATAATTACAGAGAGTGATTTAAAAAAATATAAAGACATACTAATTGCCCCAAGCGCTCATCGACAAAACTTTGATCCTAACGCGAAAATAACGTCCAGCAGAGGTTTGAAATATAAAACAGTTATTTCTAAACTGTTTCCCGCCAGACCATGTTGGAACACACTAAGATGAGCGCCACGTTAAAATATTATATTACAATCTCCCACGACCTTCGGCCTTCTCGACCGCCAGCAATCTTAAAAAGTATAGTCGGTTGTATAAAATAAAAGTAGACGAATGGTTAAACGGGCAGGACGCGTACACTCTTCACCGTGGTTTAAGAAAATGGTTCCCACGTAACCCGTACAGAGTTGCCAATATCGACGATGTGTGGGAGATTGATCTAGTAGATATGAGAGCTTTAAATAAGGACAACAGGGCGTCAACTATATTATAAACATTATTGATGTATTTTCAAAGTTACGCGTGGTCTATACCGCTTAAAACAAAATCGGGCGCCGACATCACGCGGGGTATAAAACAGATTTTTAAGGAAGGACGACGCCCCCTTTCGATTCAGTCGGACAAGGGTAAGGAATTTTTAAATTCTAAATTTAAAACATTTTTGAAACAAGCGGGCGTTCATTTTTATCATTTGCATAATCCAGATATAAAGGGGGCCGCCGTGGAACGTTTCAATCGCACACTGAAAACTAAAATGTGGAAATATTTCACCGTATTCAACACTCACAACTACGTCGATGTGCTGGGCAAGCTAGTTCAAAATTATAACGCTAGTGTTCATTCGACTATAGGAATGGCTCCGGCTTCAGTCAAGCCTATTCACGTACTTAAAATACTATTGCGCCTGCGAAAGCGCTGGGCTAAAATTAAAATAGGGAAAATTTTGTTCAAGTTAGGCGATCATGTGCGCATAAGTAAAGAAAAAATTATTTTTGACAAAGGATACGAGGCTAATTTTACACGAGAAATATTTAGCATAGTTAAAGTAATTCCTAGACTTACCCAACCGGTCTATTCGTTACAGGATCTCCCGGGCGGCCTATTGAGGGACATTTTTATAACTACGAACTAGTTCGCGTGCGTCGTCCAACGATTTTTCAAATAGATAAAATAGTACAGAGTAAACGGATTAAAGGCATTCAACATCATCTAGCCAAGTGGAAAGGATACGACAGTTCTTTCAACAGATGGGTGGCTGCGTCTAACATTAAACAAATATGAGTCAGTTTTATGTAGCACTGCCGTCGGATTCAAGCGCCGAATATTACGAGAATAATACACTCTCTTACTATACTACAAAATTGGCACAGTCCATACGGCTAGAACACGACCGGTGGGAGGTGGGACTAGCTGAATTATCTTATCCCGTGGGTTTTGAAATCTCGAAGATAACATTTTATCCAAAGATAAAGAATTGACGGCAAACGTCGTGGTGACCCAAGTGGGCCGTGTTTCGTTTCCTCAACAAGATTTCACCTCCTTTAAGGAGCTTTATAATAAAATTAAGAGCTCGATAAGTGATAAAGGTGATCTAGAGGTTTTAATATCCGAATTTCAATGGTACATTCTTCGCGATCAAACAATGTTAACTGAGATTAAAAAACAAAAGGGTGCATGGACGCCCGACAAGTCACCCATAACTACACGATTCAAAAACACAATTTCATTTACGGTGGCGAAAAGAAAATTTAAAATAGAATTTCCTGTTCGTGGGCATCGGAGACTTAATTACAACCATTCGAAACAGACTACCCACCATAGAGTCACTTAATGCGGTTAATACACATATGAGGGATTTAATGAGCGAGGATATTAAGGGGGTCTTTTTGCGACCTAATCGTAAACTGCCCGGCTCTGTTTCAATCGAAACGGAGCCGTCTTTGTGTACACAGACATTATAGGACCACAGTTGCTAGGCGACTCGTATGTAAGATGGATTAGAATCATACAGTTCCCCTCCACCACCGCACATCACGTGTTCTTTCCTATATTCTATTTTCCCGTCGAGAAATGTAATTTTGACTCTATAAGTATAGGCTTATACACAAAGTTTGGCGAACGAGTGAATTTTCAATCGGGTCCCGTGCCCACCGTAGCGGTTTTACATTTTAGAGAGAAAAAAACTAGATAAATAGATACGGGGGGTAGTAATTTGACTTAGTCTTAACAATGGAGGGAGAGAGAGAAAACATCGGTCCCGTCTATCACGCCAGTTATAAAATGCTGAGGGGCCGTGGCCTCGGATCGTTTTTGGGCGGATTATTTCGATTTGTCAAACCGTTGTTTATGAGGGGGGCGAAAGCGGTGAGAAAACAAGCGTTACAAACAGGTTCGCATATTTTGGCCAACATAGCGACACGCGAACCCGGTCAAAAAGTCGGTGATATAGTTAAAAAGTACGTCACATAGGCGGTCGAGGGACGTGGCTTAAAAAGGGTAAAAAAACGTAAACGACTTCATTCGAAGGTGGGCGCCAGAGCAAGAGGAACAAGAGAGCTAAAAAAGATATTTTCGATTAATTATGGAGTGTTCAAAAACAGAACTCGATCTTTTCGACGAAAAATGCATTCAAACGGTAACTAAAAATAATAAAGTTGTCGAATACAAACCCATCACTTCCGTGGACAATGACCCTCAGTTAGAGCTTTTTTGCCCCGGGGACGGCGAGTATTTTCGGGACCTCTCTTCGATTAAATTATATCTTCGTATTCAACTGGTGAAAGGGGACGGGACACCGGTCGCAGCCGACAATAAAATCGGATGCGTCAACAACTTGTTAAATTCATTATTCAGTCAAATCAATATCTCTCTCAACGAAACACCTATTACAACCTCGACCGACAACTATGCCTACAGGGCTTATTTAGAGACTTTAACTAATTATGGTAGAGACGCCTCCGACACCCACCTAGTGAATGGTATGTGGTTTTTGGATACCCCTGCCGCTAACGGTGAACTCGCTGCATCCATAGAGAACAAAGGCTTCGCCACGAGATTAGACTTGTTAAAACATCCGGTCGACTTGGTGGGACGTTTACACGCCGACATTTTTAATATTTCACATTTGCTATTGAAAAATGTATCGTCGCGCGTTAAATTAATTCGCAACAAAAGAGAGTTTTATCTGCTCACAGACGCGGACAATTTAAATACCGACGTGCGGTTGAAAATTTTAGACGCCACCCTCTTTGTGAAACACGTGGAAGTGTCGCAGACTATTTCACTCGCTATAGAAAAGACACTGTTACGAAAGCCGGCCCAATACCACCTCAATCGGGTGGACGTCAAGTCTGTGACCGTACCCAAAGGATCCAAGTCTGTGAGTTTAAACAATGTTATTCAAGGGTTTATCCCTAAAATTGTTTTATTCACAATGGTGTCAAACGATGCATTTGTGGGCAGTTTGAACACGAATCCGTTTCAACTCATTCATAGAAACCTTGATCGTTTCGTCCTGTATGTAAACGGAATCCAAAAACATTTGCCCAATTTGATAAATTTTGACAACGTCGGCACGTCCACTCTCGCCTATGACACATTGTTTTCGGGATTGGGCATACACCATCAAAACAACGGGCATTTAATCACGCGAGACATGTTCAATAATGGTTACTTTATGTTGACCTTCGACTTGACTCCCGACAGTGCAGGACAGGACTCGCACACCAGCCTTCAGACAGAGGGGAACGTGAGATTTGAGTTACAGTTCAAGACAGACCTTGACACCGCCATAACCTGTTTGTTTTACTATGAGTACGAGGGGACGGTGTCGATAGATTCTAATCGGGAGGTGAAAATTAATTATTAACACCATGAATTCTCATCAAATAGACACACTGCTGCGCAAAATTTCAATCTATAAAGGGACATTTCCTTCGGACAAATTACCTCAAAATTTCACTAGTCCCGCCTTATTTGTGGTCAATCTAGACCCTCACACAAACCCGGTTCTCATTGGGTGGTTCTATATTTTTCCAAATTTGGGGAGTATTTTGATACATATGCCAGACGACCGAGCTTAGCGATGACTAGATTCTTGAATAAACACTCGACACGATGGATGTACAACCGCAAACGACTCCAAGGCATAGCCTCCGGTGTGTGCGGGCACTATTGCTGTCTGTTTGCCGTTGCCAAGGACGCCGGCTGGAGTATGAGGAGATTCACAGACCTGTTCTCAACCGCCGACTTGTGCAAGAACGACCGACTGGCCGTCAGGCTGTTCAAACGTCACTTTGGCCGCTGTCCAAGGTGTACTAGCAGGGGTGTCCAGGCGTGTGTTCCAGCATTATATATAAAAGGTACACTATAATTTTATTTAATCATTTGTATTCAATTATCTGACAGATGAAAATCATCATGTCGGCCATCTTTGATTTTTCATTTATCGTAAACTCGAAAAAGGAGTGGGTGGTCACCGAGCTAGCCATAGTTTTCATCGACGAGAAACAATCCTCGTGCTATCAATTCAATAAAACCACCGCACTGTGCTACTCCAAATTGGTTCAAATTCTAAAACAAAATTTAGATAAAGCCTTCGTGCCTTACGCATATAATAAACAAAAAGGGAATTTCTTGTCCCATCTCACAGGCCGTACATTCATCCCACTACGCGAGGACTATAAATGTCCCTTTGTTGATTTGATCAACTCTAATTGTTGGGGGTGTACCGCCCCTTGTCACGACATCACCCCGTGCGCGTTAAAAAATGCAAACGCTTTGGCACGATTCGTCAGATTTCACAGCGCCGAGAAATTGTATAAATTTTGTCCAATCACCGACGACGACGACGATACTAGCTTTAATTGTGACGACTGTTGATTACAGGTCATCACGCTAGACGCAGAATGCGATGAAGAAGGTGACGTGCAGCTGTAATATGGTGGAGGATGAATCACCGTCGTTGCTAACCAAGACTTTCTACCTAAACGACAAACAGAACAAACACGTGACGGTGGGCCTCTTCCCTGACCGCAACTTTTACGCTCACGTGATGTTTTCATTGAGTTCTAATCGTCTAATACTCACCATCCCACAATGGAACTTTCTCGTCAAGGAAATGCCGTTTTGGTCCGACTGTGTGCAGACGTGTGTAAACTTTGAGTCCAGCATGGACGACTTTATCATTGTGGTGAAAAAACTTTTTGGCGTGTGGAAATTGTGTCTGAGTGATAAAAAAAACATTCAGATCTACCTGTCTACGGACGAATTAAAAACTCTGTACAATCTTGAAAAATATATCACACGCCATGTAAAATATCTAAATCACCCAAATGTATCTATGTTCATAGACAATACGCTCGCCTCCAAATCGTTTGTAGACCCATCCGATCCTATCCCATATTTTGACTATCTGTCATTGTTTGACGATTTTTGTATTTTTATGGATAACAATAATAAATTGTGAAATATGTATATATTTTTTATTATAATTAAATGTGAAAAAAACTTGTACTTATTTATTTTTCATTTCTAGTAATATTTCCCTCTCATTTAATTATATATTCGTAGTAAGAGCAATATATAACTTTTTAGTGTATAATTAATAATTCGTACCTCGGCACTTGATATTCATTCAACTCTGATGTGACGTCTAATGCATTCCCACCATAAAACATGTTCAAATCTATTTATTTCAATTATTTTATATAAATAAATAACTAAACATTTAAACTGATTACATCACTAAAGTCTGGCGTCACTCACAGACGCAGTCAATATTATTTTATAAACAGTGACGCAAAAACTGAATATAATCTTAATATTATATTCATTCAAATCTAATGGGACGTCCAAAACGTCACACAGGCTGACGGCCAAGGCTGACCTATCTCACTGACGACTGACGTCACTAAAGCCTGGCGTCACTCACAGACGCAGTCAATATTATTCTATAAAACAATGATGAAACACTGGATATAGCTGGGCTTTTACTACTAAGGATATGTCGTAGCCGATATACATACGTCCAACATGGCAAAACACATACCAGACTCACATCCTGCAGGTTAAAATGGCCGTGCTCATTGCGCGAGATTGAATCTTCAACACAGAGATCACTACGCGCAGTCTCAAGTGACAGCATCGCTATCAAGCAGGAATCTTTAAAAACAGTTCACTTAACGAGCCTACTCAGATTGAAAACGTAGAATACATTAGTCCGTTTTTGTTCAAACGTATGTTTGCAAATTGTCTGGTTGTAAACAATCTTCAAATACCGACGTCCGTAAATTTTTATGATTGCAATTGTTTGTTCTTAGTTTGTTCCGGATTTTTCCGCAAACATTTTCGTTTGTTCCGTTTTGATAGGCCCACAAATTATATGTTTACATGGGGGGGGGGCAACTTTATGGTAGCCCCCCCCACTTGTAAAGATTCAAGTTTTATGATCGCAATCTCGTTTGTTCTTCATTTGTTCCACAAAAAGTTTCGTTTGTTCCGCATTCGTTCTTGCACAAATGGGACGTGAACTTGTAGAACTTTTTTTACTCGTGAGGGGTCAACTTCACGGTAGCCCCCCAACTTTTAAAAATTCAAGTTTTTATGATTGCAATCGTTTGTTCCGGATTGTTACGCAAACATTTTCGTTTGTTCCATTTAGATAGACCCACAAATTATATGTTTACATTGGGGGGGGGGGGGGACTTCACTTTATCCCCCCACTTGTAAAAAATTCGAGTTTTTATGATCGCAATCGTTTGTTCTTCGTTTTTTCCGGATTGTTCCGCAAAAAGTTCCGTTTGTTACACCTTTGTTCTTTCGTAAACATAAAGTGAATTGGTGAAGTTTATCTTTTTTTGCGTGTAAAATGCCAACAAGCACTTCTTTATTAATAATTAATATTTTAAGATTATTATTAGCACCGCGTCTTACTACCCGTTCGGGTTATACGCACTTACGCTAATGTGTAATGGTAGGGTGATTGTGAGATGAAATGGAGGACCTACAGTTTAACGTGGAATCCGAACCACGGTGGTGGCCTGGCATTCCCACATTCACAAAATGTCTTGTCAGAGGTGAAGGAAGGGTTTGGTAATCAGATAAATCTTTGCCGGGACCGAGGTTTGAACCCGGCCGCCAGCATAGAAGTCTGACAACTTACCCCTAGACCACCAGGTCACCAATATTTTAAGATATAATTCATTTGTTCTTAGTGTATTTCAGATTGTTAACCCAAAACTTTTAATTTGTTCCATTATTATATATTATATTATATATTTTTCGCTAAGGGAATGTGCGTAGAGTGACAATTTCAAAAGTTAAATGTACATATTGGGTTTGGGTGCAATTTCACTCTATTCCCTCTTTAAAATAAAGCCTTTTATTGTTTATTTTTTATTTGTTAACTTACTGTGGAGAAATACACAATAACTTCATTTGTACCTTAATTATCCTTCCCCAAACAATATTTGCATTATTCTCAAGTTGTTGTTTATTTAGCATAGGCTGTCTTCACAGTTGGAATCTTATTATTATTATTAATATTAGCACCGCGTCTTACTACCCGTTCGGGTTATACGCACATACACTAATGTGTAATAGTAGGGTGATTGTGAGATGGAATGGAGGACCTACAGTTTAACGTGGAATCCGAACTACGGTGGAAGTTTGGCATTCCACACATTCACAAGTTGTAATTAATACACGTCTTGTCAGAGGTGAAGGAAGGTTTTGGCAATCAGATAAATCTGCGCTGGGACCGAGGATTGAACCCCGGACTCTAAGCACAGACGTCACCCATGACTCCCTAATTGAATCATTTTAGAATAATGAATATTTTTGTTCAAAAGTACTATTTGCTATAAAGTCTTGAGGTGTTCTGATTTATGTAACTAAGCTGAAAGAAGCAATAACAGTGCGTTTAAATTAAAGATCATGTCACATAAAGTTAGTCTATTTAAAATAAACAACTTATTACAATGGCGATAGTTACTCGTACAACTAAAATTAAAGGTATTGTTCTGGGTATCTTTAAAATACAAACCATGTTTAAATAATGTATAAACTCTTTTTATATTCCAATTACATGAACAAAATGTAATGTACTATTTTTATTGGGTAACTAATTGCCAATTTAAAGAAATAGTTAAAAATACTTCTTAATCGATATCTGCTTTAAAAAAAACCTCTAACAAGTATTATATTATTATTATTATTATTATTATTATAACGGCATCTTACTACCCCCTCCTAGTGTAAACATATTATTTGTGGGCCTACCAAAATGGAACAAACGAAAATTTTTGCGGAACAATCCGGAACAAACGAAAAACAAATGATTGCGATCATAAAAACTTGAATTTTTACAAGGGGGGGGGGGGGGTGTCAACTTCACGGACGTCAAATGCCGTCGACTAGCTACTTATCTAAAAAGGTTTGTTCATTTTGAAGGTGGTAAAGGGGAGGATTGGTGGAGGGGGGGGGGGGATAGAGATTGCTGGTACCTAAGCTATTGTGTTCGGACCGCCACCACTCCTTTACAACCGACAATTTGAAAGTGATTGTTTTCCTTGAAAGTACTATAGCTGTTATTACTGAGGACTGCAACGAGCACCCCCCAGTGCCCAGGGAATCAAACTGTCAGTCTCAAAGAGTGCAGTGAATCTCCCTTCAGACTGAGTGTCTGGTATATACAATATATATTTATACAGAGTGTTCGTAAACTTATAGCCCAAACTACATATGTACAAAATCTCTACACACTTACATCCGGTAAGATAATATCCTAATACCATTAAATTGTGTTCAAAGGATCGGCATACACCACCGGGAGGAGAGCAAAACTGTCAAGTATGTGTGCACAGCAAGTTGCATAGGAGTTAGGTTCGCGGCACTGCACACGTAATAATGGCAAGCATTTTCTGTGATGTAGGACCGTTAATGATGACCCTCAAAAAGTAGTCGAATTTCTAGATGTACTGGCTTGTTGTTTACTATTAATTGTGGTATGTTATGCTGCAAGATGTTGAGGTGTGTAGTTCCACGTGCCTAACTCCTATGAAACCTGTTTTACACGCATGCTTGAACAGCTTATCTCTCCCACCGTTTTACGCTGAAACTTTGATCACAATTTAATGGTATTAGCATATTATCTTAGCGAATGTAAGTGTATGGGGATGTTGTATTACTTTTGGTTCAAACTAACTGTGTGTACAGTTTGGGCTATGAGTTTCCGAACACCCTGTATATGTATGTATTAATATATATATAAACGCCGCATCTTACCACCCATTCGGGCTACACGAATAGGTACTAATAACACTAATGTGTTAGGGATCAATAAAGTTGAATTAAAAAGAAATGTACCAACATTTGCGTGTAGTAAGAGTGGAAACTAATTTAGGTAAAACAACTTTCAGTCCACCCAACCGGGAGTCAAACCCCAATTTCTTCCTCATCGGCAGCCTAGTCTATTGCGTGTGTAATGACTTAGGCCAGAGGTCGACAACCTTTTTGGGCTCTGATTGTCTTAAAAAACCTATCAAAATTCCCGAAACCATGCGTATTTTATCCATTCTACTTTTACCTTTTTTATACATCTTAAAATCAACCTTCCACAAATACTTTTCTCTCCTCCTTTATAGAAAAAAAAATTAAATAAATAAAATTAATATTTTCATACAAAGCTATTCAATTATTTTATTACATTACCGATCAAGGTTATTTTGTGTTAACAAAGACTAGATATTTTTATAATAACAACGTATTACTAATAATAATTGTTACCTTTCTCCCTGTTTACGTCCACTCTATCCGTTTTGTCGGTAAAACTAATAATAGTTCAATTGTTGACTTAAACAAATCGGATTCACTGTCAATACCTCTACTAGAGTCTGATGGTTACTAACCCATGCTGCAACTTGATTACTAGTATCATACTAGAATGGTTATCACCTTCTAGATATTTCTGATGTTCAAACAATTTGGTTGCTAGGCAACCAGGCTAAGCGCGTTTTCTAGGTAACCGATCTTAGGCGCCGTGTTTGACCGTTATTGACGCTAGTGAGAACGCATGAAGAGACGATCTAGCAAAACTTTAAAGAGTTTTTAGTTTTATAGCTGTAGGTAAATACACAAATACCTGTCATATATAAAGATAATAATTAGATATGATTTAAAAAATCCTGGTTATAAATTTCAACAATTATTTTAAAAGGAATCTGGATTACTTAAAACGGGTTACTTAGCTAATTTAACCGAATTTTGTATGAAAACTTAACTTGTATAACCTCTAAAATAGTAAGGAAGATCGATGTATGTTTAGCACCTTATGTAAAATTCGGCTTATATTAGAACACAATCTACAAACTAGTAATTAAAAACTGGTGATTAACTATTAACTACTAGGTCAAAGCACTATGTTGACCGAATATGTCCTGTAGACGGTTTGGTTTAATCTACAACATTAGTCACAGAGACATTTACTAAAAACTCGTAAGGTTAGAAAGGAATACCAAACGTAAAGAGAACAGATAGTGGTACGGGTGCACCTCATAGACTTTCTCTCTATCTTAAAATATACAGTTACTAAAAACTCTTAAGATTACTATATCTTTAATTTAAAAAAAATAAAAGTGGGGCCTAAAAAAATGTTCTACATAGAAATAATAATGTAAAAAGAATAAAATAAAATGAGCTATATTACTAGAAATTACCAACATAGAAACTGGCTGGCTTGTGGCTGGGGACTTATAGTGACTTTTGTGAATTAATGTTACTATGAATTTTTCCTCGGCTGTGAAAAAAAAATCTGGTCAGTCGGTAAAGTGAGCTCTTAAAACATTCTGGGACTTCTAGGGTGCGAGAAGGACCTGGTAAATAGATAGAACTTTGACCTAGCCTGACTCTCAACAATGTTGTTTGGACAAGTTGATTGGACCTTACTTTTGGTTACTGGGAACAAAGCAGGACACATGCTAAGATAAACATACATAGGTAATAACTAGATAATAAAATAATACAAACACTGTATGAAGAAACGATACAAATAAAGATATATTCCATTCACGGTAGGAATTACTCTCTGAAAGGTCTTTTTTCCTACCAATATCCTACTATTTAATAGATTTATGGTAGGGAAAAAGGCCTTTCAGAAGTCAATTCCTACCGTGAACAGACATTATGTAAACACTATTTTAGGTAATATTAATGTAATTTCAAATGCATAACCATTTCAGTGTTCCTGCCCGAGGAGCTCGGGTTAAGTTACAGTACTAAGGTAATCCATAAATCTAATGTCGTGCCCCTGAACTAGACAAATTTTCTATTGTCAACATATGGGCCTAAATAAAAATATAAACTGAATGTTGTCACACAAAGACAACATTTACTGAGATTTAATTTATGGAAATTTAAAAAATATATATAATTGAAATAAAATAAACATGTTAATGTTCAAATATGGCTAAAAGGGTAACAATAGCTGTTTAAAATAATCAGTAATTATTTTATAATATTTATGATTTAAATGCTGAGAAAAATAAGTTTAATAAATTTAATTCAGTTCTTCTCTTCTTATATGGCTTGAAATAGGAAAGGATAAGTCTGGACAAAATTATAGTAATCTCAATGATGAAAAAAGAAATATCTTTTGTTGGAATCTTGAAAAAAAATGTACTTGAAATTGAAAATCTTCATATTAAAGAATACCATGTAGAACTTTTCCTACAAACAAAAATTTACAGTGCTTTATTGAACACTGCACTTTCTTTATAATTAGTTATATGATGCTTAAATCACATTTTTACCATAATAATTATCTTTAGAAAATTGTACAGGTTGTAGTTCTGCTAGAACTTCACATCAAATAGAAGACCTTCATTCCAATTTTAAAATGATCCAAATCATCTTATAACAATGGATTGTCGATGAAAAAAAAAAAAAAGAAAAAATCAACAGATAGTCCAAAACAACCACTAGAGTATTAAAGGATGATTTCAAACTTAATCAGCTTAGAAAATGCAGAAATAATTTAAGATATTCAAAGAATAACAGGGCCTCCAAAATCACGATGAAAATTGCGGTGAGTTATAGAAAGTAGTAGTTTTGACCCATACTGTCTGAATTTGAAAACTATGAAAAAGACCTCCTCACCTCTCCGTTTCTTGGGCATGGCTACCGTTGAATGTATATATACATTCAACGCTATGGCTTTACTTCTCCCACGAAAGAATGTGTGCTACAGTTTTTTGTCGCTCAATAAAAAGCCACACCTATTTTATCATTATTTGATACATTCTTAACATATTCCCACAAATCCACGGTTTGTTGTGAAAAAATAAGTTTTTATGAATATTTATATTTGTCAATGCTATTTTTTGCTCAAAGGGGGGATAATGTGAACAATTTGTCCTCCCATTATTCCAGGCATGTGTTAAAGAAGTGTGAGGAAAGAAAAATCAAATTTGTGTAATTACCTGCAAATACAGCTCACTTAACACAACCACTTGATGTTGCTATGTATGTACCCCTTAAAAAGCATTGGCGTTAAATTCTTGAGGAGGGGCGTATCACTGCAGGAATACACATTTAAATTCTTCCAAAGTAGTTTTCCCAAAATTCTTATAAAAAAACTAATGACTGCCTTGAAACCTAAAGCAAAATACAATATAATGTCTGGGTTTGCTTGCAATGGTATTAAACCATTTGTTAGAGAACGTGTTTTGAATAAGATTTCTTATCCTGCACCAACAGCTGAGAAAACCCCAAACTTCGAAGACCAAGAGGCAGTAACTATGCCGGGTCTTACCCAACCTATTGCCCCTAGCACTCCCAACAGAGCACCAGATGACAACAATGATCATGACCAGGCTCATACACCTTCTATGACAATGGAAAATGTTTTAATAACAATGTTAAGTAAGTGAACTGCGCAAGGGTACAAAAGCAAGGGCATCAAAAAGGACACATTTATTTGTAAAACCTGGAAGCAGTACTAGTTTTGAAGAGTACAAAAAAATCAATAAACGCCACAACTAGTGGTACCTCCACAGTGGCTGGTAAGAAAAAAAAATCAAAGTAAAAAAAAACAACTTCCATTTGCATATTCCATCTAGCTCTGACTCCGATATGTCGTCCGATGTAGAACCATTTATGGATGTTTCTATTGTGTTATCTGATCCAAGGCCTGGTGTTTTATCAGTAAAAGTAACTTCTTGGGTAATTGTTCAATATTTATTGAATAAGAATAAGAAACATTTTGTTGGACAGGTGAGAGAACAAATTCCAACTGGGTTCATAGTTAAATTTACCATAGATACTCTCGGTGGTTTTATTTGGCCAGATATTGAGGACCGTGATGATATTGAAGAATAAGATATCATTCAAGTACCTCCAGAGCCCACAGCAAACAATAGTGACATTATGAAGTTTAACATCATTGCATTTGCTGGTTTGAACTTGGATTAAGGATTGACAGTGAAATGAGAACAACTTGTATATAGCTTAGAGTGTGAATTTTATAATTTTAAGAAAACGTAAAAATAAAATCTACCCAAGAAGTATTTTTAATACTTAAGTCTTTATGAACAATTTCATATTTACAATGTTTAAAAAGTAACAAGATAAGGTAGGGGGCCCACCCATCGTCCCCCACTTATTTTCTGCTAATTATGATTTGATCTTTAAAGTATACGATCTGAAACTAATGCAGTTAGGAAATTTAAACATTTTATTCTATGGTTCACTTGGTGAAACATGAAACAACTGAATAAAAAAAAGAAGGGTAAAGCATAAATTCACAAAAATAAACTTTCCAATTATTCAAAAAAAGTGGCCATGATTCCGTCCCCTTTGTTTCATTTTAAATTATGCACATACAGCATGTAAAAACAAGTCTGAGAAATGCTAAAATAATTATTTACTGAGAAAAAATTATAAAAATACAAAGGTATGAGTAAAAAATCAAAAGCATTGACTTCTATTCCCAAATAATATCTGCTTTAGAAAACTAGCTTATCATCTTATTAGATAATACATTTCTCATATATCAAACAGCTGTTGCAGATAAGCTGTTTCTTTATTTCACAAGAAGTGTACAGCTCGTGGCACTATTGGTATCACTTCCCGCATGAGATCCATTTCTCGCCACATTTGTCACCAGAAAATGGTTTCCCACAAAATTGACAATCGACATAGTCATCACTATCCTCATTGTCTGTTAACACATAAATCACTTCGGTCTAATCATAAGAAGAACTGTCACTTGAAGTATCAAGGAATGGCTTCCTTCGCTTCTGTTGGCGAGCCGACTTCTTTTTCTGAGTATCTGATGTGGAGGGTTGGGAATTTGACGAAGAAGCTTTGTAGACTGATGATAGTTTTTTTCCAGGAGCTGATGACTAAGTTGCGGTGGTGTTCTTGGATCTTTTAATAGCTGAAGAGGACATTTTTGATATTTCCTCGGTTATTTTAGGATCCAATGTCTTAGTCAAAGGGTGGAAAGAGGAAGCAAATGGAAGCTTCTTTCGATAACTCTTTGGTGGTTGTTCTTCAACATTTTCTGCCTTGCGTTTTTTCTCTGTAGTCTCATGACATTTTTCTTTGTGTGGGGTTCCTGTCACTAGAAACGTTTCACCGCGTCTGTTTGAGGTTGAAGGCAGAATTGCTTGAACTTCTCTAATGACCTTTGGAGATATTTTCTGGGATGAAGAGCATCCACATGTTAAAGGAAAAGCTGGTGTTGATCTTCAGGTGTTGACAAAGACAATCCAAGTGTTAAAGGACCAAACGATGTAGCGTCCTGTGTCATCGGAGCTCTAGATGTTGAAGGATGCTCTGGACGAGCACTCTGCACAGGGACGGATTGATTCCCAGTTGACTGAACAAAAAATTCTGTTTCATGGAAAATATCTGGATTGAAAGGATAGAGGCCTGTTTTCCTGAATCCGTTGATTGCTGTTTCCAGGGTTGCAGCTTGCATATAGCCTTTCCTAAACAGTGAAGCAACCTGAAGCTTTCTGACAATATGGTTCGGATTATTTTAGAGCCAATTCTCAACAGGTTTTGCATAGTATGTCTTAAGAGGAAACATGAAAGACATATTCATGGGTTGCATCTTGGCTTTAGAGTGTGGAGGCAAGCAAACAATTGAGACACCAGTTTCTCGGGCTCTCTATATCTGATGGATGTTGTGAGTGTGTGAATAGTGGCCATCTACGACAAGAACAATAGGGTTTTCTTTAGTTGGCCTCACTTTGACAATAAAATGTTCCAGCCACCTGGAAAAAAGGGGACCACTGATCCACCCACTTTCAGAGACACCACCTATCGAACCAGAAGGTGATAGATGGAGCACCTGCCACTGCTTCTGAGGAAAGATTAACATGGGGGAACGAACTGCCCTTCTGCAGAAATGCAACAGACTGAAGTGATGGTTGCTCTTCGTTCTGCAGAAGCCAGATTGTGTACATCTTTTTTCCCTTTAGCTGTTATTATTTTATTCGCTTAATGCTCTACAACATTAAATATTCTAGAAGGATCAGAATTAACCTTCTCTAGCTCCTGTTTGTATATGGATAAATACTTCTGAACATTTTCACGTTTGAATCCTTGAATTCTAGTCAGGTATAGATTTTGTGGTTTTCTAACAGAAACATGTGGGTGTCTTTTCAAGAAAAGACGCTGCCATTTTAGGCCAGTCCGTCCTTTCTATGTAGAAAAGGGTGAGAAAGATTGCTCCTGATAGTTAACTGGAAAGCCAGTCTCTTTAGCTCTGTCAGAGTCATTCCATAATAGTTCCTTTGCATTTCCATAAAATAATCGAACAGCAATTTTTCAACCTACTCAGTTAAAGTAGTTTTTCTTCCTATTTTCTTTTTCACACATTCTTCAGCTTGAACACCAGACTTTACATAGTCCTTCAAGGTTGTTCTTGGTATGTTAAGCGCTTTTACGGCAGTTTTGTGTCCCATCTTTTTATCCCTTACAGCTTTTATGGCTTCTATCATAGATTCCTTGTTCCACTGCTTACGTTTCCCCATATAGAAACACACCAATAAAAAAATACTATACCAACTGACAAAGTTCTAAATTTCATCCCAGGGACGAAATTTGGGGCTCACCTAGGGGACGAAATCAGGGCCAGTGTACACAAACATTAAGGCGACATGAATCTCAAAACATGCATTGTTTCTGGTCCTGTAGCCTACGCATTGTAAAAATAGACATCACGAGCTATATATACAGATATATATTGATATATTTACATTCCTTAGCAACAGATATGGCCTTGGAAATGTGGACAAAATAATTACTCGAACGTTTACAAAAAATGGAAATAAAAATAACTCACACAAAAACAAACACATATCCAAGATCATTACAGACTCGCTAATGCGTTATTGGTGAGGTTTAACACTGGCTTCCGCCATGCTGCAGTACTTACCAGACGAGAAACCCAGGGCGATGGAAAAGGCGCGGGGACGAATAATGGGCCCTGTACCTTAATACAGTTTAATAAAAACCTTTGTGGAAAATCTGGTAAGTTGCTCTTTTTTTTACTCTGCTTGAATTCATTTTTAACCAAAGTCTATGATATAGGTCTATTATACAAAAATGTTCATCAAAGTCCCCTCTATTAAGCTATCTATCAAACAAAGGCCTAACTGAAATAGTGTGCCTGTCACAATGCTTTTAAATATGTGTTCAATATAACAGGCGTTCAAATGTTTCTAGCAGGTAAAAATTGACACGTCAATTTTTTAATTGATAATATTTTGATAGTACAAAACTGTCCTATTGTTTTAAAAATACAACCAGGATTTTACACGATTTAGTATAGAAAATACGAGTATTCGACAAATATGGTGTTTTCTGTATCAAAGCAACTCCATTTGACGGTATTTGATTATCTATCCATAATTAAATTAATCGGTGCTATGAATTTAGGAAATTGGAAATTATTATTTTGTCTACTATTGCAATACTATACCATTTTACTTTTTTTTTGTATGTTGATTTCAACTTTACTGTAAAAAATATTTTTATTGAGGGTGGGGGTGGTACTACTCAAAATAACTTTTAAAATAGTTTAATTCGACCCTTTAACGTACTTTGACAAGCAGTACTCATCATAGCACTATATGCAACATCAATACAATGGCGAGAAGAGCTTTCACTTGGTGTTCTTGCTTATACTACAAAGATGGTTGGGAACAGTATACATAAAACTGGGGGGGGGGGGGGGGGGCAGACAGACATGCTAACGCCTCGCGGCCAAGTGATTCCTTAGACGTCTTGACCGTTGACCACGCGACATAGATTAACAGACAAATACATGTCTCCCTTCACAGAGAGAGAGAGTTATACATTATTTCTGGACACTTGGCGCAGGGGGCAGTCTTCCTAACACCGTGATGAGAAAGCTGCTGCCTCCTTTATATGTAACATTTTCTTCTTCACCATTTTAATACATATAATATTATGAAAAAAAAATTACACCTGGACACGGGAATTGAACCCTGGAAACTTTGGCTTACATATGTATTTTAGTACGTGTACTGGTTTGTTCACATATAGGGATAAGATATACTCGTAAATATGTATTATGGATTAGATGAACAATTCAACCCTTTTAATTTCTCTTTGGATAGCAAACTAAGTCACAACAATGTTGGCGTCTCCTTCAGGTCTTTGATTCTCCAGCCATGGATTTAAAAAATAATAAAATTTTCTTGCTAGTTTTTTTTATTGATAATCAGCAATTGATAAATTTAAAACAACAACAACAAGCAGCAATATTATTTAGGTCATTTGATCAATACATATAAAAGATGTGTATCATCTATAAAATGAGTAGGAGTCAATTTTATTGACAATCAGCAATTGATTAATTTAAAACAACAACCAGCAATATTATTTTGATCAATACATATAAAAGATGTCTACCATCTAGAAAATGAGTAGGAGTCACCTCCAAAATAATTCAAGACACGTTGAGAGGCGCTAGAGTGTATATTGACAATGTCTCCACAGTTTTTACCTGGAAATCTTACTCTTCCAACAAACTCAAGCACAATAACATTAGGTTCTGTCTCTTCCGCTAGCACAACGTTATAACTTTTGTTTTTCTCAAGTTCGTTTAAGCACTTGACACGGTTGTATTCCTCTTTCTCGATCATGTCTAACGCCCTGCATAATACCTCCTCGTCCCAACAGGTATCCTGGTGAGCAGCAGTTTGATGACATTGAATTTTGTGCCGAATAAGATTGGAGAGCTTTATGTAGGATCCATCACAAACGCAGCATTTAAAGGGCATAATGTCAATCGGAGATGCAGCAAAAGAAATAAACACTGACTCTACTCACAAACTAACGTGTTTTCAAAATGGCACCACTAGCTCCTATGACAGCAGCAGAGTACGTCTAGTTTATTAATTCACTTTTAAACATCACACTTTGTCCTCCAAGATATATCATACAGCGTGCTTTAGATTTAAAGCACTTACAATCCAAATAATATATTGACTTTGGAAGGAAAACGTTACCGAAACTGCCCAGGCTGAGTATGTAGTCGGCGGGCGTTTCACCTATAATTTTAACATTTGAATAATTTTTGTAAATTGTTAAATCCTCGAGATTTACAGGTTCTTCGGACTTTACCTCCGTCGGTGGTGGGCGCGCAGGTGACTCTGTTGACTGGTAGACAGACGACTCTGACTGTGAATACGCCAGTGAATCTGACGCTTGGTAGGTAGACGCCTCGGACGGTGGGCACGCAGGTGACTCTACTGACTGGTAGACAGACGACTCTGACGAAGGGTACGCCTGTGACGTATGGTGGGTAGACGACTCTGGTGGTGGGTACTCTGGGGCTGGGTACGCCTATGACTCTGGGGCTGTGTACGGCTGTCTCTCTGAGGGCGGTGGTGGCGGTGGCATGAAGTACGGTGACGGGTGGTGTGGAGCTCGGAAGGGCGGCGGTGGAGGTCGGGATAACACAGCTATCACGTCCCCCTTGCGGAAATTGTAAACGGTGCACGTTACATCACACATATACGTTTCCACGATTCTCTCGTAGGGTAGTACTTCCGTCGCTCGTATAGTGTGACAGGTAGAGTCACAAAACTCTATGTAGCCTCGCTCCTCTACTTTGTAAATTACCTGCCTATCACACACCGCCACGCTGTGAACATTCTCTCCCGTCATATAGGCACGCCCCTCCATCGTATGGCCCACAAACATTAAATTAATATAGCCGGATCGAAGCATGGTGAGCGTACCTGAGAGCTAAACGTTCTGTAGAGTGCTCCGCTGCCCGTTGTTGTTAACTGCCGTGTCTCTTAAACGCGTTCAAAGTTCACAATGGTAGGTGAACCGGGTTTTACTACGGCGCAGGTAAATACCAGTTTTTCTTTATTTAACTCACACACGTCTTCATCTGTAAGAGTACCAAACCGGCAGGGTAAAAATACACAAAACTCACCGTCTAGATAGGCTATTAGACGTCTCCCGAACTTTGTATTGACGGCTTTTAATTTATCAACCGAGTACTTTTGATCTACGGCTAGATCACACAATTTGACGGTCTGCACCGCGTCGACGATATTTACCAGCTGCTGTAACTTGTCCATATTGGCCCGCTCTACAAACGTTTATAAATAGACAACCAAGTGGGCACCCCTCTTTATAGCCACCCCCTCCCTCGTTTGACGTCACACGATATATTCTTGTCTCGGCTTGTCTTGTCTGCCCACCAACCTGGCGCCCGTGTCGATGACCTCAATATCTAAGCTTGTCTCAACTCGTCTTGTTGTGCCGACATACAGGCGCCAGGGTTGCGACATAACACGCGATGATTACGTCATTGGGAAAACCCAAGGTTGTCGAGGTCACGATATATTCTTGTCTTGACTTGTTTGCCCGTCAACCTGGCGCCATCATTCTTGTCTTGACGACCCGCCAAACTGTCGCCGTGTATTCAGCCCTGATATATATTTACGGCCATTACTTATGCATTTTTTAAGTACGGAAACATTAAATTTATTTGTTGTTGTTTAAGAAGTATCGTGGGGGTCGAGTACACGTTATGGCAGTTGGAGGTAGTGGATTCATATCTCGCTCAGGGGGGATGGTGGTTTTATATACTCACTCACACCACATATACTCTGGAACAATTCTACCTTACTCCTCCGGTCCGTGACGGATACACACATCCGTGCATTGTGAAAGACGCTACCAAACAACCAATTTTAGTAGACTTCTGTGCTGGGGTAGAGGCCCCTAACTGTGGATTCTGAGGCCCCTGATTGTGCATGTGTCAGCTAGAGTTGCGACATAACACGCAATGATTACGGCATAGGAAAAAAAACCAGGTTGTCCGGTCCGAGAGCTGTGGGTGGAGGTACATTTCCAGTCATTTCGACAGACGCTACCAAACAACCAATTTTAGTAGACTTGTGACGGGGGATAGCGGCCCCTAAATGTGGATTCCGAGGCCCCTGATTGTGCATAATTATATATGCTAGAGTTGCGACATAACACGCAATGATTACGTCATAGGAAACACCCAGCTTGCTGAGGTCACGATCTATTCTTGTCCCAACTTGTCTGCCCGTCAACCTGGCGCCAGGGTTGCGACATACTACGCAATGAATACGTCATAGGAAAAACCCAGGTTGCTGAGGTCACGATCTATTCTTGTCCCAACTTGTCTTGTCTGCCCGCCAACCTGGCGCCAGGGTTGCGATGATTACGTCATTGGGAAAACCCAAGGTTATTGAGGTCACTTGTCGCCCCGGCAGTCTGGCGTCAGGGTGGCGAAGGAGGAGGAGGGGGTCTCGGGAATTAATTACCACACTCTACCACAAAGCACCATAGCGCAAGGTTCATGCTGCTTGTTCCGGGTCAGAGCCTTGTGACAGAAGAGCCGATGTTCATTCTATGCCTGGCAGCCGTAGCGCAAGCTTCGTGCCGAGCCCTCCTGCCGCAACGTCCCCCGTTGCCCGGGGCAATGACCTCAATATCTATTCTTGTCTTGTCTGCCCGACAACCTGACGCCAGTCTCAACTTGTCTTGTCTGCCCGCCAACCTGGCGCCAGGGTTGCGACATAACACGCAATGATTACGTCATTGGGAAAACCCAAGGTTGTTGAGGTCAAGATCTATTCTTGTCTTGTGAGCCGTCAAGCTGACGCCAGGGAAAACCCCCGTTGCCCGGGGCAATGACCTCAATATCTATTCTTGTCTTGTCTGCCCGACATACTGGCGCCAGGGAAAAACCCTGTTGCCCCGGGCAATGACCTCGATATCTATTCTTGTCTTGTCGGGCCGACATATTGGCACCAGGGAAAACCAGATGCCCGAGGCAATGACCTCAACATCTATTCTTGTCTTGTCGGGCCGACATACTGGCGCCAGGGTTGGGGGGGAAAGCTGAGCCTTGTGACAGAGGAACCAATGTGGGAGGCGGATGTGGAAAGCAGGTCAAAATTGGTGGGGGAAGGAGGCTATTTATAGAAGCCAATCAGAGGAAAGTAGGTCACGGTACTCAAACAGGATGTTGCAACATAACACGCAATGATTACGTCACACAAATTGGGGTCAAAGGTCAAAGGTCAAATTGGGGCCATGGGTCCAGAACACTACTACCCCAAAAGTCAAATTTTATCAGACAACACTATTCCATTGAAAGTGTGTCCATCCCAAACGATTTTGGTGAATAAATCCCATCCCCATTTTTAGATGAGGAGTTGTGCCTGGGGAAACATACGCCCCCTAACATTTAAGTTTTCTCAGACAACACTTTTTTTTTACTATCGAAAGTGTGTCAATCGCAAAGGATTTTAACAAGTAAATCCCATGTCCATCATTTTTAGATGAGTAGTTGCACCTTGGGAACAAAGCCCTCCAAAAGTCAAATTTTTTCAGACGCCACGTTTCTATTGAAAGTGTAGCCATCCTAAATGATTTTAGCGAAGAAATCCCATACACTTCATTTTTACAATGAGTTGTGCACCCGGGAAGATAAGCCCCCTAAACCCGCACCCCTATATTTAGATTTTCTTAACTAAACCTTTTATATTCAAAGTATTTCCAAACCAGACAATTTAACTAAGAAATCACATCTCCATAATTTTCAAATGTTTTGTGCCCTGGTGGGGTAGCCCCCCTTATTAAAGTGAAATAATCTCTATCACCAACACATTTCAGAATGACGGTTTATCTATTTAATTAATACCGGTGAAAAATACTCTCTCCTCGATAGAGTGTGAACTTCAGATATATCCTTTAGGAGAAAGGGGAACAAGCCCTCTTCTAAAAATTATATCATGAGAGAAATTTAGGAGATAGTCCTACAATAATAATAGCACAAACTGACTATTTTTATTGCCTTCTATTTGGGAAGGTTAGAGCAATATCTCTTTTTTTTTTACACCACCCCTGGCCCCAACCCCTTGGTCACAGATCTACGGCTCTGGGAAGAATTGGGTTATTTCACACAAACAAGAGTTTTAGAAACAACAACAAATAATGTTTCCCCCGAAAACATAGAAACTCATTGTGAGTTGTACGATTGGATCAACAGTATTTTAAGTGAAGAGTGAAACACATTCTGTGAAATGTATTTTGCCACTCACACAAGCATATCAACTGATGATTTGTTCCTCGTAAAAGTGAGAGATCTAAAGACACAGCTCAGATAAAATATCATGATGAAAGGAAAACAAACATGGACGTTGATGATGAGTCTGAAAGTGGAACATAAAATGAACCTGAACAGATTTAGAGTTTCTGTGCGATAAAGTTTTTTTTAAACCTTATGGGTTCTTGATTAATTTTGTAGGCTTAAAGAGATTGAAATTTCTCCATACAACCTTGCTATCTTTGGTTGTAGCTAGTTGTGCGGCTGAAATAGCTATGAACCAAGTCAAAATAATAAAAAACAGGCTCAGGTCTGCGATGGGAGATGCATGGCTTTCGAACTTTATGGTTCTAGTTCAGAGAAAGACTTGTTAGAATCAATTCTTAATGAAGAAATAATTGATGCCTTTTCTTTATCGTCATCGCAAAGAAAGATGTTACTGCGCCGAATATAAGCAAAAGCAACTAGGATTTCATCAAACCATTATTGGTTTAATTTTTTCTTCCTTACAAGACACTGCATACACCATTTTTCCAATATGGCAGCCGTAAATGGGATGGGTCAGGAGGGGTTTGAATTTTTATCGAGCAGATCTTGACTAAAAAAAATCATCTTTAATAAAATTTTATTCTGGGACAAAATTAAAAACTACCAGGCTAGATAGAATAAGTAGATGTATGATAGGGTGTGGACACTGGTGTATTGGATGTTGATACTGGTTGATGTGGTGACTGGTTGATAGGATGTTGATACGGGTTAATATGGAGAATGGTTGATGGGATTTTGATACGGGTTGATGAATATACTGGTTGATAGGGTAGGGATACTGTTAGCTAAGATGTTTAGTCTGGTAGATAAGATTTGGAGTAAAGATGAGGGACTGATGATTAATACTTTAGTTTTCCTATTTACATGGAATCTTTTGTTTGTTTTGAAATATGAATTATATGATCAATTATAATATTAGACCATTATTTCTACAGCAATGAATTTCTTCTGGGAAAACACACGTAGTTTAATGGTTGGAATTCATACCTTTTGTAAACCTGAATTTACCGTTTTCAAATGTAATATATTTTCAGAAGTGTATAATAAATCTGGTTGGGGTTTAATTATTTGTTATGATCATGGGAGTATGTAGACTCACTCAGGACCCAATAACCGTAATATTTATTGGCGGTTTATTTAAAACATGTTTAGCATGTGTAATTAGAATATAAAAAATTGAGCATCGTTTATTGACCTTACTAATAAATCATTTTGTTTAGAAAAGTTTGACTGGTTTGGTTACTCAAATCTTTTCAATAGAGCTAAGTATATAAATATTTAGCTGCAATTATTTTAAAATAAGTTCTCCAAAAACTACCAATCAAATAGTTCTGTTCATATTATTCTGAATATCAGCAAAACTATTAAACGTTATGCTAGCCAATATATAGAACCATTAGTTATAAAAGCAATCTTTATATTTTATCAACAATAAAATAGCTTTTTCTACTAAATATAATATTGTTCTTGGACGGTTTGTTGCAGTTGATGGTGAGCGACAAGGGGGCACCCCTAACATCCCTGGGTGCCCGGACGATGGGATGCCATCGTCCATACAACCTGTTCGCTGTGAACAATTTTTTACAGGGGAAACGACGACCTCCACCATTGTACAAGAGAACAACAGGACAACTCAACAGAATGGTAAGTATAGGTCAGTAAGTCAGCCACCTTCTGGATCAAGCCACCATGCCTCTTCTTCTATTAACCAGATTGTGTCATCAACGGGAACACGTCCCCTTCATGGTAATATTGTAAGCTCGTCCAGTCCACCATCCGTGTCAGTTCAACAAGATTCTTCCTTCAGTATGGTGCATTCCAAGTCCATGATGTTGACTCAAGAAGCTGTTGCTCACATGAAGAAAACATCTGTATTCGATGAGAAGACTCGTTATCTTATAATGAAGGCGTGTGAATATTACAAGATAGAACAATTGGTAAGTCGATACAATAGGGAGTCAGTCGCCTTCAGGGAGTCAGCCACCTCTAGTCAGTCAGCCACCTCCAGGGAGTCAGCCACCTCCAGTGAGTCAGTCGCCTTCAGGGAGTCAGCCACCTCCAGTCAGTCAGCCACCTCCAGGGAGTCAGCCACCTCCAGTGAGTCAGTCGCCTTCAGGGAGTCAGCCACCTCCAGTCAGTCAGCCACCTCTAGGGAGTCAGCCGACTCCATGAAAGCAGCCTCGTCTTCTAGAAATACAACTCAAGAGAATGGTAGAGGCGCGTTGGTAAGTCGTTCATCTGGGTTTGTTGAGGATTCATTCATTTCACCTTACGATGAGCAGATCTCATCACGCTCGTATACAATGGTGAGACGGTGCTATCAATCTTCACCAATGGATAGGAGCCTGATGAGATTAATTGAATTTAGATCACCATCAAATTTGTGGAACTTAATTCATATATGCAGACGCTGCCCATATCTATTCAAACATCTTCCATACAGATTGTTTATTAAAGGAATTCATCCATCAATCATCAAGGAACAACGCCTATAAGAGTCTTTAAGCAAGAACAAACCTTATACACCTTCTCCACTGAGCTGCAACCATCCTTAAAGGCCAGAGTTTAAAGGCGCTATCGTAAATAAAAGTAGTCAGGAAGTTATCTAATTTAAATAAATAAGGAACGTGTCAGAATAAAGACTCAGAATTGATATAAAAAAGTCACTATACATAAACACATTTTTGGAATATCTTAAAGACGGATCTTAAAATAAATTAATATTATTCGTAGGAATAAATAAGAAACAATTCGGAAATAATAAGGTGGCACAAGTACGAATAAATACAGAATGAGTCGAAATAAATATTGAGGATTTAGTCGGAATAATAAATTATTGTATCGGGATGAATAAGAAATTTTTCGGAATAGTTTAGGAATATAAGTAAAATAAATATATAATTTGAATTAATTGGAATTAATAATGAACTCATCGGTTCATTATGAAACAAGTCACAATAAATAAGGAACTAGTGGAAATAAATAGGGATAAATTCTGCATAAATAAATAACAAGGCGGGATAAATAAAGAGGATCAATTCAAAATAAAAAATATTGAGTCATAAACGATTCGCTTAAAGAAGATTGAATGATTATTTTGAAACAAAATACTCGATATTAATAAGAAAAAAGTTATAAATAATAAAGGATCATCAGAATAATTTAAGGAACGACACAAATTAATAAAGAACTAGTCACAATAAATAAGTAAAAATTCAAAATTAAGACGTAAAATTCAGTAAAAATAAGGAACAAGTCGTAGGAAACCAGTTATAATATTTAAAAGGGAAGCATTTGGAATTAATAAGGAGTGAGTCAAATTACGCAAGGAAGTAGTTAGAATAAATAAATAACAAGTCATAATAAATTAGGAATGATTCAAGATAATTTTGGGAAAGTCAGATTATATAAGGAATGAGTTGGAAAATAATAATCAGGTCAGAATCGATAAGAAACTTAAAGAAATGATTAAGTATCGAGTCAGAATAAATTGGCAACCAGTAGGAGTAAAAAAGGATCAAGTAATAATAATTAATATGGTATGAGTCAGTATAAATAGCCAACGAATAGGAATAATTAATAAGCAACCTTTTTGAAAATAAAGAACGAGCTGGAATAAATAATTATGATTGAGTCAGAATAACAAAAGAAAGGATAGGAATGAATAGGGAAAGATTCAGAATAAATATATTCAAATAGTTTGAATAAATAATAAGAAGGAATGAGCTGGAATCAATAAATATTTTTTAGGAACATATATGAAATAATAAAAAGGATTACAAGTCTGAATAAATAAGAAGATATTTTGAATAAATACTGAACAAGCGAGAATGTGGAAAGCTAATTTTCCTGGGGGTCCACTACTAAATGTTATTTATACCTTTGGCTTATAGTAATGTTTATACATATTATTTTTATAAATATTTATACTATGGGAGAACATCAAATTCCCGGGACGTTGTGGAGACCTCCCTGCTTCCCTTCCCGAAAGAGTCTTTTCTATGCCCTTACTAGTTATCATGTAAAACACTGACTAGATATCCAATTTTAACAAAATCGTTAAAGCCATTTTCAAAATATTTTGAATTAAAGCAATAACAATCATAGGGTCTATGTAGACTAGACCTTTCCTATGAACCATTTATTTTAATTTTTAAAAACAAGAATACATTGATATTCATAATGTAATATACTCCTATGATATAGATTTGTTTTAATCATAGAAAATATGGAGAACCATCCAATTTTGAAAATTTAAATCGTTGGTAAACTACTCTTAAGAAAATTTTCTCCTTAAAAATGGAAATACATTATTATTAGTCATGTCAACTATACTGAAGACATTCTTTTTAAAGTAAATTGTTTGAGACATTTTCAAAAAATTTTTCAATTTTTAAGAATAATTTTTAATAAACAACCCTTACTTTAAAGGATAGAATTAAAATACACTAAACGTCTGAAGGTAACACCACATAATATATAAATCTCAAGTTTGATCAATATCCGTCTAACCATTTGTGTTGTGGCACCAGGTACAGACACACACACACACACACACACACACACACACACACACACACACACACACACACACACACACACACACACACACACACACACACACACACACACACACACACACACACACTGGGATACTGACAGAATTATACAGATAAACTTTTTGTGGTTCGGAGGTAAATTAAGTGTCAATATTTGACATAATCTCAAGGTCACTTTTTTAACGATTACAAAATTGCCTCTTTTAATGAGAAAGTAAAAATTATATATAGGAGAAAGCAATGATACATAATTAAGTACCTATATATGAATACGAGCTTGGGGAAAGAGCAATTATAGCTATGGAAACGAGCCGTATCTCAATCATAGTCGAATGTATTAAAAAATGAAACCTGGACTTGGGCTCGTTTCCCTTGTACAGGTCTCATTTTTCATTTTATTAAATTATAAATTGATAAGTGTAAAAAGAATAAATAAAGAGTGTTGTAAACAAAGCTATATTATAATAATATTGATATCTTAGAACGTACACATAAGCGAACACATTATTGTTGATACAAGCAGCATTTACATTATTGTTACCTGCTCCAGTGAGCATATGGTCAAAATCATGAGTCTTCGTTGCCGGCGATGAGAATGTCAAAGATTTGAGCCCCGGCTGAGTGTATTGAGGGTCGTTTTCCTTAAATGGTAGCCTACTCTCCCCCTAAACAAATGCTCGTACATTTACTCTACATTCTAACTTTATCATTCCTAGAACAATATGATAATTAGTAGCCCTCTTAGGGACGGCCAGATGACTACCGGATAAATATTTCTATTGCTAAAGTTACCAAATAGATCAAAATTATCAGCCACTTTAATGTTTTACACATCTTATGAACTGAATTTACCTGCCAGAGGGCTATATGTAATATAATATATTTTTATTCAGAACATGCATGGTTTGTACTGTTTTTACTGGTGCGCGCATGCGTATAAGCCCTGCTGATAGCACTATAACATAGCGAGTGGTGACAACGCTTAACAATTGTTAAATAATGGCGCCTAAACGAGTGCGAGGAAATTGATGGCATCACATGGGCGTAGAAGCTAAGATGTCCACCAATATGTGGGCAATAGTTGGGTACAACGTTTACAAAATTTCATTTATTGTACTCACATTTTGATAATTTGTTCTAATATAAATATAACACTATAAATAGCTGGTCAATTTATATAAATGTGGGAATTAAATGTTCTAACTTTATATAGTTAGAGCCTGGGCCTGTGTTTACTAAACACGTAAACCAAGATTTTAACCTAAAAACAGATTCTGATAGGCGAAACTTCATTAAAAACGAGTCACTACGACAACAACCATTTTATATTCCAGATAAAAGTTATCAGGTACTTAAGACTCCCGATAAAAATGTGATGGATAAATATATTTTATATGCAAGATAAATTCTATCTGGCTGTCATAAAACGCACTTTTAACTCAACCATCAGATAGAAATATTTGTCTACCAGATTAATATTTATCCAGGAGTAATAAGACCGGCCTTCATGATTATAAGTGTGTATAAGAAGGCACCTATTATCGTTACATAGGCATACCGGACAGTATTACATGATTCTATTGTGGTACTGGGAAGTGTCATCCCGGTTGACATTTGGATACGAAAGGGAATCTTAAGAATATCTGAGTATTTCCCATCTGTTTTAACGAGAGTATAAAAATATTAAATGATTGGCAACCATTATGCTAATCTTTTTCTGAGTGGCCATGGAAATTTTCCGGGAAAGTTATACGGGTTTAACCGGTGTGGAGAACAATATTGTGGACAGCATTGCAGAAACTTTTTACATCATGTACTTAAGTGAGAGTTACGAATACCCAGTATCAGTTAATGATACATGATACATGATCGTGGTCTGGTGTGGAGAAGGGGAAGTGTTGTGGGCAAAATTGAAATTTTAAAAGAATTTGTTAAGATGGGTACAAGGATTAAGAAAAGAAGAGATACAGAAGGAGAAGACACGGGGTGGTGTGATACAGCAGATGAAGAAGCAGAATACTAGAAAAAATAGACTACTGAATGAGAGATAAAGTGATGAAGAGATTGGCTTGGAATGGTGAAAATCTGAAGAGTAAGAAGAAATTTAGAATCTTTAATGAGGGTGAAAACAAGAAGGAGAATAAGAGGAAGAAATCTTAGAGGTTAGAAGTCCCTTAGTAAAGATGAAGACAAACAGGACTAGCAGCAAAAAGCATTAGGCTTGAAGCGCTAGGGGAATGGAGGAGGGCCTGATGCCTACGGGCCTAAAATATTTATTGGCGTTGTCTGCAAGAAGAACAGATTATCTCTCTTATGTGCGCTCTCATTAGATAGTTCACGTGGCAGGGTGGTGTGAGTGGATAGCCCTCTTGGCTATATTCCGGGAAGGTCAACATATATAGACCAAGTGTTTTAATAAACTGCTATAGTTTAGGATCACTAATCTACGAGATTCCTAGGTGGTCGGACACGTCGGCGTCGGTTGGGTAATGGAAATGTATCACCTCCAGACCAAATCCAGAGAAAAGAAAATCCTATCAACCCCAAACCCATTCCCGGACTTGACCTAACAACGACTTTCATAATTCACCCATAATCACCATAATACTTTAAACACACCTTCCCCCATCCCAGGAAAAATCTATATCCTTTCTTTACCCGAGACCCAGCGCAAACACTCACGATCACCAATTTTCATCTCATAGTGTAATGTATACTAATACTCCTGTAATTCACTTACGGCTTCATTTATCTTGTTTCATTTAATACGGTATACACTTTCATTTACGAGGTTTAATAATCACGACAGTGATTCGGTACTCAAACAGAAAGTCAGCCCTTTCTCTTGATGAACTAGCTTGGCGCTTCTGTCAAAGTAAAGATTCAGAGTCGGGCAACAGCCGGACGGCGAAACTGTTATTAGTTCCCTCCAAAGTCACACTATGGAAGAGATTTTGTATAAAGTATGTTGTTAAGAATAATTATTTTTGCCCCGTGGAATTATCTTTGTTTATATATTTTTAAATTCATTTTCAGCAGCTCTTTCATCCAATTATTTGGACTCTAATATATATTTTGCCTACGGTATCTGATTCTTGAACAATATATCTTTTGGCCTTTTTGTTTCTTTGACTTTAAATAGTTTTGTAATATACATTCAATACTTAGTTTATTTTTTTGACTTGAAAATAAAAGTTTTATTTGAACTTTATAATTTAAATTATTGTTGTCTTTACTTTCAGTATAATTGTTTTTTGTTTTTTGTGTGTTTGTTTCTTGTAAACTAAAGGGCGATTCCATGACAATTGATCCAACGAAAATACCGGTAGACTTTGGATTCCAACGAAATTTGCCATAGAAGCTATTCCTGCAAAGATATATACAAATCTAAAACTTAATATTTTTTCTTTATTTTGTTTTGGGGGTGAAGATTTTCTAAATTTTAAAAAGCGGCGTTTTAAACTTTAGTGAACATCATGTTTAGTTTATTTTTTTATCAGTTAGAAATAATTTAGTTGTAAAATGAATACCTTTTTGTAGGGTTCTCTTTAGACTTAAAAATGATGTTTCACAACACCACATTAGAATATCATAAAAGTTTAGGGTTACCAACTAGAAACTTTAGTTATAAATTATCGAAAAATCAAGTATTAAAATGTTTAAACAAATACATTAATTCACTAATTTCTTCATGGTATTCATGGTGAATTTAAATTTTGGACCTCGATCGGATGACATTTAAATGCTGATGAATTAAGCCCGTACATGTTTTCCAGCATTTACGGAAACAAACAACGTGGGCCAGTTTACTTCTGCTATTCACAGAGATTGCATCAATTACTGGTTTGTAATTTGTCATGTCGGGGTCAACCTAAAATACACTGGAGGCTATACAGATATTTCACACAAATACATTGTTCTGGGATTTGACGTCCGTGCACTATAAAAATTGCGTGGAAAAACGTGATGTTTATATTGAAATAAGCTCAAACTATTAAGTACTAAGTACTAAGTTGGTCCGAATTTAGTGGAAAGAAATTTAAAGGCCCTTCATGTGCAACTTTAAAGATTGGACACTAATTTTTTAAGAACAGGCCGTAGCAGCATCCTTTGCGGTAGAAATATTTCATTCAGCTGAGCTCTAGATGGGAATCAATGTTTTTTAACTGTTTCCAAACATTCTGTTTCACATGTTTCCAATTAAAGTTTCCAAGTGCATACTAGGTGTAAGGTAGATCAATATTTTGAAAATAGGTTCAAACTTAAAATTACAATTATTATTATTATTATTATTATTATTATTATTATTATTATTATTATTATTATTATTAAAAGTAGCTGACTAGCTGTAATTGCATAACCTGAATAAGAAGTGAGTACTCTCAAAACCATAAATCAATCTCTTTCTGAGAAAAATGTTTTTCTTGATAATAAAATAAACTCTCTGAAGAATACACCAGAAGAAATAATATAGAAATACACGGTATGATCTAAACACCAAGCGAAAATTTAGAAGAAAATCTGGCAACGCTGGGACAAGCACTAGAGGTAGAACTCAAGGTCGATGACATTGAGATTACCCAACACCTACCTACCCCTCGCTCAAACAGAGAAAGGGGTCTGCCACTCGCAGTCATTGCTAGTTTTGCTTCCAGACGAAAGAGAGAGGAAGTGATGGCAGCTGTACGTTCAAACAATAGACAGTCAGGTTGGAAGTTAGTGAGACGATGTATTTAATAATAATAATGACAAAAGTTCTTTGTTCTTCAACATTATCTTGTCGCAGTACTTCAAGACCTTGTTGTGGAAGGCAAAATCAAAAGGTAGGGAAAGAGAATACCGTTATGTGTGGGGGAAAAATGAAAAAAATTCTTGCTAGGAAAACTGCCACGTCCGACATAATTGTGATTCAACAAGATAATGACATTGACAAAATTGTGTAATTATTTGTACAATATCTAGATCAAATTTGTTAATATAAGTTATAAAATACTGATGGAGTACATCTCTAACGCACTCCTAACTGATACAAATTTTATTATAAACACTGTAGGTCCTTCATTTCATCTCACAATCACCCTACCTTTACACTTTAGCGTAAGTGCGTATAACCCGAATGGGTAGTAAGACGCGATGATAATAATAATATAATGTATTTTTTTTAGTTGACTGCAGGAGCCAATATGTGTATAGTGGACATCGTCTGCAGAAGGGGTGGAAGCTTCCATGATGCCACGATATTCAAAGCAAGCGGCCTTCGTGCAGTATTTGAAGAGGGACTAATGCATCAGGGATTACTTTTGGGAAACAGCGGATATCCTTGTCTTCCGAATCTTTTCACCCCAGTACTAGATCCTCAGACTGTGGCAGAGAGACGATACAATGCAACCCAAATAAGAACTCGCAACTGTGTTGAACGAACCATTGGTGGAAACGCAGATTCAGATGTCTGACTAACACCTTAGAGACCACTCTTTCTCACACTTCAGCCATCATAACTGCAACTAGTGTCCTGCATAACGTCGCTAGGCGTGTGAATGATGATTTGCCTGATGATGAATTCCCATGGGTTGCAGGTGATGTTGAGTTTCATGTTGCGCCTGCTCGTGAAAACCAACAAGGTCACCTCAGACGCCAGGAGTTCATCCGCACTCATTTCACACACTAACAAATTGATAATAATTCTACTAAACTGGTTCTTATGTTACTCTTGATATCAGCATATAAATTATGGTCACACCATTTTATATAAATGATTCTTAATCTTTATTAATTCAATTAAATTTGAATGCGTCTTAAAGCCAATTTCATAGTCAGACTTAATGCACCCCAAATGCGGCTCGAATTCAAATACAGGACGACACCTACCTAGTCTCGAATAGAATGGGCTAGTTTGACATATGAAACTAGACTATTCTATTAGAATCTAGGTAGGTGTTGTCTTTTGTTTGGTGTCGAGGTAGACTAAGTCTGACTATGAATCTGTTCCTCAATATATTTTTACCTTGGATATTATTTTAAATGAATTAAAAGGATATGCCTCGTCTTATTTCCAGATTAACAAAGTTTTTTTAATAGCAATTAGTTTCTGAATCATATATTTGAAGGGGGAAAAAAACCTCAAATTGCATTGTATATACAAATTTAATCTATGATTGCCAAAATCCTCTGCATATTTCTTTTGTTGTGCTTCCTGCATATGGTAATCGGACAGAAACAATCTTGTGTTTGTGATTTTACTAAACATTGTCTGCTGGTTTGTTTTGCTCTTCCTGATGGTAATCTAACAGAAAACAATATTGTGTGTGTAATTTTATTAAACATTGTCTGCAGTTTTTTTCTTTCTGCAGATAGTAATCGAACAAATGCAATATTTTTTGTTATTTTATGCAACAACCTCTGCAGGTTTCTTTTGTTGTTCTTCCTGCAGATGGTAATCGAACAACAGGAAATTTGTTTGGAAAATAAACAATTTTTACTAAACCTCTATATTTGGATCTTTTTTATTTCTATTTAAACTAGGTGCATACAATAACAGAACATAGTTTAGTTTAAAATTTAAATTAAGGATACACATTAATACTTGAAATAATATAGAGATTTCCAAGTTTATTTAATTTTAAAATAAATTATTTATTTAATAGGAATAAACCACAATGCTAAATCATGTTTAAAATTATTAGGAGGGATAGCCAGCACACTTATATGCTATTATAGCATCTTCAAAAAACACATACATATTTACACACACTTAGATATTTATTATAGCATCGAAATATTGAAATGTGTGTTAAGTGTTTTAGCTGTTATTTGTGCTATTTCCTGAAATTCTATAATTTTATTTATTACAAATTATTTTTGCACAATGCACTTTATTTCATACATATTAAATTGTTTAAAGAAAACATTGAAGATGGGTTTTACTTAAAAAGGTTTTCCACTCTCCCTCCACACAAATTTATGTAAAATTCCTATACGCTAAACCATCACTAGCCTATTAATAAGATTGGTACAAATGTGTATAACTTGAACTGCTAGTAAGATGCAGTCTCCCAGTGGTTCATAATTAGCTTATGTTGTATATTTCAGGAACTGGTTCATTTATTCATTAATAGTTAAGTCACCTCAGTACATTCAGCCATGTTACAATTACCATTACCTGTAAACCAGATGAGAAACTGATGCCTTTATCCATGGGACCACCGTTGAGTGTGTTTGTTATTGTAATAAAAACAAAAAGTTGGACTAAACATTTTCCACTAAAACAATTCTAATTAAAGTGCTTAGTAATTCAAATATATTTATGTCCAAGCACATATTTTATAAAACTAGCCTCAATACAAATATATATATTTTGACAATCTTCATATGTAGATTATCTTAAAATATGAACGCTACCAAACATTCTAGCCTCACAAGATCTCTCCCGTTCTCAGAGACTTTCTTGTTGAATAGCTTTAAGCAAGTTGTACACAATATGTCGCATAACATGTATTTTAGTTTTAGGGCCTTATTATGGTTGAAAAAAATAATTAATCAAAGGAGTTATTGTTTAGGTAATAAAATATAACTTGTTATAAGACATATATATTAAATTAATAATTATAAGATAATAGAATATTTTTTACTAACATCATTAGTCACAAAAACAAATTAGTACAGTACCTACTAGTGCAATATAATTAGGGAATATAGGGAATATATAACAAATGAATGGCTTGTAATTGTTTTAAAATAAAGTGATTATTTCAGTCCATACAAAAGAAACATTTTATTTGGTGTTCTGAAACATACATCAGAGTAATAAAAAGCAAGCAAACAAACACACAACTATTCCAGCAGAACTTTGTTGACAGCATCCTGGTGAGACCATGCGGCATGGAGATTTTGAACTGCGATGTTATGTAGTTCTTCTTCATGCCTTGCGGCCACACGGTTACGCTCCCGCTCATTATGGAGGCGTAGTTCCAGGATCTCCGACTCCTTCTCCCACTTTAGCTGAAGGAACCTCTTGGTATGGTCCAGTTTCAGCTGCTCATGTTCGGTTTGAGCCTCTAGACCGCCTCTTGCCTTGTCCAGCCGAGCCCTCAGCTCCTCCCCTAGCCGGACACTGTTAGAGGCACGTCTCCTCTGAACAGACCCGACACTAATTGGAGTGCTGAAGCATTCTATAACAAATATATGAAATAATAAAGAAATATAGTTCAAAATGTTAGCAAATCTGCTGTTTGATAATAAATGGCTATATTAATATGTTCATGAGTTTATTAGTTCTAATTAAGACTAATGACTAAAATGATATTTATAAACATGAGGAAGGATAAGGATTAAAAAGCAAAATAAATTTTCATGGCTACTGACAAAATGTGAAAATGGATGTTATACCTTTACAATTATTATAAATCTGAACAAAAGGAGAAATATTTCTGTCTTTTTTTTTTTCATATCATGATTAAAAATTCGTTGAATACGAATATATCCAAATTAATTTTATTCCTTCAGTTTTCTATGCTGCATATTAGATATTTTTTTTCCTCAGCTAAGATTTTTAAACTTATTGTCTATTACATTAATAGTTAGAGTGACTCATGTTTATAAGTGTGGTAAGAGACGCCACACAAAATTTAAAAGGGAATATAGTTTTATTTTATTGCCGTGTATTAATACCGGTTCAGATTGTACTCATATGTACTAATTGCTTTAATGCGTTAGGGGTGAGGATTGTTGTACTCATAGAAGTGCAACCCCATTTTCATGGAGGGAGTGTGGAAAACCTTTTAAAAAAGAACACCCTTAGTACACCTGACTGGGATACGAACCCCGATCTCCCTGTCATCATAAAGCCAGTTTATTGCAAGAGTGACACCTCATGGTGGCTATAATTCTGTATAATATAATTAGTGGATTTTTTGACTTTAGGATTGTCGCTGTCTTATTTTTAGTTCCCCTTAAAATATTGAAATAAAATATAAGAAATTGATTAGCAGTTTTGGACATTTACAAAATGAAACACAGATCAATAAATAGATTACACACCAGAATGGTGGTTCTGGTTACCCCTGACATTGACTCGCAAATTTGGGATTCTGCTTGGTACATATAACATTCATGTGCATAGTGGCTGCTATTGAAAATTCTAACTTTCCATCCTCCCTCCAATCAACTTCCGTAAAGTCTTTCCTAGCTCCCCAATAGTTCGTGACATTGGTCTCCCACATTGGAATCTTAATTTAGTATGGCATTCCCATCCTCAGACACATTCTGGAGCACTTTATTTATTTCCCATTTAAGAGTGTTTCAAAAACTCTTATATTTAGTGTTTATAACTTATGTTATTGATTCATAAAATAAAGACAAAATGGTTTAATAATTTGTTATTAAATATTTTGTTATTACCTTATGATTGTATCAATGTTTCGGCTGGACTAGACAGGCCTAGAGACACTGAAGTTGGACTCTCTTCAGTTGTTGGGAACCACTGGAGCTGTTGGGAGGATGACCCAGAGGGAACTGGCTCTAGAGCTGGCAGAGAAACTGGAGGGTGGTAAAGGGGAAAGGTGTGATTGGAAATTGGTGGAGAAACAGGTGGAGACGTGGCAAAAGAGACAAGAGTAGTGGTGGTGACAGGAACGGGGAAAGAAACAGGACGAGTGATAGGAACAGGAGTGACAGTGGCAGTGGAAACACGTGAGAGATTTGCACGTTGTTGGTGAAAGAAATCACTGTCCTGGCAGTCGACCTCTTCATCGAGTCCTAGTATAATGGAGATTACCTGGTTAATAATTTCTTCTCCAACAACGCTATTTCTCTGTGGTCCACCACCAGTTGCCATTGCATGCCGCTTCTAGATGGCCAGTTCTTTGGTCTAGATAACCTTCTGCTTGTCCCAGAACCTGTGTATAATAAATATGAAAGCACTTTATCTCTATTGGCTAGTGCAGAGTAATGCTGGATACACAACAGTGTCTAGCTACAGCTTAAATTTTAGTTGAATCCATTTATTTTAATTCAACATGAAAGTCACAATACAAATATGACCTAGTATTTTAGCATGGTTTGTCTAGTTTATGCATGAAATAGTTACGCTAACGAGCTAGGAATTGGGCAGGGTGGATTTAGAGGAAGTATATCCGTATTTGCGTGGAGGAAGAGTGGAAAACCACTTTAGGAAAAAACCACACCTAGTTTGCCAGGCTGAGATTCGAACCTCGATCTACCAGTCTTCGGCAGTCAAGCTCAACACAAAACTAGCGCGTTAGCTAACCACGCCTCTGAGGCGGATCATATTGTATTAAATATTATTTTTTACTCATATATAATAAGACCCGTTATTTGAAAATAAATTAAGGGCCAAAAATATTACAATGGTAAATATTTCAATAATATCATAAAAAAAACTATCATAGTGTAAACAATTACGATCATATTAAACTGAAATAATTAATTAGGTTTAAATAAAAATCATAGTAACCTTTTCAACTGGGCCAGGTCCCTTGGAACAACTCCAGCGATGGAATTGAACTCTTTGCTCACTTTTATCCACGTTTCTCTTTTCTCGTGGATAGTCATTGCGTTTGTTTGCTTGTTTTCTATTACTTTGCTTTATTTTTTTCAGAATACCAAATAAAATGTTTCTTTCATACGGACTGAACATTGGGCTCTTCTTCAAACCAGTCATGATGATTATAATTTCCCAATAATATTAAAAATACGTGGGTTTTGAGGGTCCACGCTTTGGAACATTCATTTGTTTTGGGTGCGTTTCCTACGTAATTTTAATTCAATTTGATGATAATAATTAAAAATATATCTATCTACTAAATGTAAACGACCACATATAGCGGTAGAATCACCCAGTGTTGCACAATGTAACAATACTTTCTACTACTACTACTATTTCCATTAGCCATCGCGTATCTTACTAGATACGCTGTAGATAAGAGGTAGGTATGGTCTATCGCTACTGCAAGTTGGGTAAACGGAAGAGAATACCCAGTTGGATAAGAGAAAGGTAGGCGGAAGAAGTTTGTCTATCGCTACGGCTCTAAGTCTTATAATGAATGGTTTTGAGGCGCGAAAACGCGAGTCCAAAATTGAAAGTACGTTTGTTAGCGCTCCTCTGCGGTGACTCGATAGAACTACAGTTTTCATTGTTCTAAAATGGACTGAGTTTTGCCCTATCCTTGGTTCCCTCTAGTGTTATCCCTTTCTCTATGGAAATATGTATGGGTAAGGTTTTATAAAATCGTCCTGTTCTCACTTAACATTTCTAGGCTTTCATGTGCAAATAAATTCCAACTTCGAACAATAGTGTTCAAATAAACAACTTGTCATTTATGCCCTTCGTCTGACTTTTGATTATAATGACATGTATGAATATTACAAAATCCAATTATATTAAATATTCCTAAATATAATTATAGTATCATTTGATTGGACGTTTACTTGCAGGTATAAATGGTAATAGCAATTTCTTAAAGATTTGCCGTTTTGAGAAAATGTAGTGTTTTATTTTTATCAGTTCTAGAGCACCATGCCTAATTAAAAAATAAACTTTTTATTTTGGTATATAAATAAACATACAAGTAGTCAACGACATAGGAGTGGTGAAATTGATATCTAGCAGATTTTTTTATTGCAAACATTGATCAATCAATGTGGAAATACTTAAAAGAAAAAATAATATTAAATTATAAAAAGCAATTTATTACTTCTCTTTTGCAAAATTCTTTCATCACTATCTGTTACAATCCACACTCGTAGAATATATTTTGGCTAAAAATATTTTTCACAAAATCCAAAATTAGATTTTTTTTTAAGTTCCCTTAACCATAAATCTTTTCCTCTGGGTAAGGGCCAGTCAACGACTGCTCCCCAACAAGAAACTCCTCTCCCTTGGGTAAGAGCCAGTCAACAACTGCTCCCCAACAAGAAACTCCTCTCCCCTGGGTAAGAGCCAGTCAACAACTGCTCCCCAACAAGAAACTCTTCTCCCCTGAGTAAGGGTCAGACAACGACTGCTCCCCAACAAAAACTCCTCTCCCCTGGGTAAGGGCCAGACAACGACTGCTCCCCAACAAGAAACTCCTCTCCCCCGAGTAAGGGCCAGACAACGACTGCTCCCTAACAAGAAACTCCTCTCCCCTGGGTAAGGGCCAGACAACGACTGCTCCCCAACAAGAAACTCTTCTCCCCTGAGTAAGTACCAGACAACGACTGCTCCCCAACAAGAAACTCTTCTCCCCTGAGTAAGGGTCAGACAACGACTGCTCCCCAATAAGAAACTCCTCTCCCCTGGGTAAGTACCAGACAACGACTGCTCCCCAACAAGAAACTCCTCTCCCCTAGGTAAGAGCCAGACAACGACTGCTCCCCAACAAGTAACTCCTCTCCCCTGGGTAAGGGCCAGACAACGACTGCTCCACAACAAGAAACTCTTCTCCCCAGAGTAAGGGTCAGACAACGACTGCTCCCCAACAAGAAACTCCTCTCCCCTGGGTAAGTACCAGACAACGACTGCTCCCCAACAAGAAACTTTTCTCCCCTTGGTAAGGGCCAGACAACGACTGCTCCAAAACAAGAAACTCTTCTTCCCTGAGTAAGTACTAGACAACGACTTCTCCCCAACAAGAAACTCCTCTCCCCTGGGTAAGTACCAGACAACGACTGCTCTACAACAAGAAACTCCTCTCCCCTGAGTAAGGGCCAGAAAACGACTGCTCCCCAACAAGAAACTCCTCTCCCCTGGGTAAGTACCAGACAACGACTGCTCCCCAACAAGAAACTCCTCTCCCCTAGGTAAGAGCCAGACAACGACTGCTCCCCAACAAGAAACTCCTCTCCCCTGGGTAAGGGCCAGACGACGACTGCTCCAAAACAAGAAACTCTTCTCCCTGAGTAAGTACCAGAGAACGACTGCTCCCCAACAAGAAACTCTTCTCCCCTGAGTAAGGGTCAGACAACGACTGCTCCCCAACAAGAAACTCCTCTCCCCTGGGTTAGTACCAGAAAACGACTGCTCCTCAACAAGAAACTCCTCTCCCCTAGTTAAGAGCCAGACAACGACTGCTCCCCAACAAGAAACTCCTTTCCCCTGGGTAAGGGCCAGACGACGACTGCTCCAAAACAAGAAACTCTTCTCCCCTGGGTAAGGGTCAGACAACGACTGCTCCCCTACCAGAAACTCTTCTCCCCTGAGTAAGTACCAGACAACGACTGCTCCCCAACAAGAAACTCTTCTCCCCTGAGTAAGGGTCAGACAACGACTGCCCCCCAACAATAAACTCTTCTCCCCTGAGTAAGTACCAGATAACGACTGCTCCCCAACAAGAAACTCTTCTCCCCTGAATAAGGGTCAGACAACGACTGCTCCCCAACAAGAAACTCCTCTCCCCTGAGTAAGGGCCAGACAACGACTGCTCCCCAATAAGAAACTCCTCTCCCCTGGGTAAGGGCCAGACAACGACTGCTCCCCAACAAGAAACTCCTCTCCCCTGGGTAAGGGCCAGACCACGACTGCTCCCCAACAAGAAACTTTTCTCCCCTGAGTAAGGGTCAGACAACGACTGCTCCCCAACAAGAAACTCCTCTCCCCTGGATAAGGGCCAGACAACGACTGCTCCAAAACAAGAAAATCCTCTCCCCTGAGTAAGGGCCAGACAACGACTGCTCCCCAACAAGAAACTCCTCTCCCCTGGGTATGGACCAGACAACGACTGCTCCAAAACAAGAAACTCCTCTCCCCTGGGTAAGGGCCAGTCAACGACTGCTCCCCAACAAGAAACTCTTCTCCCCTGAGTAAGGGTCAGACAACGACTGCTCCCCAACAAGAAACTCTTTTCCCCTGGGTAAGGGCCAGACAACGACTGCTCCAAAACAAGAAACTCCTCTCCCCTGGGTAAGGGACAGACAACGACTGCTCCCCAACAAGAAACTCTTCTCCCCTGAGTAAGTACCAGACAACGACTGCTCCCCAACAAGAAACTCTTCTCCCCTGAGTAAGGGTCAGACAACGACTGCTCCCCAACAAGAAACTCCTCTCCCCTGGGTAAGGGCCAGACAACGACTGCTCCCCAACAAGAAACTCCTCTCCCCCAAGTAAGGGCCAGACAACGACTGCTCCCTAACAAGAAACTCCTCTCCCCTGGGTAAGGGCCAGACAACGACTGCTCCCCAACAAGAAACTCTTCTCCCCTGAGTAAGTACCAGACAACGACTGCTCCCCAACAAGAAACTCTTCTCCCCTGAGTAAGGGTCAGACAACGACTGCTCCCCAATAAGAAACTCCTCTCCCCTGGGTAAGTACCAGACAACGACTGCTCCCCAACAAGAAACTCCTCTCCCCTGAGTAAGGGCCAGACAACGACTGCTCCCCAACAAGAAAATCTTCTCCCCTAGGTAAGTACCAGACAACGACTGCTCCCCAACAAGAAACTCCTCTCCCCTGAGTGAGGGCCAGACAACTACTGCTCCCCAACAAGAAACTCCTCTCCCCTAGGTAAGAGCCAGACAACGACTGCTCTACAACAAGAAACTCCTCTCCCCTAGGTAAGTACCAGACAACGACTGCTCACCAACAAGAAACTCCTCTCCCCTGAGTAAGGGCCAGACAACGACTGCTCCCCAACAAGAAACTCCTCTCCCCTAGGTAATAGCCTGACTACGACTGCTCTACAACAAGAAACTCCTCTCCCCTGAGTAAGGGCCAGTCAACGACTGCTCCCCAACAAGAAACTCATCTCCCCTAGTAAGTACCAGACAACGACTGCTCCCCAACAAGAAACTCTTCTCCCCTGAGTAAGGGCCAGACAACGACTGCTCCCCAACAAGAAACTCCTCTCCCCTAGGTAAGAGCCAGACAACGACTGCTCTACAACAAGAAACTCCTTTCCCCTGGGTAAGAGCCAGACAACGACTGCTCCCCAACAAAAGTAAATTTTTATTACTATTAAACATGTAAATATTGTATTTGAAATATATGTTTTTGAAACCATTAATTTCTGAGCTATAATCAAATATACATACTTTTTAGTTCATGTCTGTAAATTAATATGATTCCTCTATTATTTGGTGTACAAAAGATATTTCTCTTTACTTCACTTTTTCTGTAACAGTGTTCCTCGTTATTAATACCATAGATTAGTAAATAACATTATCTATGGTTTCAATAATGATCCTTGGTTTAGCAGTCCTACAACAGAGAGTGATGCCTTAAATAATTTGTCTACTAGAGCAGGCGAGACTGATATTTGCGTGCTAACTTTGACATGTTTTTTTGATCACGTTTGAAGAGGATAAAAATAGTTATATATATATATATATATATATATATATATATATATATATATATATATTCTATGAAATTTTATTATTTCTCGCTACAAAATTATGGGCCAAAATAAGATAAAAACTCAAAAATGTTTGTATCTTATTGGGTGTTTATGCGTGTTCAAAACTTGGTCAGTTTCCATTAAATTAGTTTCTTACACGTCAAAACTTCTATAAAAGTTTTGACCGAAATGTCAGCTCTGGCCACTTTACACATTACATTACTAGCACTACCCATAAGGATTAATAAAATGACTTAAATAGTTCATTTTTTAAAGAAATAGTTCAAAGGATTAAAGGAGATAAAACGAGCACACGTGTCATTAAATAATTAATTTGATTTATATTTTATAAGCGAATATCTAAAAATTCAATATTTTTATGCACAATCGTGTAACATTTGTGTGTTTGCCCATACTGAAAGCAATGGGCATCTTGACAATGGAACACATTTCGAATTCAAGTGGCTGAAGAAAACTTAATTCTAATATTGTGTATTTTTGTCATCTACTAACAATAGCTAGCGTAGATGATTGGTTTGTATTTTAAATTTGTTCCCCGTGGGATGTAAAGCTGCCAATGACCAACCAGATTTATAATTAATAGTGAATCACATAAAATTCGTTCCTTTAAGTTAAAGCTACAGTTGACACATTTATTTTAAAAAATTGGTTGTACACAGTATTTAATAAAGCTTTGATTTGATTTTACTTTCAGGGCTACCACTATTTTTTAATGAGAAAATTCTTTATTTTTTCCAAGTTTTATAAAGGGAATTCTCATTTTATCGGACACTTAATGAGAGTATATAGAAATGAAACCTTACTCTTTATAAAATTGATTAGTGAGGTAATGAAATTGGTGTTTAGAACAGAGTGATTTGATTTTGATGTAGAAATATATGCAATCACTCGCAATTACTATTTTTCAGGAAGAAAAGCGGTATAGAAGGGAAAGGGTGTGGAAGGAGAAAAATACGAGTCATTCAGTTAGCTCTTTTTTACTATACATAAGCTCACTATATAAATATTTCAATTAAATGTTACTAATATTCCAGTATTTTTAAGTTGTTCCTGAATTTCTCTCTTTTCTTGGCTCTCCAGGAGTGTAACTTGCTTCGTACTTTTATAAATTTCTTGTATACTTTAGTTTATCCATTATTTACTCTTATTTTAGCACGACGTCTTACTACTGCCTTTTCAGGTTATACTCTTATTTCATGTTGAAACAGTTGATAGCTTTCATATTCGCGTAATCCAAGATTTTATAAAAACATATTCCCTGGCCTAAACTTCAAATTTAGAATCCCGATATAGTATTTGTAAACTATTTTGAATTAAGCCAATATAAGTTTTAAGATGACATTCTGATGGAGCAATTGTGTAAAGATAGAAAAATGACACACGAACGGGGATTTGAGCCCTGGTCATTCAGTTCTACTCGCCAACTGTTGTACCTATTCGATTATCAGGGATCTCTTTGTCAGTTCCATCACCTACATAAACCTCCAAGCTTACTAGTGTAGATAAATACCAACAATAATTATTGTTACAAGGTAACTCTTATTCAATGAATAATCGTATATTTCCTTTATGTAATTTATTTTGATTGCTTTAGCATTTAAATAATATTACCAATGTATAGTAATTGTTGCTTTTAATCGTGTGTCAGAAGTAATATTTAAGCAATGACCATTTTTCAAATATTTTTGCTATCCAATAAAATGTTGTTTTAAAATAAATCACCATTTAACTATTATTTCATGTTTTTAATGTAATAATGTATAGATACAAATACAATTGTATTTATTATTCAATTAATTTTGTAATTTAATGTGGATTCTCAGTTCTGGCATGGTACAGTTTTTACTTTCTAGGAGACTTTTGTTTATCACTTTAATATTATTATTGTTCCTATTGTATTGTGTACAGCTACTTGTCTGATATATTCCCATTTAAATGCATTAATAGGGTAGGGAATAGTAAAGTAAATTTTAGAAAAATGTAACCACATTTGTGTGAAGATAGAGTGGAAAACCTTATAAAACACTCTTTGTGGGCATACACCCAGCCGGTATTTGAAGCCTAAACTCCCCATCACTGGCAAACCAGACTATACCCCAATTTTATTTAGAATGGACATATTATGTAAGAGCCTGAAACCTTCAAATTTGTGTATACTATGGCCACGATGAATTTCAATGAAAGCACAAGCCAGTTGACAAATGAAATGCCTTCTATTTGGGACAATCTTAGGTTATTGGCCCTAACAGCCCTAGTCAAGGCTTTGTACAAGTTTTCGACTATGGGCCAGTTTCATAGTCAAATTTAGTACGCCTCAAGTGCGGCGCTACACTAAGTACATGACGACACCTACCTAAACCAGAATGGAATGGGCCAGTTTCCTATGCGAGAACGGCCCATTCCATTCTGGTTTAGGTAGGTGTTGTCATGTACTTAGTGTAGTGCCGCCCTTGAGGCGTACTAAATTTGACTATGAAACTGGCCCTATGCCTCCTTTCAATACGAAGGTACCTGAGATAAAGAGATAAAGGTTGCAGAGGATTAGAGCTTGGTTTGCCAACTCAGGCCCACTCTTTGGAAGGGTGAGGGCTAGAGGTGGGCTCTAAAGTGCCGATAGCTCTGGCAACACTGTAGATTTGACTGAGCCACCGAGACAAAGTAAAACGTAATTGCTTTCTTCTGCTACCGCTAATTGGGAGCTGGCGCTGACGCGACTCTTCACTTCCAACGACCATTGACCGGGCCCTTAAATGGTGAAGATGGATGTAAGGGGGAGGAGGGAAGGTGCTGGGGGCTCAACATTTCCAAGAAATTTAACTACTTCTGTATGTGGTAGAAAACTGATATTCACTACGCAAGTGTAAGGACCACCCCAAATAAATAAAGGGTGATTTTAAATTTTAAAATTGAATTTTGGGAAATTGAGAGCTATAGCCAGAATACACTTTTGAGATGAGCTAGAGGGAAAACTAGAAATAACCAAATTAAACTTAGAATTTGAAACTTCTCAAAGTGAAAAGGAAAAAGGAGATTGAAGGGGTTCTAAATATTAAAAAAAAATTGAAGCCACAACTTTTCAATGTGGTTGAAAACTGATATTCGAAAGTCCAAATAATCATGAAAATCTGTAAATTTAAAAAAGTTTAAATGGGACTTCAGGAAATAAGGGGTGAAAGGGGTGAACAAAACTTTTAGGTATGATAGAAAATTTAAATTTGGAAGGCAGGTAGAAGTACAACTCCAGATAACCAAATAAATATTCAAATTTGAGATTCTAAGTGGGGGTTAGAGAAATGAGGTAGGCAGTGATGGGGCCAAAATTTGCAAAACTATACATCTAACAGTGTTAGACGATTTACATTTTTCAGGCGGTTATGAAGATCATAACGAAATTTTATAAGGTTCTTAATTATTAAATTTTAAAATAAAGGAGGGGAAAATGGGGAGGGAAGATCCCCTAAAAATTTACAAAGCTAATATAAAAGCCATTTTTGAGCAAGCAGAAGATGGAAACTCTTCATGTAAGTTAATGGACCCTCCCAGATATCCGAATGACGTCTGAACATGATAAAATCTCAATAACTAATGTATAACACTATTTTTGATGTGGTTAAGTTAAAATTTGATAGGCACTTAGATAGACCATTTAAGAAAACCAAATAAGTTTTAAAATTTCAAATTAATAATTTGGGAAATGAAGAGGGGGAAAACTACTTACTTGCTCTATGGCATTAAAATCTCGAAAATTCTTTGCCGCCCTTACAAAAGTACGTCACCTATCTCTATCGCGAGCTAGTTTTATAGTCTCCCTCATTACACCTTATCACTATCTTGAGCAAGTTCTATCCAGTGCACCTCATTACACCCTATATCTTTCAGGTCCATCCTAATATTATTCTCCCATCTGCATCTAGGTCTTCCCAATGGGGTTGCCAGTCAATATCCTGAACAAGGTTCTAGAAGCTCCCATTCGTGTTGCATGTCCTGCCCACCGTAATCTATGAGACTTAATTATATTAACAATGTATTGTGAAAAGTACTAGGTATGTAACTCTTCATTATGTAACCTCAACTCCCCTTTAGCCTAATATATTTTTGGATCAAATATCTTCCTAACCACCCTGTTTTAGAACACTTTAAATTTGTTTTCGACGTGTGAGGTACGATACCACTTTACACACCCATAGAGAGCAACCGGTAAAATTACTGTTTTATATATTCTGAGTTTTACATTCCTGGAAAGCCCGCAATATATCAATAACTTACTGGCCAAGTAATAGCGTGCATTTACCGACTGTATTATTTTCCTAATTTCCAATTATAATATCGTTGTTGCTAGTCAAAATTGTTTCTAAATATTTAAACTCATTAACCCTGTCAGATGATATGTTGTTCGAAATAATCTCTAAATTATTGTCCCCAAGCTGAAACAGAAAAAGTTATTTTTGCGATGCCACCTGTCTGTGTGTTTGTATTTCTGCATAGAGCCTAAACCATTTCATCGATCAGGCTGAAACTTGATATCTAAGGTTTTGATAGCGTTCCCCAGAGAGGTTTTTGTAATTAGATATCCAAACCTAAAATTAAGAGTAGTTTACTTAACGACGTTGCCTACTTGGCGAATTCAAAGTGATCTTATGAAGCGGGTTGCATCTTAACTTAACGCACTTTAGCATGAAATATATGGCCTCATCTGAAAGTTCTTATCCCCTCCATGACTTCCCTTCCCATTTTTCGCTACCTGTATCAGAAGAGTACAAACTCCACTCGCCATTCGGTAATACTGACAGGTCAGCCTTTCAGTGATATATAGCGCAAGAATTGCAAGGTTTTTTAGGTTTCATGAGATATTTAAACTAAATTTTTACCAAGGTTATCAGAGGTATGCGAACCACTACGTCGGTTGACAGCTAAAGACAGTGAATGTAATTGGACAACTAAACGGAAAAAGGCATTTACCAAACTAAGATTTTTAATCTCCTCATCATCAGTTCTCCGGTTCTATGATCCAAATAAACCTGGTACGATACAAAGTGATGCAAGTATAAAAGGACAAGGAGCAACTATACTAAAAGAGGGACCACCTGTAGCTTTTACTTCAAGAGCATTAGCAAAAATAGAAATGAATTATACTTTAATTGAAAAAGAAACAATAGGCATAGTGTTTGCTTTTGAGCGATTCAACCAATACAAATTTGGCAAAGACAATATCACAATTGAACTGACCATAATCCTTTGGAGACTATATATGAACAATTCTTGTTGACTGCTCGAAAAGGCTTCAACGAATGATGTTGCATCTGCAACGGTACAACATCAATGTAACCTACAAATAGGAAAAACACATGTTTGTCTCTTATATATTTTCATGGGCTTGTAAATGCAAGCTTTAAAGCAGACTATTCTTTTATCATAAGAGATAGAGCGTATCCACATGTTTGAAAATATAAATGTAATGAATACAACATTGATCAACATACAAGATAGCACACAGAAAGACCTGGATATACTAGAGTTATCTTGCCATATCTTAGAAGGATGGCCAAACGAAAAAATCTTACCACCACCCTTCATTCATGAATACTGGCCTTACAGGGATTAATTAAGTCTTCAGGACGGAATCCTATACCTTGGACATCGAGCTATTATTCCAAAATACTTGAGGCCCCCTAATGCTGCAAAGAATCCACCTCAGTCACCTTGTCAAGTCTGATAAAAGCACGCGATTTCTAATTTTGTCCACACTTGGCAGATGACCATAACCAATCAAATCAAGACATGTCAAGCGTGTAATGAGTTTTCTCGAAGAAAGCAAAAGTTGCCACTCCAAATACATGAAGTACCAACCCTTCCTTGGCAGCATGTAGGTATGGACATATGTCACTTTCAAAACTCTGATTACTTATTAACTGTTGATTACTACTCTGACTTCTGTGAAATTGATAAGTTACTTGACATTACTTCATCAACTATCATTGAGTACTAAAATAAATTTTTACAGACATGGGATTTTATCAGTAGTCATAACTGATAATGCACAACAGTTTGTACATACTGAATTCAAAGCATTTTCTCAGGATTGGGAATTTTATCAATCAACGTGATCTTCATATCATAGCTAAAGCAATGACACAGTATAATCGGCTGCTAAAATAGCCCAAACAATCTCTAAAAAGTCCAAAAGCTAGAAGACGGACATTTGGAAAGCCATTTAAAACTGGCGATACACCCCAACAGTGGAGTTAAATTCAATTCCAGTGCAAAGAATGATGTCCCGACGAACCAGACCTCTGATCCCAATCAACGAAACACTTCTTAAATCTAAAGTTTAGGAACATGTACATGAAGACCTTGTCAACAAGAAAAGAAAAATACAAAAATATTATAACAAATCCTCCAAGGAGCTGCCATAGCTACTGGTAGGACAGGTGGTCCGATTATGACCCTCTCCCAATGATTAGTGACAGATCAAATGAAGTAGAAGCTGAAGACCGATCATATCAAATAAACCGAGCATGGATCAAGCCTACAACTGAACCACCGACACACACCCAAACACACACAAGGTGCCTGACAAATTAATCTATTGTACTAGGGTTTTTTGTGTGTTTTTTCTCTTATTTTTATTAATTAACTAGTAAGCTTAAGCTAGAAAGCGAGTGTGTTATTTATCTTATAGCTATAAACTATAAAATTGTGTATTCTTGGTATGTAATTGTGTCTAAATTTCAGCAAGAAGATATCTTAAAGAAGGGAAGAGATTAGTGAGGTCATCCCACTAATAACGTAATGGATTGTGAACGTAAAGGTGAATTCAGTTGGTGAGCACGATGGTGTTTGTATGCGAGGTTGACCCAAATGTCAATACATTATTGCAACTAAACATTATAAATAATAGTTCTTATAAGAAACTTTGCTCCAACGAAGACACTAAAGATTTCAAGTAAGGAATTAATAAGTATCTCTGCCAGTACTCTAAAGAGCTGGACGCTGGAGGGTTGTAACGATAATGCTGTCTTCCAACTGATCTCGAGACCATAAATTTCACTCCATCTTTCTCGGCAATCTTGTAGATTATCTTCTACAATATCTGTAGCCACTTGCTTTGCTTCATTGGTTGGGATGTGTCTTGGCGGGTATTGTGGGATGTGTCTTGGCGAGGATAGGGGGAAGAGGTATAGGAGGGCTTGAAAGGAGTGGAAAAAATTATCCACAAATGAGTCTGGAGTAAGGGAGGATGGGGGAGAATATTATAGGTCTCAATGGAAAACCCCACCCTCACCCAAAAATGGGTCGCATAGTCTCAGCGGTTTTGGAGATGCGTCTAGGGAGCGAAGGGGAACCAGAAAGGATTGCGGGGAGTTTTTTTTAGAGTAAGATATAAAGGGCTCCACAGATAAGCCCCATATATTCAGTGGTTCCAGAAAGGTATCTAGGGAGAGAAGGGTGCTGGAGGGGGTTGGAAGTGGATTTTTTTCGGGTAAGGACTCAAGGACTATCTCCCTTGTAAAGATGGGCCCTATAGCCTCAGTGGTTCCAGAGATGCACCTGGGTGGGGGTATGAGGTAACTCTTTCCATTTCCGTTAAAAATGGTAATTTTATTATCGGTTGCAAAGATTCATGTCGACACGTTTCTATTAAAGTCCCCATTAGTGTAGATTTTTTCCATGATAAGTTACTCTTCATAAGAAAAATAAAATACAGACCCCTCCCGAAAAACCAACTCAGGACCAGCAGTTGAGGGTATCAATGCTATTTAGTAGGCTCATGTCACATAAACGCACATGGAATATTATTTTAAAATCCACGCTTCACTTGACAAGAAAATTAATATTAGTTATTAAGCTTGGTTCACTCATTATTACACTAAATTTAAATTGATTGGTTTGGAGGACTAGTTTTTGCATCTCCATTTGTTAATAGAGTTTACTGCACAGCAGGTCAACATAATTGCTTGTGCATGGAAAGAAAATAAATGTTAAGAACACAATTTCCCGCACTAACTGAATGCTAAAACAGCAGTGTGCGTTGAGTCAGCCCAATTATTCAAAGGGCGCAGCACGCTTCAATTTCATCACACCGCCATTGCACTAATACGGAATCTTCCCAAGTCTTTATTAATGGTAATGATGCCCTTAAGCAGCCACCACACATAATAATAATAATAATAATAACAATAATAATAACAACAACTATACACATCATAATAACAAGCTTGTCTACACCGGTACATAATATGCTATAAATTATGTGACAAAGCACTTATATTACGCACACGTTCACACTCAATATTTCCTCAAATTAGTCAAAATTAAGTGAAAAATGTATAAAGTATTCTTTTAAATATGATTATTACTTCTCTTGCTTGCATCTATATAAATTATATAAGCTAGCCATGTGGCGTACTGAGTTAAAAAAGCATTGCTAAAGTGACAGATCCTAGAACTAATATTAATTCTAATCATAGCTACTCCATTTCACTTGAGTTAGGGCCTATCAAGCTATCAACCGAGTTCTGTTTTTTGTACGATGTTTCATAGAACTGAATCATTAGACACATGTAAATATAAAGGTATTTCTGGTATATTTATATCAAATTTATCACAAATATGCAAGTATACTAATTTTTAAATATATTGTTAATATTAAACAACACATACGTTATTAAGAGGTAAAAGCTTGTAGAATATCATTGCACATTTATAATAGTAGAGGTTATTCAACACTTTAGTAGGCCTAAAATACTTAAAATTTTTGTAGATAAAACAAACTTAACCGTTTATGACCATAATATTAAACTTTCATATGGTCAAACAGCATGTGAAAATGACGGGGTTCTTTAATTTTTTTCTGTTATCAGAAATATATTTTTTACCATCTTTGCACAAATCAACAAAAGGCAATTTCCATTGACAGTATAATTAATACATTGTAAAATAGATAGTTTAAAAAATGAAAATATGACATTTTAGTGCAAGATATTTCAGGATCCTGAAATATGATAAAAAAATATGTTTTTGACGCCTGGGAGGATAGTCCTTTTGGTTGAGGTTACTTAGTTTATAGTAGAAATGTTAAATATTGCGTATTACAATACTTTTGGTACCATGATATGACATTTTAAATATTTAAGTTAGGCCTATAGTCTAAATATTAAAGTTCTTCTGTGATTAGGTAGATTTTTTGAATTTTTAAATTAACTTACAGCCAGGCCTATATAATAATTTTACAATATTAATTTTGTTTTCATTGGCAAATTGCTTTTGTTTTGCTGTTTGTATAACTTATGGTAAAAAAAAATTAAAATTTCCCATAATATTACATATAAAAAAATTAAAGCATCCCACTCTCTTTCCACACTATTTCCACAGTAGTAATAAACATCAATAATATTATAGTAAAATATTATTAATGTTGATCCAAAACATAATAATAATTTTTTAAACATTTCTTCCTTTCAGACTTTTGACTTGTTCGTAATTTCAGAACATTGTAGGGCCATTTTAAGTCTAGACAAATATTTCTGTTCCTTGTAATGCTATGTTGATGAGTCTATAGTTCCTGTGTAATGAAAATTTGTATTGAACAGGGAGTGTTGTGGGTACTGATAGAGGGATGTATTGTAAAAGATCTTTAGTAAGAAGGTTTGAGAAGGTAATAATTAATGATTGGGGCAGGGAACAAAGAGTATTTGACAGAAGTGCAGCATGTATGTGTAGGGACATAAGATTATTTCTTCCCACCTTACTTACCTCTTTCACACTTGTTTGGCATATAAGTGATAGTTTGCATATGAGACTTATGCTGCTAGATAGAAGCTGGCAGATAATACTAACATAATATAGGGATCTGTAAATTGTGATGCACTGGGGATCCAAACGAGCACCCTGAAAGAGAGAGGCCATTTCACACGAGGAGCATGCTGCCAAGGTGCTACCTGTGAAAAACAGCACTAGTAAGAAATCACATAGATTGTTAGATAGAGAGAGATTATTTTATTCAGAGTAGTTAACTTGAAAATCACACAGAATATACATAATCACTTACAGATTTTCCACTGAGCATTAAGATTTAATTAGCACCGCGTCTTACTACCCATTCGGGTTATATGCTTTAAGTACTAATTACACTAATGGATTAGGAATTGAGAAGGTTGAATTAGAGGAAGTTAACCCGCATTTGCGTGGAGGGAGAGTGGAAAACCATTTAGGAAAAACCACCCCCAGTTCACCCGACCGAGATTCGAACCTCGATCTCCCCGTCCTCAGCGGTCAAGCTCAACACGACAAGCGCGTTAGCCAACTACGCCACCGAGGCGGGTAAGCGTTAAGAGATTAATCAGTTGATTTCAACCATTCATACTGGATGCGTGCTAAAACCTTTTTTTTAAGAAATGGCTTGTCATTTTTAATTAAAATCAAATTATTCAGAACACCTTTGATCTATGTTTATTTTTCAGAATATTATAGCTTTTACTATTGATTCAGCCATTCCACCACTGTCTACAAACCAAACATTGTTTATAATCTTGAACATGGTTCACTACATGCACACAACTCGTGTCTTGTGGTGCCATCTCTCATTTTCTCAGATAATGAAACAATAAATAGGCTTACGTGTGTACTAAATTACAACCAAATAACAAACCGGCCAGGACTTAGGAATATACCTTTAAACGAGGACAATCCCAGTCAAACTGGAATATATGGTAGGTAAGCCTATCAATATTTAAAAGGGGACCTAAATAAACCAAAATAGGTAATAACAATGTAAACATATTTAATGAGCCCAGTATATTCTGTATATTTTAAAACATATAAAAAAAAGTTAATTTTAGCCTACTATTTAAATATTCATCCAATCATGCAGATAATTGGACACATCCAACAAAATATAGTTTCTCAATAAATTGCATTCTAGGAAAAACAACAGCTTGTCCAGAATATAAACCTTGGTTTCCAGGGTTGGAATTATTGTGTTCGCACTGAGCTAACTTTGCCAGTTCATTCTACAATATACATTGTTAATTTGTAAATACTTTCTTCTTATAGATACATAATGGAGACTTGTAATATTTCACTTGAAGAAGTGAAAACTGTGTCTATTAAGACTGAGCCACAATGGGACTCTGAGTTACATTTAAAGGAAGAATCTCAATCAAAGACTGAGGTGAGATGCCCAAGCATTTTGATACAGTTGTAAGGCAGCTGTAATCTTATGTTTTCACAATACTAAGATATGCACTTATATTGAAGATCATTTACTTAACTGTCCAATGTCTAATGGCATATTCTACCAGCAGATATTGGTATGTTCCTCAAGTGAGGAATGCAGCTCTCCCTGGTAAAAGATAAGGGTACACATGGGAACGTCATCTGATGCATCATGGCTTAACTTTCATGGTTATAAGGTGTTATAGCTTCCACATACTTCATTCCATTCTAGATATTTAAGGTGATTTAGCTACCACCTTTTTTTTTGCTGCCACAAGGACATTTAAAATTACTTTAAAAAACCTGCGGAAGTTGGTGATAGATAATTCATATGTTATGTTTATCTTGGTTGCATGTAATAGTTGATATTATAAAAATTTGTCCTTCACTGGGAGTGATAAAAGCATTATTAGAGTAAATATATATTGTGTTTTTAATTACACAAACACTAAGTCTAATGATTTATTTAGTAAGTCTGTTGCTTGTAATCAGGGGCAGCTCATGTGTATACACACAAGTGAATGGTCCCCTCTAAAATTTAGTAATTTAAAAATAAAAATATTAATCTACTAATATAATTTTTGAAGCATTAGTTGTTGAGATAACAACTACAAACATATGGTTTCTAGTTGGGATATTTTCTTTGGTTGTGCTCATATACATGGAAGACAAGTTTACTTTTGTACACATTCAAGCACAAACCAGTATCAACATTAGTCCAAAGATTCTGGAAAGGAGGAGTGATTAGAGAGAATGTAGACACCTTAAGGAAGCTTAAGTACATAGATATTAGTTTTGACTTGGGTGCCTATGCACAGTCCAGTCTGTGTCCATTACAAGACTAGGAGAACCAATGAGAGTCTTTAGTTTCTACCCCTCACTGCTCATTTCCATGGAAAGCTTAAAATGCTGTGTGTGCATTTGCAGTATTTTGATGGAGTTAAATAATTAGAGGGAGGGAGTTTACGGACCCTGTTTAATAAATTACTAAACACTACATACTCTAATTGTTATTATCATTTTAAATAATTCTAAAATATATTTGACACAAAATGACAAAATTATAGCATTGTGTATAACCACATTTCAAATGCCATGATAAAAAACTTTTCAAATGACCTAGCAGTATACTGTATAGGGTAATACCCTTTCCATCCTCCTCTTCCCCAAACATATATCGGAATATGTCGCAGTCTATTACTGAATTGCCAGTAGCAGAGAAGTCAGTATTCAAATATTGGTTGTGTGCATAGGCTTAACTAGGATTGATAAATGGGGGGAGTTAGCCCCGAGAGATATGGACTCTTCACCAGTAAAAAGGAGGGTTAATTTTTTAGTGCCTAAGTGACAATTTACAATTATAATAAATAATCCTCTAGCAATTAAACTTTATTTTACTGTCAATTTGGCTGAGTTGGTAGAGTGATGTTCTCATCTAGAGATCATGTGCTCAAATTCTATCATCTCCATATTTAATTTTTTTTATCAGACTTTAAACTTTAATTTTAAATGATTGTATTAGTAAGCATATAGTTTGTTTTAAATATTTTTTATATAAGTATACAAGATATTCAAGCCTACATAGACTACCATAATATTCTTCTTTAAAAATAATTTAACACGGTAGTAAATTAAAAACGGTACATTAATTTTGAAATTTTGTATGTAGGTGATTATTTAAATTAAATTAATAGATTTTATGACATAAAAATGTACACATTTAAAAATAAGGCTAAGCAAGATAATTATTATTTGCATAGTAAAAACCTTTAGGGCATATTTATGTATTAGAAATAGTTGCAAAGATAAAATAATATATTACTGAATTATAATTATTAACAATTGATTTAAATTCATACAAAAAATTTTAATATTGTAAGAGGGGTGGGATCAATCTCGTAAACATCTGAGTTTCAGACAAGCATGCTACCAAGTGAGCTAAACTGGATATTGAGCAAAAAGATGGTTTAACTTCTACTCATATAACCTGATAAAATTTTGAGACAAGAAGCTTAGATGCATACAACTGGAGGATCGTTTCCTAATAAAACGAAACAAATCATTTTACATGATGCACTCAATACAATAAAAGTGTTTACTTTCAGTTTTGTGTCTTGTATAATGGCGCGTTGTGGCATCTCATTGCCTCAATCATTTGGCACGTCATAGTTTATAGTGTTGTCAGATTTAAAACTCAGTTGCAAGCAAAACAACACTACACTGACTCACACGAGAGTAGAAATCTTTCAAAATTAGCTTTGTTTTGGTACAGCCTGTGATTTGTAAGTTCATGATTTGTGAGTTTGCTCACTAGCGAATATTTTTGCAAGTTTCAAAATTAGGGGTCCTGGAATGTATGATGAACAAATTGTGGTGACAAGAATCAATTAGGTCAATTTATAGATGGTGTATAGCCAGAAAGGGTAGTAGAACGTGGTGCTAAAAATTTTTAAATACCTTCTGGTAATTCCAAACCAATTGTTTCATCACAGACTCCATAAAATGGCTGTTGTAATTTTATCAGAAATGTTGGAAGTTATTATTCCCTTAGCACAGCTTAAGCCCAAAAACATACAATTAAACTAAAACATTGATTCATAAAGCTTTCAAAACAAATCTTCATATTCTTGGAGACATATTTTATTTAAACTCTTTTATTATTTAGGCTAAAAAATTAGCTTTTTATAGAGTTATAATGCAGATTTTATTTGCTTTTTGTGATGATTTATGATTCATAAAAAGAGGCAAACAATTTATTATTTGAAAAACTAAACACACTAAACATTAGTATCAACACAGACCAACCGAAGTCTGTGCATCAACATTTTCAAATGTCAGTGATGAAGATGTTTTACAGTGGTGTCCAGCGACCTGGGAAACAGGGGAAAGTCATGGAATTTCCTTGGTCGGGAATTTTATTAAATTTCTGGAATTTTCATATTATCATTTATATAAGCCCCAACTTTCATTTACAATAGTCAAAATAACATTTTTCTTCCAGTTAATAATACACATCGTTAATCTATCTTAACACAGTTGTCACATTTGAGCATACTAATTTAAATTCTCATACTCAACATGTCATTTTCATGTTGCCTTTATACCCCTCTAGGCATCTTTAACTAAAGTTGAGTAATGGTTATATGCATGTGCTGGATTTCAATTATTATATAAAGAGAGGAAACTAAAAATCATGTGTGTCAACAATTTTTAACTGTGCTGGTATGTCTCAATGTTATCTCACTGAAATATAACTTAGTTCATATATATATTTATATGGTGAATGGATAATTTGGAAACTTTCTCTGGAAAACCTGGAAAAGTCAGGAAATTTTCAAATATATTGGCTGGGCACCCTGTTTTACAAACAAACCAGATGGAAGAGACTAGCCTCTCACAATGGGAAAACTACTACATTCTTATTGATAGTTTATATTCTAATGGAAGAAAAATCCACAAATAAAAAAATACAGAATTGATGGTTTTTGACTATGTCATTAGTACTATGCAAGGGACAAAATGCCCAAAACTAAAATAAACTTTACAGTAACTGAAAATAGTTTGATATACTTCAAACAAGTTTTCAAAGATTCAACAAACATGGTAATTCTATTAGATAAAAATAGAAATCAATTGAAAGATATGAATAAGACAGAAATTAGGTTATTGATATAAATTATATTGAAAATATCAATTAAGTTTACTTATCATAAAGAGTAAATGGACTGATTGGCAAAGTTGTTGTTAAAACAAAAAATCAATTAGAATCATTAATTGTGAATGAAATATAGATTATGTATTGAGAAAAAGTTGTTTATTAGGTTAAAATGTAATAATTGATCTTTTACAAACACATTAAAAATGTGAGTCAGAAAGCACATATATAACAAAACAATAAAACATATTAAAATACATGTATTAAAGACATGAGTTAAAATAAAAAATAAAGTGTATAATATTGATGACAAGATAAAATTATGATTAGAAAAGAATTAATAAAGTTCAATTGAGAATTGATGCCTATGCTTTGCTTAAAAGTTTTTATAAGTTAGCTTATTCTAAAATTTCAGGAAGTTATGTTATTACAATTTAATAACCATAAATATATTAAGACAAGTGTTGATGAACATGGGATATTATAGATGAAACTTATAATATAGTATAATAAGATAAATAAGTCAATTGACAAAAATGGGATTTTATAAATACAAAAAAGGTTAAATATAAGTTGAGATCTATCCTTATCTGAAAGTTTTGAATGTCCTTGTTCCTTGTAAATCAGGAGTGAATTAATCACAAGTCCGACATGTTACGGCGCTCGATAGGCACCATCCTCAGTCATAAATGAATCCTGAAATGAGTTCTTTCCACGATGAATCAAATAGAACTAAACATGTCGGACTTGTGATTAATTCACTCCTGATTTACAAGGAACAAGGGCATTCAAAACTTTCAGATAAGGATAGATCTCAACTTATATTTAACCTTTTTTGTATTTATAAAATCCCATTTTTGTCAATTGACTTATTTATCTTATTACACTATATTATAAGTTTCATCTATAATATCCCATGTTCATCAACACTTGTCTTAATATATTTATGGTTTATTAAATTGTAATAACATAACTTCCTGAAATTTTAGAATAAGCTAACTTATAAAAACTTTTAAGCAAAGCATAGGCATCAATTCTCAATTGAACTTTATTAATTCTTTTCTAATCATAATTTTATCTTGTCATCAATATTATACACCTTATTTTTTATTTTAACTCATGTCTTTAATACATGTATATGTTTTATTGTTTTGTTATATATGTGCTTTCTGACTCACATTTTTAATGTGTTTGTAAAAGATCAATTATTATATTTTAACCTAATTAACAACTTTTTCTCAATACATAATCTATATTTCATTCACAATTAATGATTCTAATTGATTTTTTGGTTTTTTGTTTTAACAACAACTTTGCCAAACAGTCCATTTACTCTTTATGATAAGTAAACTTAATTGATATTTTCAATATAATTTATATCAATAACCTAATTTCTGTCTATTCATATCTTTCAATTGATTTCTATTTTTATCTAATAGGATATATATTGTTCCTAACTACAACTAATTATGTACTTTATGAAACATGGTAATTGTTCCAGAGTCTAACAGGTGAGCCACTGATAAAGGAAAGTTATTAGAAATTATAATAGTATGACAATGACATTATGCATTTCGACTCTTGTATCATCACATAAAGAATAAAAGTATTCTATTTTTGGTATGTTGATTGTAATTATTACTTAACATTTTCCATATGTAGAGAATTAGTTGAATACAGATACACTTATTTTAGGGTGAAAGGTGTAGAGGATGAAAATAAGGTTTAACAAAATGTGAGAAACTTACATTGTAATGAAAATTTAACTACAATTAATAAAAACAAATTAGGCTGAAAAACTGCACAAAACTAGGGCACTAATTACTAACCTAAACAAATATAAGGGAGACCCATATGAATCCTCTTCTTTATAAAGAAGGACAAGCATCTAAAACCAATCAAACATGGCTACAAGGTTTGCTTTATTTCTAACCCAAACATTGAACACATGTTTTTTTTAAAAATTTCATTTACACAGAAGGGTCAAATTTTGACAGTAAAACTTTTTTTTTCTTCTGTACAGGCTAGATATTAGTGAAAAGACAAGGTTTATTTATATAATTAGGTATGCCTTTGTTGCAAAGATCTCTTGATGTTGAAAACCAATAAACTGAAAAGCACCAGACTCTATTTTACCACCAGGTTACTGCGATATTGTTGAACTCTGCCAATAACCCAAGTGAAGGGACCACAAAGAAATTGTACAGTAAATGTATTTCAAGGAATGCTCTATTTTTAAGAATACAAAATAATATTATGAAAGAGGTTGATTATTCTTATCAACAAAGAAAATCAAAGTATGTAATAAATAGCTAATTAACTTAAGGGTTACTTAGTGTATTTCACATTATTTAGGATTTAGCAATCACAAATAGCTTTCATTTATAGAATATAATGAAAAAGGCTCAGATCAGATGACATTTCATCTTCATTGGCATATGAATTGAATATGAATGAACATTTATTCCAAAAGAGGTGTGGTGCATTATTATTTACTATTACTCTCCAAAGGTACACAACCAATGAAGTATGACAGACTAGTGTTGGTAATTACACTTTCAGAAAGGGGTAAGCTGGACAATTTGTAAAATGTCTAGTTCTAGAACAAAAGAGAAAATAACAAATTAGGTAGGCCTATATTCTCTGCCTAAGGCATTCTACTCTGTACTCCCATGTTTTTAAAATTCAATGGGAAGTAAATAAAACTTGTTAAACAATTAATAATAGTAAACAAGGGATTTCAGTATTTGTGTGTATCATTCATTTAAAAATTAATCTTCCATCAATTCATATTGTTAATTGACTTGTTATTTAAATTATTTTTCTTGATCTAACAATTTCTCTTTTAAAAACTAATCTCTTATATTCATAACTTATATTGTTTAATTGACTTAAGAAGTGTATCAATCAATCGTTGTCCTACCAAGTACGTTCCTTGTAATATAAAATTATTATTGTTAAATTTAGTTTTATCCTTATTGCAAGAGTTAGACTGTAATCACAATTTTACTTGTTTTTGTTTATTTTTATAATAGATAAAAACAGATCAACACAGGTCTCTAATCAGCAAGACATCAAAGTCAAAACTACTTAAAGACAATTCTGAGTGTGATTCCAACATTAAATGTGTTGGGGAAGTGCAAGAGTTACATTTACATGTTGAATTTGAAGAAAAGAATAGCAAAGAGAATGCAATAAAAAAGAGATATTTTAAATCAAATGAAAAGGTACGTCAAAAATGTAAAGCAGAAGATTGCTCTAGATATCCTAGGTCAGGTGGTTATTGTGTAGCACATGGAGGTATGAGGACAAAATGTAAATCGGAACATTGTTCTAAATATGCTATGAATGGAGGTTACTGTATAGCTCATGGTGGAACTAGAACAAAATGCAAAGCAGAAAATTGTTCTAAGAATGCTTTGACAGGTGGACATTGTCTAAAGCATGGAGGTACTAAACCAAAATGTAAATCACAAGATTGTCTAAAGGTAGCTCGTCCATGGGGATATTGTATTGAACATGGAGGTTCACATCCCAAGTGTAAAGAAGAAAATTGCTTTAGCTATCCCAAGTCAGGCGGATACTGTATATCACATGGAGGCGTTGGAAATAGATGCAAGGCAGAAAATTGTTGTAAAAATTCTCTTCCAGGAGGGTATTGTATGGCACATGGGGGCAGTCAGCCGAAATGTAAATCAGAAAATTGTTTCAAATATCCTAGATCAGGTGGCTATTGTTTGTCACATGGAGGAACTAGAACAAAATGTAAAGCTGAGAATTGTATTAAGAATGCTTGGTCGAGAGGATATTGTGTATCACACAGAGAGATTACCAAACTTAAAAGCTAAAATTTAATAATTAGGCTTATAATTATGTTTTTCAAGGTGAACATTGTAAATTACTTGGAGGGTTATATCAAAATTGTAAAGTTAATTCATAATTAGATTCAAATTTAAAGTAAAATCAAGACTAATTTAAATAAAACATTCTAAAATGTATATAATGTGCTATTTATTAAAAATTTTAACAATTTGTTAAATATCCTGGAGCAACATAGAGCAGCATAAAAAAGTATTTATTTTTACTAAACAAATTACTACTCTTAAAAATAATGTATAGTACAGAAAGATAAATGAATATTCAATAAACAAAATTTATTAATTATGTGAATACATTATTAGTTTCAATATTTAACTACAAAAATAAAAACACTTAAGTTTTTATAATTAATTTTATATATTTCATACTAACTTTGGTTTTTAGAGTAAAACAAACTTATTTATAGATCTGATATACTTGCAACTCAAGTCAATTGGTGGTTGATTCACTTAGTTTAGATGTTACTGTAAAAGTCAGTACTAAAATGGATTTCTTTAGATCAGTGATTGATCTTGCATTCATCCACTATTTAAAATGGTTAACTTAAGGCCAAGATGATAAAGCTAATTCAAATTACAACAATTCCAAGATTCATAGAGATTAACGGGAAAGAACGGTTGTCATTTGAATGAACTTTGTAGTTTTGACCCTCAATGAAGATGGTTGATGTATGTGCAGACGTCTTACGTTACTTTAAGGGTTTTGGGCCACAAAACTGGTAAGTAAATACAATATGTGGTTTAGAATTTTAGTAATTATATTTCTACAATAAAAGTGGACACTTTATTCCTCTTTCATTGATGAAAATCGATTTTGTAATCATACCATATAGCATTGAAAGTGTTTGCATGGCATGATTTAACGTTGTCACAACAATATAGGTTAGTAAATAAATATATATATATATATATATATTATATATATATATATATATATATATATATGTACGGATAAATTGTGTTAAAAATATATTTATAAATGTGAAATAATATCACACGATATTTATCTCCTTAACTTAATTAAAACACATGGTAGGTCCGAGGAATTTACCAAGGGAAAACCATAATTTCCCTTTTCACCTAGACACGTAATTTTGTTTGTTTCTGAACACATCAGAGTCACATGTTCTAGGAGTATTTTTTTGTTCACAGAGCATAATTTCATAGGCACTTGTAGCTAGAACTGTCAGTAGTTGTTGCTAGTGCTCCAGTTCCTTAGAACCATGACAATATAATCTAAGAAAGTAGTACCCAACACTCCAGCAGTAGTGGCCAGTTCTTCAAACTATTATCTTATAGTTCTTGAAGCCATTGAAGGGCACCTGGGACCTTTAGCAGTGGTATTCACTGCTTCAGACAAGAGTCTTAGTACTCTCAAAGAATAGAATAATAGCATGGTCTTCTTGTAATTGATACCTTCATCAGTTGTAGCCTGCGCGGTTTTCTAGAAACTTAGTGCTATTGTAGCATAACAGGAGCACCTAGCGCTTTAGGCCAGTTTCATAGATTTAGTATGCCCCAAGTGCAGTGTTATACTAAAGACATGATTATACCTACCTAGACCAGAATGGAATGGTCTAGTTTCCTATATGAAACTGACCTGTTCCATTTGATCCTAGGTAGGTATCGTCTTATGTTTGGATAATGGAAAACTATGTTGGAAAAAATCCACGGTACACACAATCGAGATTTGAACCTTGATCTCCTGGTCATTGGCAGTCTAGTCTCGCGTTAGAACATGTGACCACCGAAGCGGGTTGCTTCAGTAATGATTTTGGAGGGAAAACACGTGTCGTTACTGGTGCCGATTGGTGATACCGAAATGCTGAATGTCTCACCTTAGTTTGTAAAGACTAATTCACACCGCAATAAGCAGTTAAAGCTTCAAGAAGATCACAATGGAAAACTCATTCTGGAGAGTTTACAGTTTTTTTCAACTCTTCCACTCCACGGAAGTACATATTAATTTACTTACAATATGGTAAGCATTGATCTTTTATGAAATTTCCTAATATTTTTATGCTTCCTATACCAGACTTCGTTTTAATTAATTTTTATAACCATATTATTATACATTCTATCCACAGCCATTAATATTGATAAAGTAAACATTGTTGAGCTCAAATCTAACTATTTCAAGTGAACTTGTGATATCCTCGAATTATCACCGAATTAAGAACTAATTACTATTACCTCCACGATGGATTTTAGCTTATGCGTCTACGTATTAAAGAGGACTTTAATTATAAAACTATTATACCCACGTATGATAGAGCAAAACTTTTCTCTATAGATATGTATTATTTTATACATGAAATACAAACAGAATATTTTTATAATGACATGTTAAACTCATTGAAAAACTATGACATGTCAGAATATCCTGAAGACGAAGTAAATTGACAATCCATATTTGAGTTTGTAAGTTTAGGTTATAAAACCATGTGTATTCAAAATTAACTTGGTTGAAAAAAAGGAAAATTAAAGGAATTAAAAAAATCAGTTATTGCAAAATGTCATTACTTTTTAAGACTTAATTCACTCTATTGAGGGCTGGAATGTCCAGTCTACCCTCTGGTCACTATACTATTTGCAAAGCATCCAAAAGTCACGAATGAGATTAATTTCTATGTGCTTCTCAATACTATGCTTTTAAAAAAAAATTATAAATCCAATCCATTTCTAATCCCTGAATGCTTATAAAACAGTATTATACATCTGTCCCTGGCACTCAGTAAAAAGTTTTAAACCTTAAGTAACCAAATCTTGGTCCATATTTCTTTTTTAAAATAAAATATAATCTGAAATATTTAACCTACTGTTTTATGGATGGAAGGTAAAGGCTGCGTTAAGAATTGAGTATAATAATAAAAAAAAATTAACAAACAATTGGTGACCTGGTGGTCTAGGGGTAAGGTGTCAGACTTCTATGCTGGCGGCCGGGGTTCAATCCTCGGTCCCGGCAAAGATTTATCTGATTACCAAACCCTTCCTTCACCTCTGACAAGACATCTTGTGAATGTGGGGAATGACAGGCCTCCACCGTGGTTCGGATTCCACGTTAAACTGTAGGTCCTTCATTTCATCTCACAATCACCCTACCATTACACATTAGCGTAAGTGCGTATAACCCGAATGGGTAGTAAGACGCGGTGCTAATAATAATAAACAATTTTAATGCTGTATTAATAGACACCACCACTGATTTAATATGCATTGACATTTATCATTACGTGAAGGAAACATAAAATGTATATGCAGTTGTAAAAGTTGGAATCATACCGGAAAATAATATTGTTAATATGTTAATATTATTTTAACACTAAGCAAGGGCACCGGAAACTTTTTGTCCAGAAGGAGGCAAAATTATGCTATGTCCCAGTTAAGATAGGTCGAGTTAAAAACACGAGTGTCATACTTTAAGGGGGCCAAAATGAAGCTCTGTCCAGTTTAAGCTAGGTTGAATGAAAACAAAAAAGGGAGAAGGTAATTAATAGGAAGCATCATACATAAAGAATATTTAAACACAGTTATGCTATAGAATATATTAGTTTGAACAAAATACCATTGATGGTTTGTTAAATTTTTCAAATAGTTAATATAATTTTAAGATATAAATATGAATATTGTAATTGGGTAGCAGTGAGGACACTAAAAGTGATGTGCAGCCAGTGTGCAGACCATGGTTAGAGCAAGAGCACTTCTCTCATTGAAGTGATGGAGACACCGACGAGGAAGCTGCTTACCATCCACAAACCTTAAAGATGACACACTTCAACTGTACTTTAACACACAACACGCGTTGGCAAAACATAGTTTTCGAAATTTGGTGTAGATGAGGCTCAAATCATTAATAGCACAGTTCACAGACCAGAACAAAAGTATTGTAGTAAAATAATCAAATAAAATTACATTATTATAAGAAGGGCATTTTCTTTGTGATCACTCCTGCCATTGACATATATTTAAGGTGAATAATTATTAGTATTATTACACCGCGTCTTACTAACCCGTTCGGGTTATACCACTTACGCTAATGTGTAATGGTAGGGTGATTGTGAGATGAAATGAAGGACCTACAGTTTAACGTGGAATCCGAACCACGGTGGTGACCTGCATCCACACATTCACAAGATGTCTTGTCAGAGTGTAGAAGGTTTGGAAATCAGATAAATCTGTGCCGGACCGAGGATCGAACCCCGGCCACCAGCATAGAAGTCTACACCTACCCTAGACCACCAGTCACTCAATGGTGAATAATACATATTTCACTCTTACATATTGATTAAGATTTGCAAACAATACTAGTTGCAGTTTAATAATGAAAATTGCATGGTTCGAACAACACAATAAATTAAAATAATGATTTAAATCATTTACTGTCATTTAAACATAATGTTATGGATAAAGCCTACGACTTCCCCCCTCTCCCATTTTTAATCATTATCACTTAGTGTGGAATGAAATGTGATTAAAAATATTAACAATTTATGAAAATTGAGTTTAAAAAGTTGCTATTTCGATTTATCAAATGATGACAAGAAACGAATAAATAGGACTTCCAGCCAAGCATACCATTATCTCTGAGACACACACACCACGAGAATAATTACTTTTATCATGATCACATCGCCGTTGCATGAAACATCCTGCCAGTTCTAAGCCTAATTTTAAAGCTCACAAAATTTCCAGCAAATTTTGTTTGAACATTCTTTTAATATTTTGTTTGTGAAACGCTTTACGTTCCTTAAAAAAAAGTTTAACAGTCATAATGTTTCATTTTGTCCTCAAATTTTGAGAAAATGGTTGGTCCTAGGATAAAATTGAATATAGCATTTTTATTGTAAATAATATAGAAAAATAAATAATTTATGACAAATACTTTTGGAACTACTCGTACATTAAAAAAAGTGAACACACGCATTAAATCTAACATGGCTGACTTTCCTCCCAAAAGGGTGGAAGCTCGCAACCAATTTTTTTGGGACTTTCTTTAGGTTTTTGAAGACGTTAAATAGAAGTGATTCCAAAAGTTCACATCTTTTTATTCTAAATGTCTACTTCAAATGCTAATTTCACTGACTACCAAGGTTCTAAGAATACAAGGTTGCCTCGGTCCCTATACCTGCTAGAAGGTAGTGTTCTTCTTTTCATCACTCTTTGCATGACGTCACCCGGTGAACGTAGTGCAGCTTAGTGGCAGGGGCTCAGTAGTAAATTTAAATTACTGGCATTCGGGTTCACAGTGTTTCATGTAGTTACGATTTTGTTAAATTAATTTCAATTTAAAAACAAGAGTGAATTCTGTGTACTAGTGTGGTCATTAATCTTAGTAATATTGGTTAATAGTTCCCTTCATTTAGAATGTATTTAATGATTTTCCCCTCAATCAAGTAAAATTCAGAAGAAGAATGTGTGAGATGTTTGTTTACATACGTATAATAATGTAAATAATAGTGTAAATAGTTGAATATTTTGTTTTTACACTGTGTTTTTATTAATATAGACAGCTTTAAGGTTGACAAAAATGGCGGGGAAAAAATGTACAGTTGCTTTGTGTAATAATTGCCACAAAAAAAAAATCCAATGGGAAATCAATTATGTATAATTATTTTCCAAAAGATCCAGTAGTTAATAAAATTGGGTACATATTTGCAGGAGAGATAGAAAGTGGAATCCGGATTCATGCTCTGTGTGTTCGGAACACTTTTGCGCAGAAGATTTTGAACGAGACATAAAATCTGATCTTTTCAACTTGCCTAAAGAACTAAAGCTAACTTTTTGCCAATAAACTAATGGCTTGGTTTCCTTCTTTTCCTAGAGATGTGATTGAAACACATATTAAAATGAGAGCTATTATTAAAATGAAATACATAAACTCTATATTGAAAAAAAAAGGGTGAAAGTAAACATAATTTAAGGTCAGATGAACTACGGAAGAGATGTAGAAAACTTGCAAAAGTGATAAATTAAATTACCCAAGTACTTTCAGACATTTCAGCCAAACCATTACATAATGAGTTTATGCAACATGTGATTACATTTGTAACTTATTTTGCTAATAATATAATCACAATTACATAATAGACTATACTACATCGGCATCAGTATTTTGTTGGGTTTTTTCACTAAATTTCTCTATCTGTTTAGACTATATGCATAGGTACTAATAATTACACTAATAGGGTAGGGATGAATAAGGTAAAAGCGTATAACCCGAACGGGTTGTAAGACGCGGTGCTAATAATAATAATAAGGTAAAACCTTATGGAAATGTACCCGAAGTTTCGTGGAGGAAAAGTGGGAAACAATTTTTTTTTTAAACCGCTCAGTACAACTGAAGGAAATTCAAACCCCAACCCTACCATCATCTAAAAATCGATCTAAATTGCATAGGTTCTAAGTCCACGTGCCCAAAAACACTTTATAAGCCACATTTCAATCAAACGTTTCTAATCTAGTAGTGGTATATAATATTCGAAGTTAGCAGGCATGACATTTTGCAGCTTCAAATATTTCTGTCTTAACAATATAAAAGCCAATTACAGTATACGATGACACTTTTACTCCGCAAAATTCTACTTAATCGAACCCAACCTATAATAGGTATACTGTACATATAAAATTAACTTGGACGGGCGCAGCTAAGGAAAGATGTTATTTAATATTGTGCTTTCTTGTTAATAATATTTCATACTGTATTATTATTATTATTATTATTATTATTATTATTATTATTATTATTAGTGTTTAGAGGCTCATCGACACAATGAGGTCATTAGTGCCTTAACATAATATATACACACAGTCATTATAAAGGTTAAAACACAATGTAAAATAAAATATAAAAGGAATAGATCTCAATGTGAGAAAAAAAATACACATTTGTGACCCTCCATAGAAGTGCTCAAATGATCTCAGAGTGAAAAACCTACTAAAAAAAAACAACCGCAGGTGTATCCCTCCATTTAAAAACCAAAACAAACATATTAAAAATATATTTGAGTTAAAAAGACAAAACAAACATACTAAGATATAAAATGATAAAAAGACAAAACAAACATACTAAAATATAAAATGATAAAAAGACAAAACAACATATTAAAGTGCACTAAAAATGTTAAAAATAAACTCAACATGAGAAAAAAAAATCCAAATGAGCCACTTTATAAAAGCGACTCAAATGGCATTAAAAAGACCCGTCTGGCGTATAAAACGGAGTAAACAAATAACTACATCCGTACTATCACGTAGTAAATACGTAGGTCACCTTTAAAATCAAGAGCCAGACGGATAGGGGCATATTTACGACATTCCACCAAAATGTGGTACACACTAAGGGGAGCATCGCAAAACTCACACACTGGAGGTGGATCCCCTCTTAATAAAAATCCATGGGTCAATGATGTGTGTCCGACGTGGAGCCTTGTCCCGATGACCTCCTCTCTTCTAGACTTTCGTATAGAAGAGGGCCACCACGACACACCGTCTCTTATAGAACGCAGCTTGTTCTGAGCAGGGGTTGAAGCCTACTGCTCGTGCCAGGTGCGTAAGTCCCCACGCCGAACATAACCCTTTAGATATAAAAACATTACACCCAGATTCGCCCCTGGAGGCAGACGGGCTGCCTCCTTGGCTGCCCGGTCTGCCAGTTAATTTCCTGAAAGACCAGCGTGACCAGGAATCCAGCATAAGGCGAGCCGGGTGCTTAATGAATCAATATTTAAAACTTGCTCATGTATCAGCTGCACGAGGGGATACCAGGAATAGAGAGTGGACAATGCCAACAGAGCACTCATGGAATCTGTGCAGATGAGAACTGAATGGTGACACTTACGATAAACAAAACATAAAGTGGCGTATAATTCAGCCGTAAAAACACTGGATTCACCAGGTAAACCAAATTTAAAATTGTTTCCCTCTACAACAAAGGCGCATTCCACAGAGGATACACACTTGGAACCATGCGTGTGAATGCGCTGAAAGTCCTGAAAGCGAGTGGAGAGGAGCTCGTTAAAGGTTCTCTCATATATAGTATTGGGAGTGGTCGCTTTGAGAAACTTGGCAAGATAAAAATGGCATTTCGGAAGGCGTATCTTCCAAGGAGAAACTCTACCTGGAGATGTGGGGATAGCCTTTGGCAGGACTATTCCACACGTGTCGAAAACCAATAGCATCCGGATCCCAACCAGCCTTGCACTACGCCATTTGGTTTCATACAAGACTCGATTGGGGGATGGAACACAGGACGGCAAGCAACATGCCTTGGCATGCAATGCAGTTTCGACACGTAAGATGCCAGATTATAGGACCGCCGGTAAGAGATAGGGGCTCACCGGCATCAGCACAGATGCTGACGACTGGACTGGAACGAAAAGCGCCAGTAGCCAGTCGAATGCCAGCATGGTGGACACTATCTAGCATCTTTAGTGCCGAAGGTCTAGCTGAGCCATAAACAAATCTGCCGTAATCAATTTTTGATCTCACCAAGGCCCTATAGAGGCGAATTAAGGTTTCCCTATCTTCACCCCAAGAGCGACCACTAACTACTTTTAGCAGATTCAATGCTCTGACACATATCGCTTTCAGGTCTTTGATGTGGGGATCCAAGTTATTTTAAAATCAAATAAATGTCCCAAGAACCTTACAGCTTCCGAGACAGGTAAAACAACGTTAGTCATTAAAATGTTTGGGGCTGGCTGTATTCCACGCAATCTGTGGAAGTGGATGACCGTCGTCTTGGCTGCAGAGAAGCGAAAGCCATTATGCGATGCCCACGACCACAGACTGTTGACAGAGAGTTGAATCTGCCGTTCAGCTTTGTGGACTTGATGAACTGCAATAAATTGCGTAGTCATCCACAAAAAGGCATGAACGAACAGGTAAGCGCACGTTGTCCACAATGCTATTTATCACAATAGCGAACAACGTACAGCTCAAAATACTACCTTGAGACTGAATAAGATAATCGGATAAGGTATTATTTACCCTTACCCGGAAGTGTCTATCTGACATTAAATTACATATAAAAATAGGAAGGTTCTCCCGGAACCCCCAATTAAACATGGTTTTTAAAATGCCATACCGCCGGTGGTGTCGTACGCCTTCTCCAAATCAAAGAAGACAGCAAAGAGTGCTGTTTATGGAGGAAGGCGTCACGAAATTCTGTCTCAAGGCGGACAAGATGATCAACCTTGGATCGGTTACGGCGGAAGCCACATTGCATATCAGATAGTAGATTTCGGGATTCTAAATATCATATAAATCTTTTGTTATTCATTTTATCTAATATTTTGCATACAGAACTAGTTAAGGCTATAGGTTATTTGGCTCTAATTTGTCCTTGCCACTTTTATATAAAGGGATAACAGTTGCTTGCCTCCAGTGTTGGGAATTGACGAGATTCCCAAACACTATTATAGAGGTCTAACAAGAATGCCAGTCCGGCAGGGGGAAGTTGACGCAAAATTTCGTAATGAATCTCATCAGGGCCGTAAGCCGTGCTTCCCGCCTGGGACATGGCATAAATAAGTTAATCTTTGGTAAAGGGGGAGTTATAATCCTCTTCCCGACTTTGACCAAAATCAATAGTAAGGTGCTCGATGTTCCGCCTATGCACCGTGAACTCGTTAGAGTAGCTCGCAGTGCTAGAAATAGTGGAAAACATCGAGCCCAATACATTGACGACCTCCACAGGGGAGGAGACAAGTGAACCATTAGACATGAGGGCAGGTATATTATTCATGGGACTTTTGCTACTACGTAATTTGCGAATATTGTCCCAAACCTTAGTCGTGGGAGTGGAAATTGTAAGGGTAATAATAAACTGTCTCCAAGACTCTCTTCTGCTTTCTTGAATGACACGTCGAGCTCGAGCACGTAGCATCCGGAATGACTCCAGATTATGTGAAGTAGGACGTCGATGAAATAGTCATAGGGCTCTTCGACGTTCAGAAATAGCCAACCGATACTCCTCGTTCCACCAGGTAACGAGACGGTGGCGCGGATATGGCGAGGATTTAGGGATGGAAGCCCTCGCTACCGTGATGACCACCGAAGTAAAATGCCCAGCCTTAACCTCGACGTCAGGAGAATTGCACTCGTTAAATATGGCGAGCTCACGGAATTTATCCCAGTCAGCCCATTTGATTACCTACTGGGATAGCCGTGGTGTACTGGGAGGATCTTGAAGTGGTGAAAGCAGAATAGGGAAATGATCGCTAACCACATAGGTCCGAGTGAACCTCCCAAAGGAAGTGAGCAGCGATCCCGGGGCTACATAAAGTTAGGTCGATGGCAGAGTATACCCCATTAAAGGTGAAGTGTGTCTGTATACCGGTGTTCATTAACCCCGTAGTATGTATTGTAAAATCCCAACTATTACACTGTACAGTATTGTATGCAGTATATTAATGACTAATTAATGTATAAATAAATACTTTAAACATCTTACGATGCAGTTTTCATAGCACTATAATCAAAACGACACGCAAATAAAATGAAATTGTTACAATAGGCCTACTGTACTAATAAATCTATCCAATTGACTTATAGTAAAGAAAATAAATGCGTGGTTAAACTAAAACTGTTGTAAGAAATTAAAACTAACTTTCTTCACTTCATAACAGTAAGGAATTTTGTTCATAGAAATAAAGTTTTTATTTAACATAATATAAACTAAAAATATTTTATCCATGAGCTCAAAACATTCTTAACTATTTAATTAATCGTCCTATGTTTTAAATAAGAAACATTTTTGTGTACTTTTATGTTATTTTAAATGTTATTTTTAAGATGCATTTCTTTATTTAAGTATGTTTAAGTCCTTTTGAATTTAGTCTGTTATGTAATTAAAATGGTTTCTTCATCAGGGTAAAGTGGGAACCATAAAAACTGCAAACAAGACAGACACTTATAACATATACCAGATTGGAACCTGCGCCTTTGGGCCACATGTGACCTTTTCAGGTGTTCAGTATTCTGTCAATTATGTCTCTACATCGTTTATAAATGATACCTGCTCTAACACAAAAAATTGTATTCCTACAATATGATAAAATTAAGCGTTTTGTTAACTGTTGAGTTGTTTAGTTTGTAGAACTCCATTTTTTAGGGATTTTCTATTAGGAGACTTTGTTAAAGTTTAGTATAATAAGCCTTACGTACTAACTTAGATGTGTTAATATTTAATTATGCAGAGTATAATATTATTAAATATTACAGAATGAAGTAGGCTACATTGTAACTTCACTGACTCCATGTTGTAATGATACTGATTGGGACCCCTATCATACATGTAAAAAGTCATGGATAAAGTGCATTTTTCTTTAAAGTATTGTAATGTAAAATAATACTTTATCCATGAAGACTCACGCACTTTTCAGAACTGATGTCAATAGATTACACATAAGACTTATTTTTCTTTCAAAAATCAACTCCGTAGTAATAATAAAAAAAAAAGCAAGTGACGCTAGCTCCTGCTACCCAAGAGGAAGTTAGCCTTCACAACATGTCACCAAGACATTTATATTAGTTGTTTATGACACTGGTGACAAGGGGGTCCAAGGGGGTAGGTCATATATAAGCTGCTTGTGCATATAATTATGAGAGTAGTCACATAAATCTACGCAGCATGGTACTCAAAACACGGAACGTGTGATGTTAAGAGAAATAATCTGTAGTTCAACTAAACTGTATAATATAAAATTATATCTTTAGTGCCGAGGATAAAATCACTTTAATAAATCGTGTCAAACATTAAAGGTCTTATTTATGGAATTAAAATATCAGATTGTAAAACCGTATCATAATAATGGGCGCTCGATCACGGGGCTATAAAAACCAATTATCTCCCAATAACATCCGTATCTCAATAATTGGCTCCCAATTGCGGGGCAATTATATAACTGCAATTACATACTGATTTAATTAGTGCTCGATTACGGGGCAATTATCAGTTAACTAATCGATATCACTTTAATCGGCGCCAATCACCGACGCGTAACGTTTATGCCAACGTGGAGCGATTAATCCAATAGCATTTTAATTGGCACCCAACGCGAGCCGATTAATTTCATAACGTTTTAATGTACAAGAATGAAAAAGGTGGAAATGACGTACTAGGTAGTTATTAAGATGAACAAACTAATTGGACTAGTCGAGTCACAAATTTCACACTCCCATTCTTTGTTCATTGCTATCCCTAATTTACACATATTCACGAGTCATACAACATTTCTTTTGTGGCAAAGCCTTAGTTAAAAATATCTGCTAATTGGTTCTCAGAAAGCACATATCGGACGATTATAACATTGTTTTCTACACACTCACGAATGTAATGTTACTTAACAGCAATGTGTTTGATCATTTTGTGATGCTCACAGTTCTTAAACAACCTAATTGCACTTTGGTTGTCCACGAAGAGTGTGGTAGGCTCACTGGAAATTAGATCAAGTCCCATGAGCATCATTCTTAGCCACACACTTCCATTGAGCTGCTGAAGATGCTGCTATATATTCAGCTTCTATAGTTGACCTAATGACACACCCTTGTCGATGAGGTGACCAGTCGACTGATACGCCTGCTAAAAGAGTGATATATCCTGTTGTAGATTTTCTTATAGTTTTAATCCCAGCATATTCAGCATCTGAATATACAGTTAGCTCAGGCTGATTTCCTTGGTAGCAAATACCATAGCTCTTAGTCCCAGCCAGATATCGCATTATCTTCTTAACTACTGTCCAATAAATGTCTTCTGGATCATTTAAAAATCCACTTGCTTGATTAATTGCGAATGCAATATCTGGAAGTGTCACTATGGCAAGAAATATCAAGCTTCCAACTGCTTCTCGATAAGGTACATCGAGAACCTTATTAGATTTCCCACTATTACTATGTAAAACCAGATTTGGATCAGCTGGTACTACTTGAGATTTGCAATTTTGCATAAATATCTTGTTCAGTACTCTCTCAAGATATCCTTGTTGACTTAAAAATATTTTATTATTTTCTGTCCCTTTTGATCTCAATTCTAACAAAATAATTGCAGTCTTATTCTTTGAGCTCGAACTGTGTCTTAAGCTCTATTATCACAAGTGCCAAAATTTCCGAGCAAGTACTTACTTTGCATTACATTGTCCAAACATAATTCAAGCCAAATTTCAACGTTATCGATCGTTGCTCTGAAGACACATTGATCTGATTCCAAAGGCTTGAATTCAGACGATTTTAAAAATTCCAGGAATTTCTTACTCCAACATCATGGAGACTGCTTTAGTCCATACAAACTCTTCCTCAACTTGCAGACCATGTTTGGATCATTCGTCTAGAAACCTCCTAGCTGTTTTATAAACAATTATTCAAGCAGTTAGTCATATAGAAACGCAGTTTTTATGTCAAACTGTATCATTTCCATGTCATAAATTGTTGCAAGTGCAAGAAGCATTCTGATTGAATCATACCTGATTACGGGTGAAAAACGTTTCCGTATAATCGATACCTGCCTTTTGTGAGTATCCTTTTGCACACAAACGTGCTTTGAAGTGCTCAATACTCCCATCTACTCTTCTTTTTTATCTTATATACCCACTTGCAGCCTATATATTGTCTATTTGAAGGTAGATTTGTCAAAGTCCAAGTTTCGTGATTAATTAAAGACATCATATATGCCTTCATAGAAGCGATGAATTCCTTAAATTCGTGTCAATAACTGCTTTCTGGTATGTTTGAGGCTTCTCATAAATTGATGCACATGCTGTTTCAATGGATACCTGACAAACATCACATCGTTTTGGTCGTCTTAGAGTATCTCTTTTACGAAGAGTTGGCCCTTTATCTCTCTGGTCTTGTATAGGCCTACCTCCTTGTTTGGCATTCTTCTCGGATGGGTGACCTGGTGGTCTAGGGGTAAGGTGTCAGATTTCTGTGTTGGTGGCCGGGTTCAATCCTCGGTCCCGGCACAGATTTATCTGATTACCAAACCCTTCCTTCACCTCTGACAAGACATCTTGTGAATGTGGGGAATGCCAGGCCGCCACCGTGGTTTCGGATTCCACGTTAAACTGTAGGTCTTTCATTTCATCTCACAATCACCCTACCATTACACATTAGCGTAAGTGCGTATAACCCGAACGGGTAGTAAGACGCGGTGCTAATAATAATAATCTTCTCGGATGTGGTAACACTTTCCTTGACTTCTTTCTCTTTTGGTTCATCATTCTGTGAAGTTAATTTATAAATGAAAAATTCTAGATCATTAAATTAGCACCTTTACTAATTTCTTCATTACATTCAACTTCCAGAGATACTGTGACTTTTTTACTATTTGGATGGTACAATCTATAGTTAGTACTATTACCGTCATAGCCAATAATAATGACCTTCTTAAGCTTGCTTTCAAATTTAGTACGAGCTTGCTTGGGTATATGCTCATAAGAGTCTGCTCCAAATTTACTCATATGCTTCAAAGTTACCTTTTTTTCCAGTTAATATCTCGAACGGTGTCACGTTATTGTTTACCTTGCTTGGCCACCGATTTAAAATGTAAACACTCAGATTTACTGCCTCAGCCCACAGTTCCTGCGTGAGTTCTGCTTCAATCAGGATTGTCCTAGCGCATTCCACAATTAATCGACTATCCTGATCGACACGCCCATTATGTTCCGCACAAAATGGAACAGTTCTCTCGCAGATAGTCCCGGTCTTCTTAAAATGTTCTGTAAATTTTATGTTCACAGACTCGCGACTATTGTGACTCTTAAGTACTTTTATTTTGTTTCCAGTCTGCGTTTCTATCATCTGTTGAAATTGCATGACCGTATAAAAATATCACTTTTGTACTTAATAAAATACTCAAAACGATATGACGTGCAATCATCCTTAAATAAAAAGAAATAAGTATCTCCTTTCAGTGACGTAACCGGCATTTTCCCACAGAAATCTGTGTCTATATACTCGCCAGGATTACTTGCACGAGGATTAAGGTTTTAATAAAACGGAAGTCTTGCCAAATTTACATAACTCACAAAACAGCTTGTCTATTTTGTTAACCCTTAACCCTGGTAGTAATCCCTGATTTTACATAGTCTTGAAGCTATTGATGTCTGGGTGTCCCAGTCGTTCATGCCATAGCTTCACCGACTCCTCTGCTGAATTGCCTTGCTCAGCAGTTTTATTTTTGAAAATCATCTTGTGACATTGGTTAACCATTTTAGTTCCAGTTACAACAAATCAATTCTGTGCTGGAATCTGTATTTCAATATTTCTTTAATCGTAAATCATCTTGAACTGTTTACTAGTCACTGCTCCTACTGAAAATAGATTTTTCTTAAGTTTTGGAACATACAAAGTATTTTCAAGTGTGTGAAGCTCCCATTGTCCATTTACAAGTGCTAACATATCTAGAGAGCCGATACCTTCCACTTGAACTTACGAAATATCCCCAATTTGTATGACACTCAAGTTTTCTACTGGATTTAGTACAGAAAACCACTCCTTATGATAAGACATATGTTTTGACGCAGCACTGTCCTCCAGCCACACAGTTTCACATCCATAAGCAGAAACATTTTTGTATTCAGCACTTAAAGCAACATGCTTCGAATCATCCTGGTTACTTTGATCACTACTTTTTGCTAGCCATTTGTAGCACTGTTTTTTTTATATGACCCACACGACGGTAAAAACATTTAATACTCTTCTTGCAACTAAGTTTTACGTGATTTTATCTTTTCTCGTCATTGTGGGACGTTTGACCTTTCATACTTTTGTAATTTTTTTGAAAGTTCAGCGCCGCAAACGCTGTAGTGACATCATTGTTTTTCATGAGCTGCTTCTCTTCCCTGAGAAGTTGAGAGGTTAGGTTCTCAAATGTCTGCATTACCTTGGCGTACGAGTCCCACACATTTTTGAACGCACTGAAGCTACTTGGAAGACTCTCATATGTTTTTGCCATTTTGTCCACGTCGGAAACAGCTTCTCCAACGCCCACAATGACAGGGCCATTGACTCGATCGTATTATATGCCGAGCAATATTATCTTTTGGATTCATCCTATAGCTGAAGAACTGTTGCTTGAGACTAACCTTATATACAAAGCTACGTTGTTCGTGAACGTTCTTGAGGCGATTCCACATCTGAGCCGCTGTCTCGCATGCGATGACTGTTTGTAATTGACTATACTTAAGTCCCGTTGAAATGGTCCAACATTCCTTTTTCGTTCCCGTGGTTCCATGTCTTAACCGCCTCAACTTCAGTTGTTGCTGGTTTTTCCTTCTTGCTAATTATGATATCCAAAATTTTCTCGGCACGCAATATTATTTCCATTTGGTATTTACACAGTTGGAAGTTATTACCATCAAGTTTCTGAATGTGCACATTCTTAACTTTATCCATCTTTGTAAGTAAACTTCGTGTTCTTTTCACAAAAAAAAAATAAATCCGATACCATTAAATTCTCTGAGGACTCACAAAGAAAAAAGACTGCATCAAAAAATGGCGTCTCTCTCGTGCCGGAGTTTTAGTGTCCGTTCACAACGTGCAAATCATTTAAACATTGTACTTTATTCACTAATACATTGATCAGCACTACTGGGCCCATAACCTGTCAAGGTTTAGTATAATAAACCGTACGTACTAACTTAAATGTGTTAATATTTAATCATTCAGAGTATAACGTTATTAAATGGTACAGAATAAAGTAGACTACATTGTAACTTCACTGACGCCATGGACAAGAACGAAAAAGGTGGAAATAACATTTTAGATAGTTCTTAAGATGAACAAATTAACTAGACTAATCAAGTCATAGATTCAACCGATTTTATAATCATATTACATAATGGTATACAAGGTGTTAGGAAACTAAATGTCCAAACTGCACATATAGGCTTTAACAGAAAGTGATACAAAATCCCTCTACACTTACATCTGACGAACTATGGTAATATCATTAAATTGTGTTCAAATTTTGGTGTACAGTGCCGGAAGAGCAAAGCTGTGCAAGCATGCGTATACAACAAGTTGCATAGAAACTAGGCGAGCGGCACTGCACATGTAATAATGGCAAGCACTTTTTGTGATGTAGGACCGTTAATGATGACGTTCTTATTTCTAGATGAGCCCGTGTGTTGACTACTATTAATTGTGGTATGTTCTGCTGTCATGCTTCAAGATGTCAAGGTGTACAGTGCCACGCACCTAACTTATATGCAATCTGTTGTACGCGCATGCTTGAACAGCTTTGCTCTCTCAGCACTATACTTTGAAATTTTGAACACAATTTAATGATATTACTATAGTTTTCCGGATGTAAGTAGATAGAGATGTTGTATTACTTTGGTTCAAACAAACTATCTGTTCATTTTGGGCGTTGATTTTCTGAACACTCTGTGTTTGCTTGTAAAATACATACTACAACTATATTAAAATATGAACCAAGTTCCATGGAGAGCAAACTCAAAAAGTGGAAAAGCTGTTTCTGTACAATATTTTTTAAATTTATTTACTTTGTAAAAGTGTTCCACTATAAATATAATAAATATACTAAAATTTGAAATTTTCCCCCGCTGAATAAAAAGGAAAAAAAAAATGGAGTGAAAAACCATTCTCTCCTTTATAGGTTCTTAAAAAGACAATAGTTAAATTACGTCTTTATAATTTCGGCAAAATTTACTGTACTTGAAGTGTGTGGCCTTATAAGGAATCCTTGGAGTGATATTTGGCCATCCAATGCCAAAAGGTTCCCCACTCCAGATCTATAATATAAAATAATATGTAAACTTGTGTTTGTAATTTGTGTCTGCTGTTTAGAGATTTTTAAGAATAAATACGCATCTCCAAAAGTGTCCGTGTATGTTATTGAGGTGTTTCACCTTTGTCACTGAACTTTAAAAGGCTATAAAGAGAATTTACTTTTGAGAGGTGTCTCGTAAAGGGTGGTTTCATTGCGTACTTTTTTTTAATGTGTGTATAATGATGTATGATATAATACTTTTTTCTAAAATCATCAATAATAATATTTATTTAATTAGAAATTTTGCTGCTGCATTCGTGAAGGTTTGAGGATGTTTCTTAAGAGGAACTTCACCAGTTTTTCTAGTGGGATTAATGGACAGAAACCTCTCAATGACATCAGTAGGATTTAAACCTCATGTCTAATGAGACAAAGTCACGGCTAATTTACCCACATGTATACTTAATTACATTGAACAAATCTCTAATGACTGTTATCTTAATATGAATTAAGTCTTACTAACAATGATTTATTAGATGACATTATGTAGATATCATGAGTGCTTAGTGTTTATTGTTCACGGAAGTAGTTCTATAAAAAAAATGCCTTGATGCATATTGCGTCATTCTGTGGATGTCTATCAGTATGAATATTTTCTAAGACGTAGTAAAACTGAATTACCGGTACGTTAATACAATATAATATAAAGTTAAGCACTATAGTATTTTAGTATTCATGACGATTTTTGACACTACCACGCCAATGGAACCAAACATCAAACACTATAGCTCATTTATATCTTAGTGTCTAGTTTTAATCTGGTCAGTCACTTGACAATACAAGCAATATTCGTCAAACAATGTGTCATAAATTTGGTAAAACCAAGTCAAGGAAGGTTTATTGCCCTTAGTTAATAATAAGAAAACTATTCATAGCATTGTCCATCTCTACACATAATGGAAATATCTAAAAAACTATATCTGTTAATATCAATGGCCGCGACAGTGAATGCGATACTAAGTTATGTTCGTTTATAATACCCATAAAAAGTGAATGTAAGTCTTCATACAAATTAATTGTTGTTTTATTTTATCTCCGCCTATTTTAAAGAGTTAATTCAACGAAAATTCAACTTGATTGATCTTAAAAATACTTCTTTCAATATATATAAAATAGTTAATAAGCAATCAAATTCTGTAAACTTTCAAAAGGTCATCTTGTTGATTTGGTAAGTTTTGGTGACTAATTTAATTGTATTCTTTTTTTTATGTACATTTGTTTAAGTGTATAAAACTATAACATATTGCTGTATATGACAATTTTATAGTTACTAGACTTGATTTGATAAATATATATATATATATATATATATTTTTCTATGTAAATCAGCTTATGAAGTGTTAAAAGTTCCAATTAAGAAATTAAATTATAATTTAGTTGATTAACTATGATTTTTTAATCGAATCACTTTGATGTTATTTTTGCTCATTTTGTACACACTGTCGTTTCTAATACTTAGTACAGAAACAATGAACAATAAGTGACCGCTCTCCCAATGACCCGTGGGTTTGTGTGAGTTAAGGGGAGGAAATTATCAATATATTGTCCTTGATATCATCATCTTCATCATCACTCGATGTTTCCGCCTCTACGGGTCGTCTGGCACATCCTCTTCCATTCCTGTCAATCTCTCCAAACTTCTCCCTCAGCCACGCGTCTCCAGTCCACCCCTTTAGCCTCCATGTCCTTCTGCACCTGGTCCATCCATCTTTATTATTATTATTATTATTATTTAGCACCGCGTCTTACTACCCGTTCGGGTTATACGCTTTAAGTACTAATTACGCTAATGGATTAGGAATTGGGAAGGTAAAATTAGAGGAAGTGAAGCCGAATTTGCGTGGAGGGAGAGTGGAAAACCATTTAGGAAAAATCACCCCCAGTTCACCAGACTGAGATTCGAACCTCGATCTCCCCGTCCTCAGCAGTCGAGCTCAACACGACTAGCGCGTTAGCCAACTACGCCACCGAGGTGGGTCCCATCCAACCATCTTGTCCGTGGTCTTCCAATAGGTCTTCTAACCTTCTCTTTGTTCTGTAAGGCTTTCTTAGGCATTCTCTCCTCCTCCATTCTCATCACATGACCTAACCACAGCAACCTTTTTTCTTCGGTGTGTCTTATGATATAACTTGTAAAACACCCCTAATTATTTCGTTCCTTTTCCTGTTTATTCTTGTTACATTATCAATGCCTCTCAGGAAACTCATCTCTGCTGCCTGCAATCTACTTAAATATCTCTTCGTCCATGTCCAAGTTACAGAGCTATATGTCAATATTGGATTATAATATGCCTAATATGACAAAGTGTTGGCCTATTTTTCTATATTCCATCGCTAGATTATATCCTTTACTAAAGGGTAGAATTGTCCACCCTTTCATATCCTTTGTCCTATTTTCTCTTAGACCTTACCGTACGGTATGACAAGAAAATACTTTTTGCTCTTTTGATATTTGTATTTGTCCTACATTTATAGGCATTTATAAATACACTAGCTGAATACTCATTCTTCGCACGGGATATTGTGTTATCATTTATTTTTGGAAGAAAATGAGGAATTTTTGTTTGAAGCTTAATGGCATAGTTCTAAGCGCTACCTGAGTAACACCGCGAGAAGGTGACCATGTATCGTTTCTCATGAGGATTTTTATTTTTGGTAGGACCCCTTGTCTACTGTCTGGGGCGCTATCAGCTGATTGCGGCTGGACAGGTCAGCCCTTCCCACCATTCCCCACCACCACACACCACCCCTGACCGGGCTCTCTCTCTCACACAGACACTACAAACACCACAAAATCCAGCAAAATATAAACTACAGACTTCTACCGGCTCTTGGATTTGCATATTAAACCGTAATAATACATTTGAATTAATTGTCTGTATTAATTTTTTTTCCACCCACCTATTTGTTCCACACTTAGGCCCCATCACCTATGCTCTTTTAAAATTCATCCACCTTAGGTAATGTATATCTAAATCTTCACCTCATGCATAATATTTTCCAACCCAATCCTCTAGAGGAGTGTTAGGTGCAATTTACAAAGAAAAAAAAAGTGGACTGACATATGACTGGGTATATCAAAGAGGTGACAGTTTCATTTCGAATGTTCCCTACAAATTGATTAGATGTACATAATATCCTCCTCTTAAATTAATATAACATATGTTGGGATTAGTAGGCCAACTGTGGATAGTATCTCATCCAGATTTATTTACGAACGTGCACATTTTTACCAAGCAACTATGTTTTGTAATTTTACCTAAATTATAGCACAGTAATTAAAACGACTGTTTGACTACTTATGATATGATTTTCTATCGCAAGAAGATGTTTTTATTAGATTTCTTGATGAACCTCAACTATGACCTTGACATACCTTGTTTTTTTAATGTAAACGTTTATGAGACTTTATCATTCCTGCAAGATGGCTGACCCAGTTTTAATCCTGTAGGAAACTCCACCCCCCGCAGGATGGCTGGTACAGTTTTAATCCTGTAGGAAACTCCACCCCCTGAAAGATGGCTGGTCCAGTTTTAATCCTGTAGGAAACTCCACCCCCTGCAGGATGGCTGGTCCAGTTTTAATCCTGTAGGAAACTCCACCCTCTGAAGGATGGCTGGTCCAGTTTTAATCCTGTAGGAAACTCCACCCCTGAAGGATGGCTGGTCCAGTTTTAATCCTGTAGGAAACTCCACCCCCTGAAGGATGGCTGGTCCAGTTTTAATCCTGTAGGAAACTCCACCCCCTGCAGGATGGCTGGTCCAGTTTTAATCCTGTAGGAAACTCCACCCCTGAAAGATGGCTGGTCCAGTTTTAATCCTGTAGGAAACTCCACCCCTGCAGGATGGCTGGTCCAGTTTTAATCCTGTAGGAAACTCCACCCCCTGAAGGATGGCTGGTCCAGTTTTAATCCTGTAGGAAACTCCACTGCCTGAAGGATGGCTGGTCCAGTTTTAATCCTGTAGGAAACTCCACCCCTGAAGGGTGGCTGACCCAGTTTTAATCCTGTAGGAAACTCCACTCCATCTTTTATTCCAGTTTATAATGAAATGGACAATTCTACTACTTGCTCATAACTGAGATTGGGCTCTCCCGAAAGTCATCCCTTGATACTGTCGTTCTTTAAGTCTCAAACTAATTAATCATGTAAATAGATTTTTAGATCAACTAGTCAAACACTGCTACACACTTTCGATATATACCTATTCTTTCTTTAAATAAAACCGCACAGTTATTCTAAAAACTTTGGTTTCAGATGATTACTCATTATATCAACTAGTTTTACAAGGGACTCCAACAGCCAGTTCAGCGTACACAAATTTCACACTAACCTATACCCATAAAACCCTAATAACAATTTTAAATAAGGGGCACTTGCGTTTTAAAAACATTTCTGACCATGAACTACAGCTATAATCGTTCAATTCATTTAATCTAATACCCTTTTGGCTGTAACTCAGCGATATTTTATAGCATAATGCATATTTTTATTTATTCCCCTCTTATAATATAGGACTTCTAGATCACAAACATATTATACTTGCTCCCAATCATTGCAATGATGGTTTTAAAACTATGGGAATTAATATGGTGTGACCCACGCGAATACTAAACATATTGGTAACATTCATCTTGTAATAGTAGTTAACCTTGGAACAAAGCCTATTTTGTGATAAGGAAAGAAAAACCCTTCCTTATTGGTTATTACTGTATTACGTACTGGAACATACTTTCACAGATGCCATTCCCACATGTATATAACCGTTAATGTCATGGATCATATTTTCAAATTGTGTGCTATGTAACATGTTGTCCTTTATAGTGTAAAAATGCATTTAGAAAAAAATGCGTTTTGTTTGTACTTAAAAGTCAGGTTCACGCAAGGAATCACGCGCAAAACTGCAGAGCTTAGTTTTGACACCATTCTCAAAGTGTAAGAATGCGATAGAGATATTCATTTACCGCTGTTTTACACAATACCATAAATATGATGTAATAAGGTCATAAGACTTCATTAGTGTTCGTAAAGGCAGGTAATAAAGCATTACGTTGAGAATTAAAAAACAAGCAAGAGAAGAAGCCGAACTAAATAGAGTGAAACTTTGTACCATAAGACTATAATCTTACGTGGAAGGCAATATATTGCCCTCAAGAGAGGATGTTAGTGGTGTGTACCGCGTCTTACGAGTTGTATTCTTATGTAATAATCACGCTAATGGTTTGAGGGATTAGGAAGGCTATGTTTAGAGGAAGTGCACTGGAACTTGTGGAGAGGGAGAGTGGAAAATACTTTCAATACACCCGACTGAGAGTCTAACCTTGATCTCCCCGTCATTGGCAGTCTAATCTACTGCAAGGGAAACGTGTTAGACCCCGCGACCACTGAACCTGGTTGGATTACTATTGAACTTGTTAAGGTTTAGAATCATAAACCATTCAAATGTGTTAGAAATAAAGTAGACTACATTGTAAGTTTAACTGACGCCATGTACAAAATAAGAGTGGGGAGAGTGAAGTGACGTAGGCCCTAATATTTAGGCCTACTGCCATAGTTCACAATGTGAACAAAGCTAGGACTACGCGAGTTATCTATTCAACACTCCCACTCTTTGTTCATTGATATATACAATTATTGACACAGATCCACGATTCATACAACACTTATTTTGTGCCAAGGCCTTAGTTATTATTTATTATTATTATTATTATTATTATTATTATTATTATTATTATTATTATTATTATTAGCACCACGTCTTACTACCCGTTCGAGCTATACGCAAAAACCCTTAGTTGAAAAATCTGCTAGTTGGTTCTCAGAGCACACTTACCGAACAATTATAGCATTGTTTTATACACACTCGTGCACATAATGGTACTTAACATTAGTGTGTTTAGTCATTTTGTGATGCTCACAGTTCTTAACTAACCTAATGGCACTTTGGTTGTCCACGAAGAGAGTGGTAGGTTCACTGGAAATTAGATCAAGTTCCATGAGCATCATTCTTAACCACAAGGTTTCTCGACACGCTGAATATGCTGCTATATATTCAGCTTCTGTAGTTGACCTACTGAAACACCCTTGTCGATGAGATGACAAGGTGACTGGCGTTACTCCTAAGATACTGATATATCCAGTTGTAGATTTTCTTGTTGTTTCATCCCCAGCATAGTCAGAACCTGAGTATACCGTTAACTTGTGTTGATTTCCTTGGTAGCAAATACCGTTGCTCCTTTTACCGGATAGATATTGCATTATATTCTTAACTAGTGCCCAGTGAATATCTTGTGGTTCATTTAAATAACGACTTTCTTGAATAATGCGAATGCAATATCTGGACGTGTCACTATTGCAAGAAACATCAAGTTTAAAACTGCTTCACGATAAGGTACGCTGAGAGCCTCCTTAGATTTTCCATAAATCCGAGGTAACTCTGCATTTGGATCAGCTGGTACTGCTTGCGATTTGCAACAATGCATAGAGAACTTGTCCAGCACTCTCTCAAGATATCCTTGTTGACTTGAACACATTTTATTAATTTTTCTATCTCTTTTTATCTCGATTCCAACAAAACAATTGCAGTCATCTTCTTTAATCTAGAACTGTGCCTTGAGCTATATTATCACAAGTGTCAACATTTCTGAGCAAGTACTTATTAGCATACCGTCATCCCCACATAATGCATACCTTAATTCAACATCATCGATCGTGTCTCTATAGACACATTTATCTGATTCCATTGGCTTGAATTTAAAAGATTTTAAAAATTCCGGAACTATCTTATCCCAGCAAGATGGAGACTGCTTTAGTCTATAAAAATTCGTCCTCAAATTGCAGACTATGTTTATATCACCATTTCCAAAACATTCTGGCTGTTTCATAAACAATTCTTCAAGCAGTTCGTCATATAGAAACGCAGTTTTTATGTCACACTCTATCATGTCCATGTCATAAATTGTTGCAAGTGCAAGAAGTATTCTAATCGAATAGTGCCTGATGACTGGTGAAAATGTTTCCGTATAATCGATACCTTCCTTTTTTGAATTTCCTTTTGCACACAACCGTGCTTTGAATCACTCAATACTCCCATTAGTCGGTGACCTGGTGGTCTAGGGGTAAGGTGTCAGACTTCTATGCTGGCGGCCGGGGTTCAATCCTCGGTCCCGGCAAAGATTTATCTGATTACCAAACCCTTCCTTCACCTCTGACAAGACATCTTGTGAATGTGAGGAATGCCAGGTCTCCACCGTGGTTCGGATTCCACGTTAAACTGTAGGTCCTTCATTTCATCTCACAATCACCCTACCATTACACATTAGCGTAAGTGCGTATAACCCGAACGGGTAGTAAGACTCGGTGCTAATAATAATAATAATAATAATAATAATAATAATAATAATAATAATAAAAATAATAATACTCCCATTAGGTTTTTTAAAATCTTATATACCTATTTTCAGCCTATAGCTTGTCGATTCAAAGGTAGATGTGTTAAGATATAAGTTTCGTAATTAGTTAAAGATGGCATCTCTTCCTCCATAGCAGTGATCCAGTCCTTAGAATGCGTGTCAATAACTGCTTCCTGGTATTTTTGAGGCTCCTCATAAATTGCTGCACATGCTATTTCACTGGTTACTTGACAAACGTCAAATCTTTTCGGTAGCTTTAGATTAGCTCTTTTACGAAGTGCTGGCCCTGTGTCTATCTTGTATTCGATAACAGTTTCTTTTGGTTTAGCATTTTTCTCAGACTCTGATACACATTCTTCAACTTCTTGATCTTTAAGCTCATTCTTCTGCAATTAAAATTATAGATGAAAAATTCTGGGTTATTAATTACAGCATATTTACTCATTCCTTCATCACATTCAATATCCCGAGCTACTGTGACTTTCCTTGTATTGGGATGATACATTTATTCGTTAGCACTATTACCGTCATAACAAAAAAAATCTTCTTTGCCTTGATTTCCAATTTAGTACAAGCTTGATTGGGTACATGCTCATAAATGTCTGCTCCAAATGTATGCATGTGCTTCAAGGTTACTTTTTTCCAGTAAACATCTCGAATGGTGTCACATTTTTAATTACCATGCTTGGCCACCGATTGAAAATGTAAACACTCCCATTTACTGCCTTCGCCCACAGTGCCTCCATGAGTTCTGTACCAATCAGCATGGTGCATTCTACAATTGATCGATTTTTCCACCCGATACGTCCATTCTGTTCCGCACAATATGGAGCGACTCTCTAGAAAAGAAGCCCAGTTTTCTTAAAATGCTCTGTACATTTTTCGTTTACAAACTCATGACATTGTCATTCCTAAGTATTTTATTATGTTTTCCGTTTGCGTTTCTATTATATACTGGAATTGTATAAGCGTATCAAAAACATCACCTTTGTGCTTTATAAAATAAACAAAACAAAGTAAAGTGCAGTCATCCTTAAATAACAAAAGATAATTGGATCCTCTCAGTGACATACATCAGTTTGTATAAACTGACCCGGTTTACTTGCACGAGGACTAAGATTTTCACAAAAAAGTAATCGATGGGTCTTACCAAATTTACACGACTCACAAAACAGCTTGTCAATATTGTTCGCCTTTAATGCTGGTTATAGACCCTGTCTTACCATGATCTTGAAGCCATTGATGTCTGTATGTTCAAGTCATTCATGCCATAACTTCACTGATTCCTCTGCTGAATTTGCCTGCTCAGTGATTCTACTCTTAAAAACATCTCATAACATTGATTAGCCATTTTAATTCCCATTACAACAGCTCTATTCTGTCCTGGAATCTACACTTCGATTTTACTTTCACCAAAAATCACCCTTAACTGTTTAATAGGCAATGCTCCTAATGAAAATAGATTTTTCTTAAGTTTCAGAACATATAACGTATTTTCAAGTGTGTGTAACTCCCACTGTCCATTCACGAATGTTAACACTTCCACAGACCCGATAACTTCAGCTTGAACGCATGAATTATTTCCCATCTATACTACACTAAAATTGTCTATTGGTTTTAGTACAGAAAACCACTCCTTATGATAAGTCATGTGTTTTGCTTTAGTAGTGTCAGCCACACAATTTCCCAGCTAGAAGCAGATACTTTTTGTGTTCAGCACTCAAAGCAACATGCCTTGAATCGTCCTTGATTCAATAACTGTTTTTCGCCAGCCAGTTACTGTTTTTTTTTATATGACCCGTTCGGCTACAGAAAAACCTTTTATATTCTTCTTACCACTTGGTTTTCCGTGATTCTCCTTCTTCTCGTCATTGTGAGAAGCTTGACTTCTCAGATTTTTGTAATTTTTCTGAGCGTTTAGGGCCACAAACGCTGAAGCGACATCATCGTTCAGCATGAGCCACTTCTTTTCTCTGAGAGGTCGAGGAGCTAGGTTCTCGAACGTCTGCATTTCTTCAGCATTTATAAATGCACTGAAGCTGCTTGGCAAACTCTCGCTGGTTTTGGCAATTTTGTCCACGTTAGAAACACCTGTTACGACGTCCGCTAATGACAGAACCATTGATTCGATCATACTTATATGCTGAGCGATACTGTCGTTTGGATTAATCCTATAGCTGAAGAACTACTGATTGAGAATATCCTTATGTACAGAGCTGCCAGTATTTCACGCTTTAGCTCTTATCTTCAGTTGATGATGGTTTTTCCTTCTATGCATTGATGTTGTCTATAATTTTCTCCTTCGTGATATTATTTCCATTTGATATTTACAAAGCTGGAAATTATTCCCAATAAATTTCTGATGTGGAATTCTTGACTTTATCCATCTTTGTAAGTAACCTTATGCTTTTTCACACAAACAAATCCGTTACTGTGAAATTCTCTGAGCACTCACAAGGATAAAAAAAGAATTGCATAAAAAATGGCGTATTCTGCATGCCGGTGTTTTAGTATCCATTAACAACGCGCGAATATTTTAAACGTTTGTCCTTTATTCACTAGAACATTGAACAGCACTACTGAGCCCATAACCTGTTTAGGTTTTAAGTCATAATCCGTCCAAATAAGCTTAAATGTGTTAGAATAAATTAGACTATATTGTAAGTTTAACTGACACAATGCACAAAAGAAGACTGGGAAGACGGAAATGACGTAGGCCCTATTATCTAGGTCTAAAACCATAGTTCACAATATGAACAAAGCAAGTCAACGCGAGTCATGTATTCAACAGAAACAAGAGACAAATTAAGGTAATTTTGAGCTTTATTGAAGTAGCGTGCTCAAGGAGCAATGTACCTTTGGATAACATCAAGGCCACTGGGTGAAATGCATTATATACATGTCCATCATACAAAACGAAATCATTTCAATTATTGGAAAACAAAATTCAAGACAAATTGTGAGCAGAATTTATTCAGCTCAATTCTTCTCAAATTTAGCTGACAAAACTCCATACATTATTAATACAGGACGTATAACCCGAACGAGTAGTAAGACGTGGTGCTAAAATAAATAAAAGTTAATACAAAACAATTTTTACTGTGTATTAGATAATTGCACAAAGAAACAATTTTTTGATGGTGCCGCTAACATAAGTGGGTCATTCAGAAGAATGCAAGCTATTATAAATTAATTATATCCCACTGCCATATGACCTCATTGTTCATCTCACTGCCTCAATTTATGTCATAAGTACAGATAATAAGAAATACCTCTGCGATCCTAAGTGACATGTGTGTTTTTATAGAATCACCCAAGAGAAAAATAACTTTAAAATAAACCTTACAATGGTCATCCCATTCTTCCGCTCGCTTGACAAAGTATTGCTACACAATATGGGTTGAAAGGCATGAGGCTGTAGTTCTTTTCTGTGAGACAATTCCATAAATAGTTGAAGCTTTGGTACATAATTAAGAGTGGAAATTATGATAAATGGGCTGCCACTGCACTAGATCAGAGACTGTACTTTTAAGTTTTAATAAATTTAGCAGTTTGTGAGAAACGTTTGGGAACTACGCATCCTGTACTTACAAACTGTAAATTTTGACTTGAACTTGGCCATTGAAAATGTTGATTTGATTGAGTCCAAATAAATAAAGCAGTATGAGAAATAATGCTGATACGTAGTTTAAGATGATTTTCAACAATACCGTCATTAGAGTAAAGGACTTTGTAGTGACACCGTAGACATCCAGAATAACTGGAACTCAAGAGACACCCAGTACTGAAGAGTACCATAGGAGAAGTGTTTGTTCTTATTTGGAGGAAATCAAGAATTAATTGGAAAGGAGGTTTGTGACACACAGAAATTAATTGTGATTATCGAACTGTTTAATTCTTAAATATCATCTGGATAAAAAAAAACGCTGAAGAATTAAAGATTTATTCATCTTTTACAGTGATGATGTGAATAAAACAAATTTAAATAATATGTTAACAGCAGCATTTGAGCTATGGTCACTTAAAAGGCAATATACTCATCAGGACAGAAGGCAACATAAAACTATATATGCCATTACTGAATGTAACAAAGACATCTTCGCTAATATTAATATATTATTGAGGACTTTAACAACTCTTCCTGTGACAACAGCTTCTGCAAAGTGCTCCTTTTCTACACTGAAACGCATGGAGAAATATCATACCTAGAAGAATAAAACTGTATATTATTTCTCTTAGCATGGACAAAAAATATTCTTTTACATTTCAATATATTTTTAATGTATTATGATGCATGCATATTAATATATATATATATAATATATAGTTATATGATTAATTTATAAATATTTTTTAGGTACCTCCACTCTAACAACCCTGCTTTGTCTGCAGTGGAACAAGATCGAGTATTGATGTTGTGAGCTCTTCCTTAGATAGTTTTCTTTTAACTTTATTTTGTCTGCATTTCCCCAAGGAGTAACAATGATCTTGTGGTGTTCTCTATAGTCCAAAATATCACTGTTTCTGTTTAGTTGACGACATGGTGGAACACTCGTTTTTAACTTCTAAATTTAGCTCTAAAATCCTCTTCTATTTTTGTTCTAATATTTTTTTTTTTGCACACTGAAGGTTAGAGAACATGCTGTGTATGCTGCAATTAGTTCTTCTATTTGCCGATTGGTGCGTCACTGGGAATGGGTTTTTGTTCGGCGATATGGGACGCTTGCATTTTAGAGTGCAGCAAGGCGTTGAGGCTCTGCTCGGCCGTGGTGCGACTGATGACACCAACAACACATTGGCACCAATGGAAGACGCTAAACTTACCGCAGTAAATACTATTATTTGTAGTTAAGCCAATTTAACATATGCTTATAAGCACAAGACTACCTTGCCACATGAATTAGAAACTAACTTAAAAATCTAGCTGAAATTATAAAGTTTAATATGAAATGAAACATCCCGAAGTTGATAAGTTTATTTTAGATACTAATATTAAATACATTTGACATTGCTCTAAACTAGGTTACCCTACTTAAAGGTTGGCCTCCATTCTATAGGTCAGCACTTTGAACAATTATTCTAATGCGATGGCTCCTAGAACTGCGATTTACGTAGCCCTTTGAAGTGTATAGGAAGGATAAATAAAGTACCTATATTAAAACTTTTAGCATTAGAATTATTTTAATTAAAGTGACTAGCTAGTAGTTATTTATGTTATTTTCTTATAAATCTAGTAGTTTATTTGTATAACTAATACTTTTAAAAGTACTTCATTGATAGATTATTTTTAAAAAAAAGTATAACTTTTTTTAAATTTACTACCTTAACTGATATTGTTGTTAATCACTATAGATGTCACAACACTGATTGACATCTCATCATGTCATCAAAATGACATGATGTATTTGTATATTCTTATATTTGCTTCAAAGGTTACATACAAAATGCAAAAATGTGGGCCTTGAGCATGGTATGCAAACTTACAGCCCATGGACTGAATCATAACCAACTAAAGTCTGCTCAGCGTAGGAATTGTTTTCTGAAAGGCCTTTATTCCTACCCGACATCTATTAAAAAGCAGGATATTGGTAGGAAAAAATACATTTCAGAGAGTAATACCTGCCGTGAATGGAGTATAGATAAGAATTATTATTATTATTATTATTATTATTATTATTGTTAGCACCGCGTCTTACTACCAATTCGGGTTATACGCACTTACGCTAATGTGTAATGGTAGGGTGATTGTGAGATGAAATGAAGGACCTACAGTTTAACGTGGAATCCGAACCACGGTGGTGACCTGGCATTCCCCACATTCACAAAATGTCTTGTCAGAGGTGAAGGAAGGGTTTGGTAATCAGGTAAATATTTGCCGGGATCGAGGATTGAACCCCGGCCGCCAGCATAGAAGTCTGACACCTTACCCCTAGACCACCAGGTCACCGATAAGAAATCTTGAGTGTTCTTCCGTGACGTCATGAACTCTGGTCCCACTGATTCGGAAGAGACCCCTCATTCGCACTTTGGTGTTATTCATAAACCAAATAACGCTATATAGGAAGGGGGGGGGGACTTCAATGTCTACATGGTTTAACATGGGGGGGGGGGGGGGTAAATCAAAGTGTTACGTACGTAGCGCAGATCTTATAATCAAATTATAGGGTTGAAAAATTATATTATTGTTCATGTTTTCACCTTTGATAAACATACTTAGATAACTTCCGAATATCTACGCCATTGAAAATGTAGGTTTATTACTTTTTGTTTATAAATATTTCGAATGTACTTAGGTGGAATTGTCTGCCTGAGACTACGAACGCCATGCATTTGTGAGGAGTGCATTGTGGTATTATATACTTTTGTAAACTTTCATACCCATTCTATGAACTATTATTACTGGGAAAATAGTAATTCAAAACTGTAATTTGCAAGACAATTATATTAAAAATACTATTAACTTTCTAAATACTCGTCTCTAGGTGTAGCTATCCATTACATTTACCATTTTATTTACTTTTTTTTAGGTGCTACGCATCTTATCGCACATTTGGGCTATCAATCAATAAGTATTTTATAGTTGTGTAAATATATTGTGCATATAGCTTCAACATTATCCACATAAATGTATACGTCATACAAATAGATATATTTATATCGCAAGAAGATTGTTTATATATTGACTAGCCCCCTTACCAGTAAAAAATATGGTAAAAATCCTGTAAAACAAAGCTTCAAATCATCCATCATGTCAATATAAAAACAAAACTTTTTTTAACTTTTTTTTAAATACAATCCTACCATCACTGTATAGCCCCCTCCCTCTTTTTATCCTTCCTCCTATTTTCATCTCATTCCTCTATAATTTTGTTTGCTCAAGGCGTGAAAGGAATTGTGTATACACCAATCAAACAAATTGTTAAAATCAAATTAATTTTTTAGCTTCCTCCACTTTCATTTACACCCCTTGTTTCCCATTTTTTTTTTTTTTTTTTTCGTTCCTCGTCACTACATCTATTCCTATTTCTTCACCCCTACCCCCTCGGCCCCCTTCACCAATCCCACTTTCTCTTCAACACCTTTTTTTTTCCAAAGACTATATAATATACTATCGACATTTTTATGAGGAATAAATTAAATTTTCAAAATAAAATATAGCCTATGTTACTCGCTGATAATGTAGATTTATATTGGTGAAAGAATTTTTAAAATCGGTCCAGTATTTTTTGAGTTTATCCATTACAAACAAAAAATCATATCTTTCCTCTTTATAATATTAGTATAGATATAGGTAATAAATATAACTGCATACTTGTATCATTTTATGGTAAAATAAAATTAATAGCATGTTAATGAAGTATAATGAATGGTGGTCTATAACATCTATTAGTTAGTAAAATTATAATCAAAATCTATCATTCATTAATAATATTATAGACGACATAAGAAAGGGATTTGTCTCAATACAAATAAAGAACCATTTATTCTCCTGCAACAGCAATAATGTTGGTTTGTTCACTCTTAACTTTTTTCTTTCTAGTTATCTTACAGGCAGAGAAAGTATTGTGATCATCAAATAAATCAAGTTCGAAATTTTAATGAATCTCGACGTTTCATGACACCCCCCCCCCCCCCCCCCCCCCCCCGAGCTCGAAAAAGTGGTTTTTGAATCTCCTTCTGTCTGTCTGTACTTCGGAGTAGAGCCAAAAAACTATTTTGCCGTTTGGGCTAAGGTAGAACTTGGTATCTAGGGTTTTCATAGGGTTGCCCCAAGGAATTTTAGGAATTGGATATCCAACCCTAAAATTCAGGGTAGTTTACTCAAGGCTGAAAAGAGACAAAATCGAGTTTCTCAAAATTGGCTCTAACTATTTTGATTATTTCATTGATCAATATTATAACAAAAATGGCTACTCTCATTGCTTTCGAGAGTAAAAACTCTCTCTTTGGACAGTAACCTTAATGTTGGTAAGCAGACAACATCACTAGCACTCTCGACGTTAGTGCCTAAAATATTTTAAGCGGGACGTTACACTTGTAACACAACGCATTTTCTATTTTGGAATGTTAATTAATCAATTCTGATATCAAATTTAATCAAATCTAACTAAATTCATTATTTTTAAATAAACCACAATATAAAATATAATATATAAAAATCTAGCTAAGCTCCTTCTTTAAAATAAAGGAAAACTTTCTAACAAAACAGTAACTTAATGGTGAATTTTACATTGACTTCAAACTTCCTTTTCTATAGACTTCGTGTCCACGCATGCGCATTCCTCTGTGATGTATTGAAAGATGCTCCTAGCGAGAGTGCCCCAACCTAGTTTAGGGAATCAGCTAGTCCTATAAGAGTGCCCATCCCTTGAAAGTCGCTGTCCAACTGCCAGGCGATCCGGAGTGACGTCAACACCCCTGAGAGGCTACGTTCAGAAATCCAAATAGTACCGTTTAAAAGGAGTAGGAATATAATGGAACATGCTCCGGCCTTCTACCAGATGGGGTGCGTTCCAGAGTTGCAAGCGTGAGACGGAGATTCCGTTATTTCCCCTCGTCACCCCTCCTCCTTAAGTTCCACCTCCCTCCGGATATTGGACGTTATATAATATATAGACCACAGAGTGACTTGTATGGTGATAGGAAATACGGTGCTATGCTGGTAGTGGCCATAATATCAAAAATGCAAGCACGATATCGGTTTTTGTTAGCTCATCATTGTTTTTGGAATATTAGGTTATTTCCGATCAGGAAAATATATTCAGAATATTTGCAACATTAGGTTGTTTCCTATCAGGAAATTGAAGGGATTTGGAGAAATAATATGCTATACCACATATTGGTAGCTAAGAGATATTTGATAGTTAAGGTTTCTAAAAATTCATAATTCATTAGACCAAATTTTCTTCTTTTCCTTAATTTGATATAAACTTTGAAATTTAAGACACCAATACAAATAACATGTATTGCCCTGTGTAAGGAATTATGGGAACACACGTTGTTATTAATAATTACTGTTATATTTTTTGTGGCTTAGCATGTTAATGAAAACTTATGCTATGCCAACATTAAAATCACATTAGTTTGTGTTATTATGACAAGACTCATAGAAACAATACTTTTTATAATATTTAAATCATCAATAAAAATAGTTAGTGAATATAAATTCGGCTGTTTGTGAAAAAAATGTATTTAGTAGACTAAAGTTCAATAATCAATGTCATCAAGGTTTAAATCTTTAGTTCAACCATCATTGTCTTGAAGGATTTCATCTTTTGTTCAATCACGGCTTTCATCTAGAATTTCATCACTTTTCATTGCTATTATTAACAGTTGACCCAGTGGATTTCAAGTATGATAAATTGGAGGCACAAAACACAAAATTTCAAGGAAATCTTTACTTTTCTTTAGATTTATTAAAAAAATTCCAGAATATTTCTTCTTCAGATTGTCAACGTTTACTAGGCTTCCTTGTTTTTTCAAAGTAACAGAAATAAATTTGCCACGTACCGAGTGCTTCACAAACATTTTAAAAGGTGTTTCAGATGTAAACCTAAATGATGTAACACTGGAAAAGTGTATGCCATACCATCATCACAATTTTTTTCGTTATCTCTGCAAAATAATCTTTGACTGAAAGTATGTTTTCTTGTGTAAGTTGTGTCACCATGAATAGCTTTTTCTTATTACTTTTTGCAATCCCATCACACCATTCTCCAATGCTGTAAATGTTTCAGTCAATTAAACTTTGGAAACTGGCGATGTTGCATTTTCACAACAGTTGTAATTTTTTCAAAAATACTTTTGAAAATTAATGGTAATTAGGTCGAATCCTCTCCAAGTTTCCTTCATTAGTTCCTGCTGCGTAGTATTATGTCATCAAACGTTAAAAAGAAAGGTTTATTTTCTGATAAACAGGAGTTTTAACTGACGCTATTCAGAAATGTTGTGAATACGCGATGGTGCCAGTCGCGATGTCATATGTCTGACTCATTGCTGCCGTTTGTTTACATTGCATATTTCGTGAACGTTCTCTCTATAACTTGTCTGAAAGCTCTATCACGTGGCTTTAGTTTGCTGTAGTTGTTATTCACGCGTGGTCGCTATTATACATAAAAATACAGATCGAAGGAAGGAACACGAGAAAGAAAATTCTTTTGATTCTATATTTTTGTAACAGTTTAACGATATTGTAATATTCTTTTTTTTAAATAAAATTTACAAATATATAATATCATTTAGATATTTATTTAATAATATTTCTTCAATAATAATATTATAAATTAAACTATTTGTTTATTATTATTATTTAGAACATAATAGGATATCGCAAAAATTCAACGGCGCCAGTTCTGGTGCTATTTTGCTTTAGCGCCAGCCCCCAAGATTATGTGAAAAATGACAACATTAACACGTGAAAGGTCCCGGGTTCAATCCTAGTGTTCAGATTGTCATTTTTCACTTGAATTATTTTTAAATATTTAGCAGAAATTATTTTAAAACTGACCTTTTTTGCGTAGTTTTTCTTACACAGTATTGTATAAAATTGATTAATTTATTGTTATTTTTATCTTATAACTTTGATTAAATTAAATTTTTATAAACCATCTGATTAAATACATTAAAAAAACTAGATACCACCATTAAACTATATCAACAAGTTATGTTTTCATCATTAGTGTGGAGTCCACCAGTTAATGAAGAGGTGCTGGTTTTTGTTTAAATACACATTACACTTACTTTTTACATTAATTTTCAATAATAATACTATAATCTACATATGTCAAGTATAAGGATGTATTAATTTTAAATAATTATTATTAATTATATTTAAAAAAAATCTCACTTGTACTTGAGAAATTACTTGTGAATAAAAGTGAGAAAATATTAAAAGCATTGCAAATTATTGTTTGTTTATATTTTAAGGTCGTATTAAAGTCTAACATTTGTCCCCACAAGATGGTTCTGATTGTGATTTTTCAGCCACAGCTTATTGTCAAGTATGGGTACTATGTGGAGATTCATCATGTAGTCACAGAGGACGGCTTTATTCTTGAGCTACACAGGATTCCGGGAAGTCCAAGAAATCCTCCAGCGCCGGGCAAGTCAGTATTTTTACTGGAGCACGGCTTACTCTGTTCGTCCGCTGATTGGCTTTTACAGGGTCCAGGAAAATCTCTTGGTTAGTAAATAACATTTACTTATCAACACAAATCTGTGTTCAACTAGAACGTGATGCATCGCCAGTAAGAATTATCATACCCTAATTAACCTTCGGGGACTTGCGTTAAAAAAATACCTTGAAAACTGGTGCCTTTGCATTTTTGAAACATCCTATAGTGTTATAAATAACTAGCATTTGCCCACGGCTTCGCTCATTACTTTGAAACTAAACATTAATTATAAATCCTCTTTATTCCCGATCCCGTGGGTATTTCAAAAAATCCGGCCTATCCCTTGTCTACATCATAAAGAGAACCTCTGTGCAAAATTTCAGCTTTCTAGGTCCAAGGGTTTGGGCTGGGCGTTTATGAGTCAGGAGTTTTCGTTTTATATATATATATATATAATATATATATATATATATATAAAACATACTTTAATACATAATATTACTATTACTGAAACAATATTATTAAATAAATATTTGAATATTGAAAAAAAGAAAATTACAATTATGTTAACCTATTACTAAAACATAGCTTATTATTAAAAAAATATAACGAAATCTTATAATGCATCATTTCACATTTTACTGTATTACGAAATTATTACATTACATCATTGCTGTATTATTTTATTTGAAACATTCTGCGGCAATGATCCAGTCGTGACATCACGTCTGACGCAGTTGCATATTCACTATATCATGCATGGTTTCAGTTAAAAACTCCCTTATCTCAGAAAATAAACATTTTTTTTAAATGTTTGATGAAATTACTCAGCAGGAACTAATAAATTAAGGAATACTTGGAGGTGATCCAACCTAATTATCTTTAATTAAAATAATAATAATGCAACTGTTGCCAAAATGCACGGCTTGTGCCGCGGCTGGGTAGTAAGAAGACACTTTTCGTTTCCATACCATCATACTGATGCGGGTACATTTCTCCCCTTATCCCACTCTACAAAGGATGTCTCTATGGTTTCCCTGTTTCACTCCTGACCCCCCACTCGTCTAGTGTAAGCATGTGAGTGTTTCAGACTTGTAAAAAAAGACAAAAACCGTACACTTTGTGTCAGGAAATCATGTTTTTATTTTATCACCGCGTCTTACTAACCATTCAGGCTTATACGTATAAATTTGATAATTAGGTTACTTAAATGGAGTAGGCATGAGAAAGGACGCATTTTAGAGGTAATTTAACAGCATTTGCTTGGAAGGACAGTAGGAAACCATTCGTGAAAAAACCTTCAAAACCCAAGTAGTATTCGAACCTCGATCTCCCCCGTCATGAACATACCGGTCTAACCCGATGGTGGTGCTTTATACTATTCGACCTCTGAAGCGAGTATTTAGTAATGCATTAACTTATTTGCCTCCAAAGCAATAACACGATAGTCATTTATTTCAGATGGGCTTTGCTTTTTATAATATATAGAGTCACAAATGAATATTATTTACAAGTATATTTTTTCCATTTAAATTTATTTGAGGTATTTAACTTGAACTTTATTCACCAACTGACTATATCAATACACAACTTACAATCTAACTTAAATCTAGAACATAAAGAACACCCATTCCCCCTTTAAGCCCCGGGAATTTTCCATCCTTTCCTTCTATGCGGGTAGTGAGTGGTTCATCTGTACAGACATTCTTTGTTTACATAACCTGAGAAACCACGATTTGTGTAAAGCTGTATATTGGTAAATAAAATATTTATATTTGTGTAAAAATAACATAAGCTAAATCGTTACTTAATTATTTTGGTGCAATGAATAGATAGATATCTAGGAAGGGTGATCGTTTTTAAAGTTCTCATTGGCGCATGAGGCTGGAAAATTAAAATTTTTATTCAAATTACACAGCGAAAACTAAATATCTAAGTAAAATTTTTAGCCTTTAACGCGTAAACTTTTAAATAAAAAGAGAGTAAGGGATTGCTATATAGATCAATTCCCAATAACAAAGTTTATATCGAATGTCTCGTGTCAATGGTCAAGACGTCTAAGAAGTCACCTGTGACCAGTCACTTGATGTGAGAGGTGGATTACTTTATCGGTTTTAAGGTGGCTATACATTTTACTAATAACTAATGTTATTTCGGTGACGTAGTTATCTACCGTCTAGTTTCATGTTGAAATAAACTGCCTAGGACTGGGGGAGATCAAGGTTCGTATTCTGGTCGAGTGTAGTGCGGGTGATTTTCCACTCATACTCCAAGAAAATTTGGGTACATTTCTTCTAGACGGAAGCTCGAGATTAGAATCTTTGTCGAATGAATTGGGGGATAGTTTACCTTTCAAGAGAGGGAAAAAATAAACTCGTAATGATAAAAAAAACACTGAAGTTACACTTTCTCTAATTTTGGCTTGAGGTTTAAGTGGCTAATTTGTTTTATGTGAATGTTATTTATTATGTCAACCAAATATAGTTTCTAGCATCAAATGATATTTAAATTGTATTTAATATTATTTATGAATTTTTGTAAAAGCGTAGTAAGCTGACGCGCTTATTTTGTGTAGGGCCAGACTGTCGAGGCGGGGAGAGTTCGAGGTTCGAATATCAGTTGGGTAAACTAGAGGTGTTTTCCACTCTCCCTCTACTTAAATGCGGGTTCAAATATCCCAATTCCTAACCCATTAGCGTAAATACTACTTAAGCGTGTAACCCGCACGGGTAGTAAGACGCTGTGCTAAAATATATTGAGTTCGTGTGCATTTGTATTTTCAATTTCACAATAATTAATAACTGTCCACCCATATGGCAGGCTAATAGAGTTTCTCCCCCTTTAATATCTAAGCTCTACCACTAGTGGAGTAAGAATGTTTCTCAACTACTATAAGTACTCGGTCAAATGACCTCAAACAAGGTGAACGTGCTGATTTATGTACTCTCAGGAATCTCAAATTTGCAGAAGTTATTGTTATACCTACCCAATTTTCACTCCGGTGCAAGTGGGAATGCCATCTAAATGTCAGGCTCATCTATTTCTGGTGGAAAAACTTGGAAGTGTAAGTGCATTTCCATTAATCTACTCTTTTTATTCCTACCCTAAATAAAGTAAACCAATAAATAACTTGCAACCCACATCATTTGCCCTCGAGTTCTATTGGGTCTCAGTTAACATCTGTTTTAGTATTGGGTAAGCACTGAAAAATATATAATTGTAAGACAGACACTTTAGCCATGCGGTAGTGTTTTTGCCTACTAAGCAAGAGGTCCTGGGTTCGATTCGAGTCATTGGTCAAACGTCTTTGAAATCACCTGTAACCGGTCACTTTATGTGAGAGTTGGATTACTTATTGGTTTTAAGAAGGCTCTACATTTTACTATTAACTAATGTAATTTCTGTAGCGTAGTTAGCTACTGTCTAGTTTCATGTTGAGATAAACTGCCGAGGATGGGGGAGCTTGAGGTTCGAATTTTGGTTAGGTGAATTGGGGGTAGTTTTTCACTCTCCTTTTACGCAATCGTGGGTTCAAATATCCCAATTGCTAATCCATTAGCGTAATTAGTACTTAAGCGCATAACCCTAACGGGTAGTAAGACACGGTGTTAAAATGTGTCAATTTAATTTGATCTATAAATAATATGTGTACTATATCACGTTTAAGTTTTCATTTTAGAAATAGGTTTTTATCATATTTATGGGAAGTTTGGAATTTGATCCCGCAGCAAGTTTTTTTAGGTAAATTTTCATAAATCGTTTTCTATTTCCAACTTCGGAAAAATTGAAATACATTCTCTTAGTTCATCTAATTTATTCAGTTTTACTTCTTTCTTGTGATAAATATTATACATGTAGAACGATGGGAGGCTCTCTATGTGAATTGTAAACGGACATTATAAGTTTTAAGAATATTCAGAGTAAGCAAAACAAATCCATGCCATAGTAATATTATAGATTCCTTAATCAGCGTTGAGCGTATTAAGGGAGGTTTTTTTAATAGACTTTCCACTCTCCCTCCTTGCAAAATGTGTGTACACTTCCTCTAATTTTGGCTTGAGGTTTAAATGGCTAATTGATTTTGTGTGCATGTTTTATATATATATATAATATATATATATATAAAAACATAATTCAATAACATTAAAAATTTAAAATGTAATATTTATTTATTATTTCGACAAAATATAGAAGTGAACACTAAAATAAAACTTTTTTCTGTTGTTATAAGTTGCTCAAAAAATAAAATGGTTGTTTCTTTTTTTTACTTTATCCTTGGGTAGCAATATACTGTCACCATTTATAAATAAAAATGCATTTTATAAAAAAAAATGTATTCACGCATCGATGGTCGCATGGTACAAGGCGTCGTTATACTAGACGGCTGATGACAGAGGGATCACCGTTTGATTCCCTTTCTGAGATTGATTTTCAAATGCGGATACGCATTCTACCTGGTCTAGGAAAATCCGGTAGACCAGCAAAACCCCTTTTTTCACTCTCGCAAATGGGGGTGCACTTGGAAGGAAGTACGACCGTTCTAACATACATTAGCTGTGCTAAAGATATCGAGGCTCGTATCCCGGTGGGCATGCCGTTTAAATGTCAGGCTCATTAAATTCTGGCTGGGGGGTGAGGGAGGGGTGGAGGTTGAAATCTAATCCTTGCTATGTAAACTGTTGGTAGTTCTCCCTTCGGAACATTTTTTTAATCATCCCTATCGCACGTTTAGCCAGAAAAGGGTGCGTGTAGCCCCTGCAGCGGAGTTCGTTAGTTCTAATCTTCTCTAAGGCGTACTGACACTAGTTTCCTTCTCTGGCGCTGGAACATTTCTACACCACTCCTGTTCCAGCGCAGAGAAGGAAACTAGTGGCTGATACTACATCCGTGCATATCGACGGACGATATCATACAACCAATCTTAGTAGACTTTTTTGGTGGGTGATAGCGGCCCCTAACGAAGGATTCCGAGGCCCCTGATTGTGCATAGTCAGATTTGTGTCAATGCTTTATAGTTGTGGGAAAAACCCATTACCACATAGATGGTGAGAAGGGGTTGGGGAGGGGTTGCGACACCGGGAAAACCGATTACCTTGGGGAAGGGGGGAGGGAAGTGAAAGTGGTCTTAAGGGTGCATTTCTCACACTCTTCGCTGGTCTGGAAAGGTTCGTACTCCCTCCCTAGTCAACGAAACCGAAGGAGAAGCGCCCGACGCCTTGGACTGCACGCCAATAAACTCCCACACAAATACATAAATGAAATAAACTCCATTGCCCATCCCAATCCTTCCCAGAAATAAAATACCAATGAGCACACATAAAAAACAAGTTTCGACAAGAACAAACAAATTTGGACGAAAATAAAGAAGTTTGGAACACTGGAAAAGAGGATGGGGAGGGGAAAGCCAACAATCAATCAGAGAGCAAGGGAGTCAGGGAGGGGGAAAGCCAACAGCCAATCAGAGAGCTACACAAAATCACGTAATCATCACACTACACACTCTCTCCACGCTGAGGTCAAAAGTTAAAGGTCAAATTGGGGCGATAGGTCTACCTAGGTAGTTATGTTTGTGTTTAATTTAATTAATTATTGCGGTTACCTGATGGCCTAGGGGTAAGGTGTCAGACTTCTGTGCTGGGGTGTGGAGTTCAATCCTTGGTCCCAGCACAGACTTATCTGATTACCAAAACCTTCCTTAACCTCTGACAAGACGTGTGTGTATCAATCACAACTTTTGAATGTGTGAAATGCCATGCCTCCACTGTGGTTAGGATCTCACGTTAAACTTAAGATCCTCCATTTAATCTCACAATCATCTTAACATTACACTCTAGCGTAAGTGCGTACAACACGAACGGGTAGTAAGAAGTGGTGCTAATGATAATAATAATAAATTATTAATACATTGATACGTGGTGTATTAGCAATCCTTCTAAGTTCCAGCGCTCATTATGATAATTGTCAAAATAATACTTTCTTCTGGACAAGGAATTTAATAATTTGAAACTATATTGGTATGACGTTTGCCCAGACTGTATTTTATAGTTAAAGAGTTTGTATTGTGTACGGTAGTTTATAAGTGGTTACTTTGGAATGATATTTGTTCCCAACTAACTTGATACTGAATGAGGCTATTCTATATTTATATAAAAGGTTGTCTGTCCATGGTCTTTGTCAACATAATATATTTTATTAGACGTGGCTGTGTTAAAGTTATATTTTAAGGATGTTATTTATTTATTAAATATATCAACAGCTTATCTCCTAGCCGATCGAGGGTTCGATGTTTGGTTGGGAAACGCCCGGGGAAACACATATTCCAGAAGACATATCAGGCTAGCTCCAGAAGACCCCGAATTCTGGAATCACGAGTAAGTAAAAAGTTCTAATCTTGTATTCGTTTGTTTGAGGTTTCATTATAGCCATGACTCAAAAATGTAGAGACACTGACACTATCATAGACATATTTTTATAAGTGACTCATTAGCCTATTATACAATTTATTTAACCCTCTTGGGGGAGGTCCCTAGAAAATCCAACGCAACTTTGTTGTCCTCCACAGCCTTTTATTTATTTATTTTCAAAATTATGACTTTGTTTATTTAGCTATTTTCGCCGTTTTTTAGGGACAATACTAGTATATACCTTTTGTTATATTCAGTATTATTTTCGATAAAACAGATCTCAAGCTTAAATACATTTGTTTTATGAACGTTTTATAAAAAAAATCAGTTTATTTTTAAACACAAAAAATACAATGTATTGTGTAAAACTATAAATTAATTTCAAGTCCCAAACGCTGCCATTAAATTGCAGCACCTTTAGTATCGTTTGTTGATACAGAGGATGGGTAATTATCGAATGAGGAGCTACACTCGGCTTGGTCCCCCCTCATTTATTAATTTAAAATAATTTTACCTTGCATAATTACTAAGGTAAAAAAATACCATCATTTGATGCAAAACGGTGCAAATCAAAACTTTTAAACTGGCACTAAAAAACATTTTAATATAAGGGGGATACTCTTAACTTGACCCTCACCCCCAAACAAAAACAATCTTACATTCTATCGGATGGTTTGTAAAAACTTAGTACTTGGGTGTAAAACGTGCAAAACAGACTTTTGTTTTGGCATTAAAGAAACCCAATTAGTGAGTGAGTGGGTTTTACTTAATTTCCCCCCTCCCTCCCCCGCCTTTTAAATATTTTTTCTTGCAAAACTATTCAGGTGCAAAACGTCATACTTGGGTGCAAAACGGTGAAAAATAGGTGCAAAAAGGCAGTATATTTAAATTTTGAGGAGGTAGGGGGGGGGGGGGGCAAACTTAAGTGGACTGACTATTACACATGGTAGTTGGCCAGCCATAGGATTCTCTGACTCAGATAAGTCAGCTGGTGTAATAACAGGGTGGCGTCCCAATCTGCAGAGGATATACCATAATACATGTTTAGTTACGGAAGTTTGACAACGAATTGGTTACGAGGTGTTGTTGATTGAGTGTAAAATTAAGTGAAAAGTATAAAGTAAATAATAATTGTGAACCAATATCAAACCAACAATAGAGGTAGTAAATCAGATCGCACTCCTTCCTTTAACTTGCGCATTGCACCACTTCGTGTTTCTAATGTTAATCCACCACGTAGTTTGGAGCGTAACCATTCCTATACTAGTTTAAATAGTTACGGGAAGGAAGAGAAGAGGTAGTTTACAAATGATAGAATATTAGTTTTAATGAACGATAAATAAAAACATTAAAAAGGGTTAATAACAAACATAATGAGTTTAATTCCCTCTAGTAATTATTAGGGAACATTACGTAGGCACAGTCGCCTTAAGCATATTTAAAATCAGTGAGGTATGAAATATGATCCATTGTTTGTTTACAATGTATACATACTAATTACACAAAAAAGTACCATCACAGTGACCTAAGCACATTGTGTTAATAACATAAACATAAATAAAAAAGACGGTAAGTTTTTCAAAATTATTAAAGCAATAATCAAAATAAAAAAATACGTCGAACGGGTGGCCAAATCCTAGTCGGGGGAACCAGATAGTAACATATGTATCATGGCTAAGGACTCTAACAAGAGAAATACATTAGGAACCATTCCATAGCAGTAAGAATTCTAGTAAACACAAGCTTAAGGGTGCAGGCCACTCAATCTTAATTCCTCAGTGAGTGGTGCTCGGTCACCGGAGAACAGTTATCCCGCTACTGAAGTAATAGAAGCAAGTGGTTTTATGCTAACAATAACATAAGAGCGAAGAGCCACATCGGCTATGATCAATTGACCTCGTAACTTCTAGGTATTGTCCTAAGTTTATGTTCGCTCATAGTAACACAATTCAACTACAAAGTCCTACAGAGTGCCATGCAGCTCTTAGGTACCTGCAAGCGTTTGAGCGAAGTCAATGATGTGTCTATTTTCAGTTATTAAGTTACAATTCATAAAAAGAGACACAGTTTTAAATAGTAGGATTACTCCTAAGGTAAATTCGTGTACCTAGCTAATCAAACATTCCTTACATTAAAAACATTGCTCGAACACGGAATGTATTAAATAGTTACAAGTTAACCCTACATGTTATAACAGTAACCTGATCTGTTCAAAATATAACACCCGAATACAGGGTTTATTAACTAATTGCAAGTTAACCCTACATGTCTTAACAGTAAATTGATCTGATCAAAATATAACACATGAATACGGGGTTTATTGTATGGCTACAAGTTAACCCTTTATATAATGACAGTAAATAACTAAACTGATCAAATATTCTAGCCCTAACCTTGGTCAGGTGTTATAGAAACAAGGCCCCGCATGTAAATTAAACAACGATACATTTAACCAATATAAAATATTAACCCAAACGCTAGTTACGAAATAATAAATTCCTGGTAGCATACCTTCTCCGTCTTGTTGGTGAGACCATTTTTTCCCATATGGTTGGTAGATTAGGAGTTCTGTGATTTCTTCTCCAGTCGAGCGACAAGTCGTAGAACGTTTTTCATTTGTTGGAGCAACCCATTTTATTCAAACAAATGAGATGGGGTAAAAGAGTATCAGGAGGGGTAAGGAAAGGAACGTAGCTCCTCCCCCTGCGAAACGACCAGATAGTTTGACACAAGAGTAAAACCGTTGATGGTCTAGTGCGCATGGTAGTATTTCAGGGTGTTGGAATAAAATATTTTAGTTGAGTTGTTTGAACCTTACTGTGGTGGGTTAAATAGTTTTAGTCCGGTACAAGATGAAGGATATTTTATTGAAATTGTTTGGATTAGAGATAATGGAATACGACTAAGGGGCTAGATATTACAGATAAAGATGTTTTGATTATATTATTTAATAGCTTCTGTTATTTATTATAACTAGCAAAATTATTAATTATGTGGTATTTTGTGAAGTTGTTTATAAACTAGTTTATTCCTAAACATATTTAAGACCCTTTGCTCTGTCGAGTGCAAGTTTAAAACCTATTTTGTGGGATGGTGAACGTGAGGGTGAAAGTCGTGGCATGGCTTCACAACCGATCAAAGTATCCTTCCGCGCCAACAAGAACAATGGATCACGGAGATCGTAGACTGGACAGGTCTTGAGGAAAAATCATATGTTTGAAATATCAGTTTTTCTCGAATAACGAGTGAAATTTCTATGATAATATTTTCAACATCCCTTCTAATATAATATGTAGATGTTTATTAGGTGTTAAATTTTCTAACTTTTTTGTTTTGCAGCTGGCAGTTTTTTATTTAAAATATCAATTTTATTGATATCTCATCACTATTAAAATTATAGAGGAGGTGTGTATATAAAATTAATAACATAATTAACATGCTTTATTCTTGAATAAACCGTTTCTGAAAAGAAAATTGCAAAACAATAAATATTCTTGAAGATAACCGTTTGTTCCCATGGCTTTGCATTTTCACGCCAAATTAAAAGGGCCAATCGCCTTAAACGAGTAAGTTTTCAACTAATTCAGGAAAGTGAACATTAGTAGAAAAAAACTGACATTAAAACAAGCTACTTGCTGTTTTGCGTTAGAAAACTCTGTCCCTGCGCTTTTTATTACTAGGTAATGCCTTAAAATAATCTTCCCACTAACTTGCAATGACTTCTCCATAATAGTTTATTCCCTTTCAGCTCTTCATTATGAATGAGTGCTGTGATTCAATATGCCTCTGAAGTGTCAAAATAATATAACCGTTTTTTGTACACTTGTGTGTTGAATAAAATTTAAATTAAACTGCAAAAGTATAACACCTTCAGTTAAGAAAGCATATTAGTTTTAATTATGGTGTAAAATAAATGATCAAAATAAAATTGGAGATCTTTAGGCCTCACATCACCTATACCAACTTTTCATTGTATTTAAGAAGATGGTTGGAAGGTTCAGTAAAGTCCTTGCCTTTTGCTGTACGGTGAATACAAAAATATCTCTTTGACAGAATGCTACTCCTACTTAACTAATATATCAAGAATTTACTTGAAATATAAGAATATTGTGCCATATTCATAATTATTGCCTTTAACCAACAGAACATTGCATTACTGTCAAAACCTGCAAATTCTCAAAATGTTCGAAAAACGATGACGCCAATGATAACAAGCCGTAAGGTGTAGTAGGAGACTTGAGGAACTTATTCCAGAACACAGGTGAATCGTTAGGGTTACGATTGAAAGGCTGCAACTTGATGGCACACAGTACAAATATTTCGAGCTTTTATTACCAGCTAAAATGAATTGATCAGTATTTATCTGGAGTGCTAGTGAGTGTGAGTTTAGTGCATTAATTTTGCAGTTTTTATAGCACAAACATATTTTGGCCAAAATAAATCAAATATTTCTTCTATAGAATCATAGAGTTTAGTTTTCTGCACATGCTAATCTCAACAGTTGTTGAATATCTGTCATGAGCATGGCAGCATTTGGTGACAAACTTTTTAAATAAAGAGAAGTTTGTCACCAAATGCCGCCATGCTCATGACAGATATTCAACAACGGTTGAATAGCATGTGCAGAAAACTAAACTCTATGATTCTATAGAAGAAATATTTGATTTATTTTGGCAAAAAATGTTTGTGCTATAAAAACTGCAAAATTAATGCACTAAACTCGCGCTCACTAGCACCCCGCCTTAAAGTGGAAGATTACTTTAATACACAGATTGGTAAGGCTATGGCTGCATTTAAATAAAATGGCACAATCCTTAATTAGCGACATTAGATTGAATTATCGAAGCATAGCCCAAAATCGGCTTTTCCTCATAACTATAACAAGCAACACCACTTGACAAAATTAACTGAAACAAGGACTGTTGGAAAATATTATATTGTGACTTAAAAACTATAGCAGTCTGTTAGGCATGTAATGCCCTTGAAAATAATGTTTTACCTTGAATTACATTTCCCCTCTTTTGGTTTATTTCATTCCCTTAATTGCTACTACATTATAAAATAATAATTTTCAAACAATTTCCAGATGAGGACCATTCCAATAGCTCAAAGATATCCAATTGTCAAAGGCTTGCCAGGGGAGGTTCTCCAGGGCCCTTTTTGGTCAAATTCCCCTTAAGTCTACATAAATATGGTTCTGTTGCCATTGGCCTAAATTACTCTACAACTATGAGACATAGAAGTACTGATAACGGTGATCTATGGCTGGAGTAAGAGGTTGTATCTTTTTTGTCCTGGGTAGTCAACCATTTTTCCGATGACCCTGTCTACATTCACATCCAAATGGGAAGGAACTTTTACAGTTACAAACTTTACTTAAAACATTGTAATATATGCATACGTAGCCATGTGATCTGCATAAGTCACATTAATACATATGCACATGAGTTATGCCATGTGACTCACAAAACTAAGCAAATATATGGGATGTGAAGTATATACCTTTGTCAGTTATTATTTTCTCTGGAATATCATATTCATCAATGAAATCTTTAAAATGCTTCAGCACACTATTGGTTGATTTATCATAAGTAGGATGAATATCCACAAACCTAGTAGAATTTTATGTTGTGGCTAAGTACTATAAATTTCCTTTGGAATTTCACGAACTAGATCTTAGGTAATATAAATACATATAAATTCGATTAATAATATAAATTAAATGGATTTATTTTAATTGATTTACCACTCTTTTGTCTGCCAGAAACTTTGTTGATCTAACACACAAACAATATTTTACTTGATGCATAACATATTTATTTTAAGAAACCAATAATTTTCCTTTATCTTTACCACTGTACTATCAAAAGTAAATTGTTCTTATAAATCAGGACACTTTACAATAATGCCTGTTCACATGCCACTTAGAGCATCTTTATTTTATCATCGGTTATTCTCTTTGGAATAATATTCCTTCAATAAGTTTCAAGTATTTTTTTCTTAATTTGTTATAGTAGCCTCTGGTCCTTTCTAAGGCATTAGTTTGAGGTATAGCAAAATCACAGTCACTGAGCTACAAAAAAAATAGAACACTCATATTTGTTCATCCACTATTAAGGTATAAATACCTCACATCGGTAACCTTTAACATCATCCATTGTATCGCATTGCATCTTTCTTGGCCTTTACAGGACCTTACTTGAATGGTACGATGACTAAACTTACGGTATTATTACTAACATAATAGACAAGTGCATTAGTCCTTCTTAAATCTCTTGAAACAAAATTCTTGCAAAACCTAAGGAACCAGAATCAGTGCGAAGCTGAAGAAGTACATTCATACTATACAATCGCAGTGCATGTTTTTTTAAATCAGGGTTGACATCAAGTTGTTAAAGGATATGTCCTGATCGGTAGTACAATGAGCCGTACAATATTTATTTGTGATCCTACTGGTTGGTTCAGATCTTTGAGCACAATGAGTTATGAATCTTTGAAAACAAATTGTGAGGCCAAATAATTTTATTGTATCATGGATTTTTTTTTTTAGAAATATCTTATATAGCTTCAATTTTTTATGGTCTAGGTAGTATTGTGCCACTCTCACTCAAAAACATAAAATATTCAACACTTTGCCATTCAAATTTTCACTTGCTAAGTTACATATATATCTTGCTTTCTTCAGCACTTCTAGAACATCCTAAATCTACTGAGCATTTATGGATACTCTATAACATCCTTTAAATTTATCGGTGAAGTTAAATACAATATCTTGAAAAGTTCCTTTCCATGGTAACTTTCTGATATTACAAACCTACAATTTTTTTATATGTCAATGTTGTTACCTTTAATTATGTCCATGGCTTGTGCGCTGTCAGACATGACTAGCAGTTCCACACTTTGTATTAAGACACTATCCATAGCGACATCTGTCGTAATAATCGTGAGTGCTATTAATGCACACGCCAAAAATAGATTTTATTGATTGATTAATATATAAGCCCGATATAATTGGTACCGTGGATTGAATTGTACAGCACGAGCTGTCGATGTACACAAAGTAAGACGAATGATTTGGGCTTTATCTCTGCTTGTTTCATATTCTTTTCTAAATTGTTCTCAGAACCAGTATTCAGAGATATGTGGTGTAGGTTAACTTCTTAGTTCTTCCCTTTCTGCAATGGAAGTTTTGTCTTGTATGCCCTTCTATCCCAGAGCATGAGTCCTTGATGAACCTTATTTCTTCTGGACAATATCTAAATACGTGGCAAAGCTTCTGGTAGTTACAGCATCGTGTATCTCTATTTGATAATTTATTTTATAATAATCAGATCTCACCAATGTCGAAACTTCCAGCTTCCAGCAAGATATAAGACGAAGATATATGTTAATTCTGACTTCTAAATTAAAATAACTTTTTACACATTATATAATATACTAAATCTTGATGACTTGGCCTCCTTTTGAAAACAATATAGTTTCCAAACCAATATTTATCCTATACTTAGGTTTTTTTACACACCTAAGTGTAGGTTTGCATCTTAGACATTTCAAGAATAAGTTAAAGTGCTTAGTTTTTATTTTAAAATAATCTAGTTTCACATATTTTAGAATCAGTCAAATGGACGTTTTCTAATAATTGTATATGCATATAGCTGACATAACAGAAGCTCCTTGGAACTTACAATAAACAACACGTATAGACTAATCCAATTTAACGACAATAGATGAACCAAAAAAGTAACATAATAGAAAAAGAAATTTATTAAGAAACGATACAAAAAATTATGACTTAAGAAAATAGAATTAAACTAATTCGCATTTGAATCCCACGCGAATAAAGCAGTTGTTTCCAAAGAAGAAAAGGGAGCTTAAGTTCACTTCTCAAAGTTGTGGTGAATATAGGTTCGCGCCACATAACTAGAATAATAGACTCTTTCCTAATAAACCCTGTTCATTTAGCTATTGTAGCCGACACTTAAAACGTCAGAAGCGCCAACAATTCGATGACCATTCTTAAATGTCCAAGATGACCATAACCATCGACTAATTACCATTTAAGTATTATAATGTGCAATATAGGTAAGCAATTAAAATAATTATATTATCTTTAAACTTTTCTTATAGATATAATAAATACTACAAATAATATTACAATTTGTGATGTTTCTCTTGTGTCAGTTGGCACCACATGGGGATGTTTGACTTGCCTGCGGAGATAGACTACATCCTACAGAATACACAACAACAAAGCTTGTACTACGCAGGTCACTCCATGGGAACCACCAAGTTCTTTGTCATGGGGCTAAGAGGCCGGAGTACAATCTTAAGATCAGAACAATGTTTGCACTTGCACCTATTGTGTTCATGTCGCATATGCAAAGTCCGTTCAAGAGGCTCGCTTTCGCTGGAGAAACCCTTTTTGTGAGTACTGGAACGAGTTAGAGGTGATTACCATACCTAAGCCTATTTTAATTATTTTTCCAAACTCGCAATAGTGGTGGAATGTAGACATAATGACCAGCCTCAAGGGTAAAAGGTATCTTCGGAGGGATAAGGTGAGACAGAGATGTACCTAGGGGTTGGCTGGCGTAAAAAGCACTCCTCAAATCTTTATCTAGTTAGATTTGTAAGGTTGTGAGCTTAAAAGAGCTGGGTGGTAGGAGAAATGGCAAGGCATTATGAATATGGACTGCTGCAGACTATCAAATATATGACATGTGTGTGGCAACGTGCCACACCATGTCGTGTGATTAATCGCTAGATTAAGCGAAGTATGTATTTACAGGGTGTCCGTAATTTCTTGGATACAGACTGTACCAGATATCCAACGGATTACCTAGACCATAAAATACTAAAATAGGAAAAAATGAGTATTCTTCTTGGTAATAAGAATACGCTTTAGGCCTAAATCTTAGGTGTTTCAAGAAAAATTACGTGAAAATATGGAAAAAATACTTTATTATACTTTAATCCCAGCATGTTACATCGCTGTAATATTGTATAACCTTTACAATAGTATACAAGTTTGATCCACGCATAGCAATGCATTTTCCGCACGTTTGATGCATGTGGCGTGCACGTGGCTTTGCATGGAGACGTCAACCATGGGGATAGCTTCATGTAACCACGCAATGAAGTCCTCAGCTGAGAGCGGCAGCTCGTCTCGTAGGTAAACCAGTGATTTTAGGTGATCCCACAAAATAAATCTAGAGGTGTGGGGGTCTGTGTCCTCGGCGTCCATTCGACAGACATCCACGCCCAATTCTCTTGCGAGGGTATGTGTCTTGTAGCAGTTGGTGCACTATTGCTGCATAGTGAGCCAGGGCACCGTTTCACTGAAGCCACATGTCCTGGCGCACAATCAATGGGACGTCCTCAAGCAAGCGAGGTAAGATGGTGGCAATGAAAAAACTGTAATACTACGAATTCAGATGCCCCAGTAGCAAATAGGGGCCCACTAGTATATTCCCAACAATACCGGTCCATACATTGACGCTAAACCACTGTTTATAGGCACGAACTCGAGTGCTGCTCGGGCTAGCAGGTGCCCAAAAGTGTTTTCTGTGAAAGGTATTAATATAATCGCGTGTAAAACATGATTAATCGATACACAGTATGTGACTGACGAAATCCTGATCAGGCTCACATCGTTGCAGAAACCACTCACAGAACAGTACATGGTGAGGAGAATCACCTGTAAGCAAATGCTGAGTTGTGGCATAATGGTATGGGTGGTAGCCCTCATCACGCAGAACCTTATGTACCATCGACTTTGATATGTTCGTAGCCCACGCAATGTCACGTGTGCTGCATGTTAGTACAGCATCCTCAAGATCCGGTGTTCACACATTGCGTGGTCGTCCTGCATCCCCACGCTGCGCTGGTCCCATTTGGCTAGACTCCCGGAACGCAACTCCAATCGGTGAAACACATTTACACTTGGGTCGAGGCACAGTGTGGCCACATAAATGCTTTCTTCTACTATTTACAGAACTTTTGAACCGTCCTTAGCAACATCATAACATAATAAGAGGTCCAAATCACAAATACAAAAAGGCAACAGGAGTGAGCGGCTGGAGTTCTTGTTTTTTTTAAATATATGAGAATGACCTTCAAAAACCAGAGTACGCAACTCACACCAGTTGCGGGAATAATATAATGACGGTTGCCCTCAAGGAAAATTAAATATATAAATATGTACCCAAACTAAAGATAGACCAAAACACACAAAACCTAAGGATATTATTTCAATTTTTAGCATTGAAAAGACTTGGAGTAGCTTTGTTGATATTTATTTAAAAGTATCATAATTAAATATTAAGTATAAGCATTATCATTTGAATAATTTTGAACAATATATAAAGATCTTAAAAATTATTAAGATAGCCGTAGAGTTGATGAAAAGATTTTCATTATGAATTAGAATGCTTGAAGCAAAAAAACAATATTATAGTTAAATACGGCTTTAACTAAAGACAATTAACTACATTAGAAGAGAACAATAATACCTAAATCAATTATTTTCGCACATAACCAGTTTGTAAAGTTACGTGATCTTTGTCAAAACACAATATACATTACGGAATTCATATCTACCTTCAAAAGTTACAACATGAGTCCTAAAAAATTCCCTCGTTATTTCTTATACTTCTATACATATTCCCATTATACACTAAGATCTTACAAAATCGTACCATCGTCCGGCCAATAGGCATTACCCAGAATAAACACTTTAACTACAGGTGAAATTTGTCTGATAGTCTCAAAAATAAATAGAGTATCGATATCCACATAAATGAATTAACTATCGAGATCCATACAAATTCATTGACTCAAAGTTTAACACTGATCAAAATATACATATATCGTAAGTTCCTCGTTACAAAGTTAATATTATGAAGCCGAAAGAGAATTTTGAAAATTTTAAAGTTAAATGAAAATTAATAACCAGAAAAAAACATTAAGTCAAAAAAGAATTTAGATCTTACAGTTTAACAAGCCCTAAAGCCTTAGCTTCAAATACCTTTGTCCAAGCGAAATTCAAGAGTTGCCATACGTAGCCTCGCCGGACATATATATATATATATATACAAACACCCAGAGAACATTGGAGAATGGGATAGAAGGTGGAGGTAAAACTATGGATCACCAAAGGAGGGGGAGGGGACACGGGGACGCGCATGACAACAGAATACTCTACCATATACTCCAAATATCCCGACACTTCGAGAATGTGGAAGAACAACATCTCTTCGCATCTCTTCGCATCTCTTCGCATCTTAAACTCTTTGGACTGTCCATGTTTGTGTGTCGCGCTTTGGTAGTCACCTATCAAAACTTGTGAGCGGCAGCTAGTTTTACTCGCAGCGTGCTTATGCTCGGTAGTGTTTATGTTTTCTTCCCGACTCGTAGTTATAAACGCAGGTCCGGTGAAACGGGGTAAGTTGTATATATTTTTCTTAGTCGATTCTTCTAGGATTGTAGCCAAATGTTACAGTTACATTTAGATTTTCTAGGGAACTGTTGACCTAGCGTATTTTTACCAAAGTATATTTTCTACTTAGTTTGAGGCACAGAATCTTGTGGTACAGTCAATATACGTGAATTTCCGGACACTTATATATTATATTGCAGTGTAGCGTATATTGTTTACTGCTTATCGTGTATAATTAATGAATGTATCTTATTATTTACTATTGAATTACATGGATCAATTAATCAATGAAAGTATTCTCAATTAAGCCAACTGTAATTAATCTAATTTTAACAATAATTTTAAGACAAATAATGAGGCTATTGCGTTAAAGCTATTTTTGTGTTGAGGGAGAAAGGGTATGCTGGTAAAGCGCCTTGCTAAGGGCGCAGGAGAACCTAGGTACGCCTCTGGGGGAAGGGAGATCTCACAATAATCAAAGCTATGGGCAAGTTAGAATAAAACTGACTTTATCGATTATTTCTACCAATATAGATTTAAAATAATAAATAAACTGTTAATAATATAATATAGCCATTCGCCGATTTCCTCTTTACCGCGTAGAGTCAAGCGAGATCAGTAAAGCTTAGTTAAGGTTTAGCAAATCACACACTCTAAGAGAAAGAGAGGGATTATGCAATCTTTCAGTGGAAGTGATTGAAATAAAAAAAATTATTGCAACTATGATAAACAGCACATATGATAGTAAGCCATATTTGAAAATATTTTAACATTACAAAACGATAATCATGTGATTAAATTTTTCAAGCTTGTAATGTAGAAAGAAGTAAAAAAGAAGTTCTGATTTGTGCACCCTCATTTTTCCCATAATGTGTAAGCAAAGTTTAAGTTGTATATATATATTGGTTTTGTAGCTATCTACACAGATTGTCCCGCAGATCAAGGCTTATGATTTGCAACACATAAAACTAAATATAAACTTTAGAGATGCACATCCGCTAGTTTTCTTAAGTATACCAAGTTTATTACATAAATGTTCCCTCACCTGGCATCTACTTACACGAGCAATCACGCATTTTAAGACTTCATGATCGTTATGTGTGTAGTATTAATAACTAACTACCCTAATTGTGCTGTGTTAACAAACTAGATTTTTCACACAAGCATTTTTTTTATCAAACATAAAGAGAAACAATTAATTATCTATGAGTCTACCTTTGCGAATGATGACTGAGAATACCTGGAGTGATGAGATTATAGCTGGTTCACCCCAAACTTGATTATTGAGCACTTATTAATACTTAACACGAGAAAGTTTCATGGCTGTGTGTCCCGAGAGCTAAAAAGACTCTTGCTCACAGTTTTTCCCACTATGCTGTAACGATGTTACAAGAACGAATAACAATCGACTGTATAATACTCAGTATAATGGGACCACACTAACTACCTGGCTTGTTGATCACGACATACTGAAGCACACGTCACGGCACCTTCTCCCTTCGACTCTCCACCACGAACTAAAACGAGGTTTAACCACACGTACCGCTCGTGATTGAAGCCGCGTCCATAAGAAACAAGTTCGACACTTGACCAGAGTAGTTTCCGGTTCATGGCCTAGACGTCTCTCCATGCTTCCAGCGTTTCCCAGAGTCACCGTCATCACCACCTGAGCGCTGCTTGTTTCCTTTTCTGGTTCGTTCTTTTCCACCTCTTTTCCCCTTCTCTGGAGACATGTTTACGTTTGTGTTAACTATATAATGGCTTGTATCTTTCACTACGGTACTCATTGTACCACTGGCATACATAAAGGTGAGGGCGCCGATTTAATCTTAGGTTTGGCTTTATTATTCAAAATTCTATTCTGATAAAATCATGAGGGGGTGGGGAGGTTGTACTATTTTCAAAATTACTGTTTCGAGCTAACTTTAAAATAATCTTGTTTTCTATTTTTTTTAACGTGAATATGCCACGGATTAATAATGATTTTCTTCAGGAACCATGATTTTGATTAGGATTTATTATGTTTGTGGTGTGCTCTTGCCGTTATTTAGGTACACTGTTTGTTAACTTCAGTAATTTTTGGCAAATTTCTAGGGCATTGGTGCGATAGCTTGTATATGCTTGAAAAGCTTATTTATATATATATATATACGCATCTAAATTAAATTTTTATAGCGTTGTTTTTTTGATATATGCTTTAACGGCACTTAATTGAAATATATATGCTTTTATATTAAATTATTTTAACTTGTTATTTTGTAATATGCTTTACGTCGAGTATTATCTAGAGTAAATTAAATTTTCATTCATTGCAACTCTAAATTTGCTTTCACGGTGTTTATGATTATATAATTATTATTAAATTTAAATATCCTACTTTATTAGGGGTATAGGCTATTACCCCATTTATTTTGATATTTATAGTTGGTAACTATGGGTCGATGCTTACCACCTTAATATATAAGAATGAAAAAGAGATTGTGTCCGATTTAATTTTAAATTCACTTGTAGTGAAACATTCTCGTGAATTGTTGAAGATTGGTATTACATACCTTTAATTCAAGGTCTTCTACCTTATAGGTATGGGTCACTTAACTGTTATTGGTATTTGAAGAAATTAACTAGATATATAATCTTGGACTTAGAATTTTAACCTTCGATGGGTTTTATTAGGTTATGTATTTATTGTAAATTGGTTGCAGATATTTTTTTAAACGTCTGAAATGTTACCTTTTAGGCCAGACGTCAAATTGGTTCAATTTAAGCTATGTTTGTATACTATATGATGTATCATCATCTCTTTGATAATTATCTTAAGTTGTAATAAAAAACAAAAAAAACTATTTTCTCTTACGACACCTTGACTGTTGTTTATCTACGCTTTCTGAGCTCTTAAGGTTGTCATAATGCTAAGAAAAAGCGCAGGATTAGCGAGCCTAGAGCCATTAGCGGAGAAGGGCAATACGGCGCTGATACTTAGTGCTAATGAATATAATTAATTACACAAAGAATAGAGCACAGCTGATTCAGTAGATATATTCATGCTAAACATACCGTCCCCCTTGAAATACAAGTTCAATTAATGGGTAGAACAAAAGACACAACGACACTAACTAAAGAAACAAAAATATTAGATAAACCAATTAAAGAGACAAAAAATTGGCAAAGACAAAATGGTAACTTAAAAGAGTGAGATAATAACAATTTACAACTCTATTTGAGTGGAGAGGAAACACTTTTACGACAGGCCTTAAAAGTGTTCCCTTTTGAGTGCGCAGATGTACAACTCGTACAGTGCCATCTTTTCCAGGTGAGGTCGAAGTGACACGTCCAAGACACCAAGACAGAGGTGATGTATTGGGTTCATGAATGAGGACGAGGTCTCCTGCTTGAAAGTTAGCATTCTGCGTTGTCTATTTTGAGCGTTGCTGAAGGGTGTGTAAATACTCCTTATGCCATCTTTTCCAGAAGTGTTGAGAGAGTGATTTAACTGAATTCCATCTTTTCAATCGGTTGCATGGTATGTCAGATATATCGGTTTCAGGTACGGAAACAAGAGAAGAACTTATCAAGAAGTGTCCCGGAGTTAGAGCATCTAGTTCACATGCTTAGTGGATATAGGGACTAGAGATCTAGAGTTCAACATAGGTTCCACTTTAGTCGTCAACGTTATTAACTCTTCTAAGGTCAATATCTGATCGCCAATTACTTTTCAGAGGTGGTATTTTGAGCTTTTGATCGCAGATTCCAAAGCCCTCCCTTATGTAGTGTAGCTGGAAGCTGGAAGTGTGACTTGATGGAATGTTATGATGTAAACTGTTGAAGTTGTTGTTTAGTGTGGTCTTGAGCTAGATAATCGTTAATGGTTTTCTTCAAATGGTGAGAGGCACCTATGAAGTTTGTCTCAAAATCGGAATATAGGTCTGAACAGAGCACTCTTCTTGAGACAAAGTGGGCAAGGGCAGCGATGAATGCATTCGAGGTAAGGTCTGTGACGACTTCGAGGTGAACTGCTTTAGTTGAGAAGCAGACAAACAAGCAGAAAAGACTTTAATAGGCTGGAGGCGACTGAGAGTGTGTAACTTCACTGATAATGGGCTTCCATAATCTATTCAAGATTTGAGAAATGGACGTGAGGGAGTCACTTGAGGTTCAGGTAGATCACCCATCATTGAAGTTATGAGCTTTGGCTTGTATCGAAAGCAACGAATACATTTGAAAATTTGAAGTCTAATTGTACTGCGAACAGAGAGGATTCAGAAATGTTGGTATAAAATAGACTGCAGCAGTTGAGGTCCATCATACAGATGCTTGAGTTGATGGTGAGCAATGATCAGGTTGACAATATGATGTGATTTTGGTAACATGATAGGGTGTATAGCTTTGTGAGCAAGACTTTAGTACTAATTCATCCACCTAATCTCAATATTCCATGGTTTTCCAGGAACAGGGATAAGCGTTGAAGTTTCGTGCTGCATGGTTTCTTAGCCTTGATGAGTTCTATGTCGGTGGTGAAGGTTTAAGCTTGACTAACTCGGCAGATGCATTGAATGGATTCAGTGAGTTCTTGAGGGTTGAGGGGTCTTGCTTAGCGATCTTTTGATCTGAAATGTTTAAGTAATCGAAGTACAAAAGCTATTGTGTTGACAAGTTTTGTCCACAAGTGTTTGAGCAGTAATGTTTTGAATCGAATCAGTAGAAGGATTAACAAATAGAACATTTAATGGTGAAGGTCATATTGTCTAATGCTTAGGGGGGCCCATTTTACCAGGGGCATAAATGACCCATTGCCATAGGGCAAGTTAACACCCGGGTCAGTCCGCCACTGTACACAACAACTATAAAAACCAACGACACGACCTTCAAAATTTCTCAAGGGATTGTGAGTCAAGAATGTTGCAACGTGCTCCCCAAATATAATGGGGAGCTTGCGCCTACTTGCAGCTGGGCGCACCATTACTTTTGGGGCAAGCACAGGCGCATCCCTCAACGTGCATCTCCTGTGCACCTGGATGCGTGAAAATAGGGATAGTTTAAACACCCCTTAATTCTTTCAGGACACCTGCTGCTCTTGAGAGAAGTTACCGTTATACCGACCGCAAGCTTAGTAGGTAAGACGATTAGCCGACGTCCCACATATTATAAACATTTATTCTTGCATACACCCTTACTAAGTGCTCCACCCCTATCAGTGTTATAGAGTTGAGGATGTGGGTTGTACAATGTAATTGAATTATCAAGGATACATAAAAGAGAAGAACTTTCCCCGCATCAGTAGCTAGAAATTAGATTGCCTTTGTTTCATAATCCATGTTATGTCATTACTACTTCTACATATAAGACTTACTTTATTGAATTGTTTTCAGGATATAGCCAATATGTTAGGAATGCATGAATTTTCCCCCAACAACATGTTAATGACGAGACTGGGTCAGAGTCTGTGCAAAAACACGGCCATTAACAATATGGTGTGCAACATGGCGCTCTTCCTCATGGCGGGCTTCAATTCCATAGAGATGAATCAGGTACATGAGCAATTAGATAGATAGCTTCATATATCACAGGCTTTTACAATTTATCTTTATCGTATAACTGGATGGATGGTGAAAGAAATGTTAGCTATGTCCTCTCACATTCAAGTAGACGACAAACTTAAGCGTCAACTCTTGATCTTTTGCAAGAGGTGTGTTTATGTCCAATGTCCATCCAGTATAGTAAAGATATAAATGGGCAAGGCCGTATCCGCGGTGGGGGGGTCTCAAACCTACCGCGAAATCTAATGATATATATATATATATATATATATATGGTTCAAACAATATCAAAATTAAGATACAAAAACCAATTAGGGGGCTATGTTACCATAAAAAGCACTTCAGAGAACTTGTAGAGGTGTAAAATATTTATAAATTTTACTAGCCTTCAGCATTTCGGGGTTATTTTACCATAAAAAATTTTCACAGAGCTTCAAAAAGTGTTTAACATTTAGAAATTTTCCGAGCCTTCGGCATCCAGGGGCTATTTTACCTTGATAAAAAAACTTCAGAGAGCGTATATAACTATTTATCATTTAGAATTTTTCTAGCTTCCATCAATTGGGGGATGTGCCCACAACCCTCCCCCCCCCCCAATAATTGGCTAGCTACGGCCTTGTAAATGGATTTGCATGATGATAAGATCTTAAGGAACTTAAGAAAAACATATTACAGTTTATAGTAGATATAATAGATATTAGTGGATTATCCCAAATCTAACTTCTTCAAATGTAAAATGAATATTTATTTTCAAGCCCTAATAATAATTAAAGATATTAAAATATTGTATTTGTTTAGCTATGGTACACAATACATTCTTTAGAGCCCAATTTGCAAACAATATATCTCTGGCTATTAAAAAAAATTGGAGACCTGGCAATTAAAACTTTTGCAGACTTATAAGCATCATTCACAGAAATATTGAAAATCAGTTTATCTGATTTCAAAATAAAACTCAAGTTCTAAAATTGTGTTAAGTTTTTTTTTACCATTTTTAATTTTCCTTTATTAAAGGCTAGTCAACAATCGAGACCTCTAACAGACTAGCACTGAAAAACATTATACAAAATCACATATTTCTTACAACAATGAATTACATTATGTTAGTATACAGGTGATAAAAATGAAACAAGCTTATTTTTAATAATAATAAATAGGGAAAGTAATAAAATAGATGATTCATGTTTGGCTTGCCTGTTGTTCTCGTGTGGCCGCTCGTGTGAAAGGGTTACGCTATGGGTGCCACACGCAAGCCACTAGATTACTTCAGTACTATGATGGGTCTGGAAGAAGCTATACTGTTGTGGTCATTGCTGCATTAGAGTTAAATATGGGTTTCGGAGTCTTAGTAATAGCTTCATATTAATTAAAGGAAGTGATTTTATACACTATACTTTTGAAAGTTAGCGAAAATGTTTTGAGAAAATATGTAAACAAGTTTTTTATCTTATTTAATTGACTTAAAACATTAACTAAGAATAAATAAGATTTTTAAAAAACGCAAGATTTTACACACAACCTAAATACATATACAAACTTACAAAAAAATGGGGAAATAACAACAAAGTGAAACCACCAATCAAATAAATATAATTTATATTTATTTGTACATAATATTTAAGTATAACTTACAAATACACATAAACTTGCTGAAATCATCTTGAATAACTAAAAAAGTTTCATTGTTATCTTTTTTAATTTTCATCTTTTATGTTTTCGAATGCATTTTGCATAGTTATTAAATGCCTCTTTAAATATTTACATTTTCCCTTAGGTATTTGTTATCAGAAAAGGTAATCAAAGTCCTGAAAATATTATTGAGATACATGCACTGCATAAATATCTTAAATACAAACATTCAAGAATGTTTTTATTATTTTAAAATGTCAGTGGAATATTATGATAAATTAGTTAACACTCGATGTTAGTTGAGACATAGTTCTATACGGGCTTGTACTGAATTTATTAGGCTATCTGCATAAAACATTGAACCATTTTAATAGGGGTGTGTGAAGGCCACTTTTTAAATGCGAAGCGAAGTTGAAGCGAATCTGGAAACTTTCGAAGAAAAATTGAAGTCGAAGCTACCTAGGATTTTGTTGTCACTTAACGCTCCTTTTAATTTTTAAATTAATTATTTTTCTAGATCTTGTCAGTAACAAGGGCCAGGAAAATTTCCTTACTTGTTACCTAAGGACTATATTAATAACTAATGCACACAGGCTTACTGATAAGCTTAGTAACTTATCATTTAAGTTTTATTCTGCAAATTGTTAAATGACACCTGGATAAGGGAATCGAACCCGGAACCTTTGGCTAGTTTGTGTTCGATTCCCGTGCCCAGGTGTCATTTTTCAATTTTCAGAATATGAATCTAGATGGAGTAATCCTTATTAAAAATCATAAATAATAGTTTTGCCTATTTGATTCTTGGTTAAGTTTTATATTTTAATCACATTGTGGAGTTTATAGTTATTTTGCAAACTTTACATATGCATGTCTTTTTGGATGCATTTCTCTAATAATTATTATAAATTAGATTCCATTTTCGTTTCCTACTTTCCGTATCAGCCATTAAATAATAAAAAAAAAGAATAATAAAGAAAATGTGAAGAAGCTATGAAAAAGTTCTGTGTCAAAATGCACTTGTAAATTTGTCACATATAATTCCAAAGAAATATAATATTAAGGACCAAACATTATACGCGATCTACGATGATAGCACAATTAAAGCGCTTTCTCTGCTTCATACCAGTGACCATGGTGTTATTTCTTTATAGGTATTTTTATTCTTTACAAAATTATGTTGACGATAGTGAATATATTATATTAATATTTACTTACCCGTTTTCTTATCCATGCTTACGTTGTGTTAGTTAAATTACTAGTCAGTGTTAAAATTCTGTTTAGTAAACTGTTTTAAAATTATCAAATATTAAAAAATGTAATATTTAGTAAGATAAAATTAAATCGTTTGATAATTTATTGAAGTTTTATCCTTCCTTTGAAATTCTTCAAATATGCGAAGGTTATTGTAGATATCGAAGTCAAAGGAGATTGGACCTTCGACTTCGACTTTTCGAAGCTTCTCACACCATTACATTTTAAAATTACTGAATCACTGCAAATTTTGTCTCGTGTTAAAGGTCTCATTCAACTGAATGACTGTGTTTCTGCGTATAACCCGAACGGGTAGTAAGACGCGGTGCTAATAATAATAATAATAACTGTGTTTCTTTGATCATACACAGCTTATGTGGCGCGTGGCTGTTAGAAACTCTGTGGCGCGCCTTTTACTCCAATATTGTACTGTATCACCGTGGGAAAGGGCTTATGTATCTGTCAATAGGGTTGAGTTTGTATGAACTACTTGTAGAAAATATTTTAGGATTTTGAGAGCCACAATAATATCCACATAGTCAAGGACAGATTGATTAGAAACTGTGCTATTAAATATGTTTAAAACTCAAAGGGCATGCAAACAAAGTATTTGTGAGAAAAGAGTTTGAAGCCCAATATGTTTCGAATTATCATAATCAATGTAAAAGTGATTTAAAAAAAAAAAATCATCATAGCAAGCAATGACAAATTTGCGTTGAGCATTTTTCAATCCGAGTGTCAATTAAAATGATTGATTTCCAAGCTTCATGCACATTTTCAAGCTTTGGAGTGATCAAAGCAATATACAGTAGCCCCATGGCTTCTTTGGCGCTGACTGACAGCTCACAGCTGACTTCTGACAGTCAACATATATACCTAAATTTTAGACTGTCAGAGGTGACCTGGTGGTCTAGGGGTAAGGTATCAGACTTCTGTGCTGGCGACCGGGGTTCAATCCTTGGTCCCGGCACCGATTTATCTGATTTCCAAACCCTTCCTTCACCTCTGACAAGACATCTTGTGAATGTGAGGAATGCCAGGCCTCCACCGTGGTTCGGATTCCACGTTAAACTGTAGGTCCTTCATTTCATCTCACAATCACCCTACCATTACACATTAGCGTAAGTGCGTATAACCCGAATGGGTAGTAAGACGCGGTGCTAATAATAATAATAATAATAATTGACTGTCAGAAGTGAAATCTGCTAAACATATGTTTTTGCAGATCATATGGTTCGGCGTAGGGATACATAATTTGGTCTGGTAACTTTTCAAAGCCGTTAGCTGTCAGTCAGCACCAAAGAAGCCATGGGGCTACTGTAGGATATTTAAAATGTAGTCTACTTTAGAGAATGAAAAGCTAATAAATTTAATAAGGCCAAGTAATTTAAGAGAGAGATAAACTATAATATGATTGACATAATAATGAAAGTAGACTTTGTTTAAGTCTAGTAGAGATCACCTAATTGAATAATTGATCAAATTGTGGACATTCCTCGGGAATCCCAATAGAATTAGAAACATTAACTTAGGTAAATATGTATCAAATTTTTCAGTGTAACACCTCAGTCACAACTGGGGTAGCTTGTTGAAAAAGTGAAACAAACTTCTCATTAATAACAACCAAAGATACATACATAATATTAATTTAAATCAAATTCAATTTGATTAATTTTGTTCAAAAAAGCGATAAATTCACAAACGTAAAGTAAAGATCAATTTCGATTTAGCACGAAATTCAGAAATTGCAGTTTGATCTCTATAAAGTCTCTTACTTGACATGTTTAGAATGCAAACAAATATTGTTTCTTTCTTTTGTATTTGAATTTTTAACTGATATGATTCTGTATTAGCAATAATAAAGAGTAACATATACCTAGATAGTAAAATGCAAATAATCGAAATCAATGACAAAACAATGCAACTATCGACAGTGAGAAGAATTGGACAAATGTAAACAAAACCAATGCAGGAAGCGGTGATTTATATATATAAAATACACATAAAAAATGTTATGGTTACAACTAGTGAGTGATTTAGTGATTTGAAAATAAATGATCAAACAAAGGGCATTTTCCCAGTCACAACAACTAAAACACACAAGTTGTTTACAAGTATGAACGTTCTTGAACCCTTTACAGCACCAAATTGCCAAATGGGTTGTTCTACTGAGTAGCCAAAGAAAACATGTTTTCAATCCGGCCAGGAGGACCAAATATTGTGGGGTTACAGTTGCGGCAATACGAAAAACCCCCCATGGAGAATCACCTTTGAATAACAAAGGCAAAATACATACAATCACAATTTATTTTAATATTCAAGCCGACAAGGAAAACTTTAGCTAAAACACGAACACAAAATATTTTTGGATCGCCGTAATCATCTTGATTAAACGCGTGCATGAAACACTGATGTGCAAGGAAAACAAAACAAAAGGTGGGTGATCTCTTTCTACAACGATGAAAATCAACACAAGCTCACTGCCAACTGACCTCTACATGAGTGGCTGAATGCACTACTCAACAAGAAGAGGGAGGGGGGAAGCTACACCCACTATTAACAACAACCATCTCAAGTGACATCTTTTACATTTACACAACAGATCGTTTAATTATAAAAATGGTATGTATGATCAAAGAAACTTATTGTAGACCAGTGACATAATCTGTGACTAAACTAACAGGGGGAGGATACATGTTAATAGAACTAAAAGGGGGAGAAGTAGGGTTCACATGAAACATTCACTAATCTAATGCAGCCTATTTGTTGAACGCTCGATCATTTCAAAAACTCAGTTTTAATCTGTTGAGGTGATTTTTATTAAACGCTTCAATAGGTTGTTTTATATTTCATACTAAAATTATTAAAGTTTAGAGGAGGTTATTTTTCATATTTTTTAGAAACATAGAAACTATAGGATGTAAATTTCATTTGTTAAGATTTTATAAAATGTTGTTCCCGTTCTTTTTTCCACCATGCTTTATTTACATTTTCATTGGCGTGAGCGATTTTAGCATAATGCCTTCAGCAGCTTACAAATTGGCTGGAATCTCACACTGGAAGGATAATCCACAGTATTCGAAACAAAGATAACTAACCTAAATATTTGCAAACAGATTGAGATATCATATTAACTTTGTCTGATTCTGTCATATTTTTCTGTTTAGTAGGATTTGATAATTTGACATTCTTTTCCCGTCTATTAACATTTGTCAATCTATTTTATAATAAATACTAATACGAGTACATAATTTCATTAGACTTATAAACAAAGTAATTTCAATGTTTTACAAAATAGTTTCTTATATATATCGAATCGCAATTTGTCAAAATGTATCCACTATTTAAATATATATTATAATAATTATGAATTTCATACCCTGTACTCATCACACAACATAGTTAGGATAATCACGTCTCGTAGATTACAATGGGCAGGACATGCATGCGCAATAGGAGAGTCTAGAACCTTGTTCAGAGTACTACTGACTGGCCAACCCAATGGGAAGAGACCATTCTGAAGACCTGGCCGCAGCTGGAAGAATAACATTATAATGAAAATGAAGGGCCTAGGGTGTAATGAGGAGACTGGCTAGAATTACTAAACTAGCTCAAGATTTGTTAATACGGAGTGAACTTTCAAGTACCTAATGCCATATAGTAAGCAAGATTATAATTTAATTTAGCACCGCGTCTTACTACCCGTTCAGATTATACGCTTGAGTATTAATTACGCTAATGGGTTAGGAATTGGGAAGAGGAAGAGAAACCGCACTTGCGTGGAGGGAGAGTGGAAAACCATTTAGGAAAATCTACCACCCAGTTTACCCGACCAAGATTCTAGCCTCGATCTCCCTGTCCTCAGCAGTCTAGCTCAACACGAAAATAGCGAGTTAGCTAACTACACCACCGAGGTGGGTAGTAAATAATTGATGACTAATGAATAGATATGAACATTAGTTTACAGATACTTTACTTAATATTACACATTAATATTTAGTCACTGCGGCTTACTATCTGCACTTGTTTATTATAATGTATGGAGCTAAATATAGTAAATTATTTATTTGGTGGAAATAAATTTTGTATCGTGTCAGACTGTACTACATTAACGCAGGCACTTATTATTATTTTTATTATGTTTCTCATAGACATTAATCCCGATTCTAATGGGCCACTATCCAGCGGGAAGCTCATCGAATTGTTTCGTACATTATATACAAGAAATACTCTCAGGTAGGCTGACACCATATTAAAACACATTACAATTAGTTTCTAGCACAATATATATATATATATATATATTAATATTATTATTTATGTGAGGTATTTAAAGTGCACTTTCGGAACAGACTGAATATATCAGAACACGACAGAGTTTATATGTGCAAGAGTGAAAGGGCCTACAAATTTTTCCGGAAAGGTACTTTCACAAACCTTTCAGAGTTCTTCTACATGTCAAGGAAGTTGTGCTACGTATTTGCATCGATCAAGAAAAATCCATCGGCCCTGTGTGGGTTTGAACCCATGAACATACACTCTTGAGATGAGCACTTTACCCCAAAAGCACCGAGGTCAACTATAGCAGAATAAATTAAATCATATACAAGTATAAAAATATTATTTATCGTTGATAATTAAAATGAATATATTTTTAGTCAATGAATCATTGGAAATGTACAAAAAAGTTATTCATCCTAACCTACAAATATTATGTGATAACTCATAAGCATACAAAACAACGATCTTTATGACTACTCAGGTACCAAACAAACACTCTTTGGTGTATAACTAGGAGACTACCCAATTTATGTAAAAATAACACTTTTATTCGTTTGTTGGCAGAGTAATAGGATTTAGGAATGGAATTATAATTATATATTATATGTATAATATATATACTATTATATATCATGTATTTATGCTCAAAACAGTTTTTCAATTAAAAAAATATTGAGTTATTTTGAAAAGAGTATTTCCTTGATAAAAAAAATGAAACTGTAAGAACATTATTAATGTAATAATCAAACCGATTTTCATTCTTAATAATTTGGTATTTGATAAACAATTAATCAGTTAAAATAATTCCATTACGGGTAGACATGACTTAGGTTTTGATGTATTAACCTTTGTTAGATGACGTGGCAGAAGTGAAAGTATATTGTTATTTCACAGGCAAGTTCCGAGAGTTTGACATCAGGCCGCAGCTATTGCCCATTGGATTGCGTGTGGGAAACGTAGAGCCCTTGGATTATCCTCTTCATATGGTTACTGCGCCAGTAGTTCTGCTATATGCAAGCAACGACTGGATGTCCGACACTAGGGTAAGTTGAACATCAACAAGCACAACTATTGAGCCCACAAGCAACACGTCTTAATATCACTACATTTACACTAAGGAGGAATGGATGAGCTAGGTAGATCTTAGAAAAAATGAATTCACATTCATATAAATAGAAAGTGAATTAAAAAAACTTTGAAGTACACTGGACTGGGTTTTGAACCCTGTCTCCCATGTCACAAAAAGTCAGACCAGACGATGCTTACGTCTTAGCTTACTTACTCACCTATCTGGGTTTTTACTGACTTAATGGATAGCACAGTGGAGAAGAAAGTAAATTAAGTAGCCAATCTTAACTGAGATATATTTTCATTTTAATTTATTTGGAAACTCACGAGTGAAGTAGATTATAATGAAGACACCAAAAGAAAAGTGTTGCCATAATCGTTCTCTAAGAAATTAAAGACAGACTGTGTGATATTATTGGGAGGGAATCCAAGTTTATTTAACTGCACTTTTTTGTTACATTTTTATTGAATGCAATTGCGCCCATTTTGCCCAATAAATGATCTCATATACAAACTGGTGTTTGTTAGTACGAATCTTGTGAATGTGTGGAATGCCAGGTCGCCACCGTGGTTCGGATTCCACGTTAAACTGTAGGTCCTTCATTTCATCTCACAATCACCCTACCATTACACATTAGCGTAAGTGCGTATAACCCGAACGGGTAGTAAGACGCGGTGCTAATAATAATAATAATAATAATAATAATAATAATGTTAGTACGAGTATTAAAAAATACTCTAGAGGCTTTCCCTTCTAAAGAATAATTGTGCATTTTCTTTTCCTATGACCTCATTCCTCTGAAATAAAGTGTTAAACACGTTCTGTTATACCCCTCTGTTTCTTCTACAGGATGTGTCCCGGTTGGCCAGTAGTCTACCCAATGTAAGGGACGCCTACCTGGTCCCACAGGGGACATTCAATCATCTCGACTTCATGTACGGTATCCATTCTAATACTCTAGTCTACGAAAGAATCTTCTCCATCCTGAATCTAAACTCAAGGCTGGGAGGAGCTGGCTCTTATAGTTGGGGATCTTATTTGACAAAATAATAACATAGGACTCAGAGATCAAGAGCATTCACAGTTTACAGCAGAGTTCTCACAATACTCCTGCGCAATTTGCTTGCTTACATCAGTAATGTGTTTTTATTGCTTTTTTAAAAAATAATATCTTTGGTCATGCTTTATGCGTTTTGATACCTTTAAACTGAAGTCAAATCGTATTAAAACACAAAGAATTTACACATTTGTTTATCTAAGTTAATCAATGTAATATATTATTAAAAATAAAGTATAAGATGTAAAAACTAACATTAAAGATTGTATATATAAATATTTAAAATCTTGTAAATAAATGTAATAGTCTACTAAAAAGAGTTTTATCATTAGATAATATATTTTATAGTCGGATTCTACAAACACTTGACAATGAGCGCTATATAAAAACTATTATCAATTAGATCACAGAATCCTTATCCATTTCAAAATATACAGAACACACAACAGAACAAGGGGAAGTGGAATATCAGTTAATACATTACATTTCAAATATTTTTTATGAATGTATATATTATATTTTTTAAACATTTTGTTTCACTAAATGGAAAATTTTAAAAAATGTTTACGAAACATACTAAAGCATACTGATGAAAATTACAATTGAAATAGGTGTTAATACTATGTTTAATACACAAAATAAATTTAAAAATAACTAATTTACTAAACACGGACATTTATTACGATACTTAGATTTTTTAATGAATGCCGGTGGACCCATGGGAACAACGCTCTGATTGGCTGTCAAGATCACGTGACAACGCCCCCTCACTCTCTGATTGGCTGTCTAGATCATGTGACAACGCCCCCTCACTCCCTGATTGGCTGTTGGTATTCCCCCTCCATCCCCCCTCTCCCCTTATATGTGGTAATGGGTTTTCCCTGATGACTATCGCTCGTTTGGCGGCTAGGAATAGATCGTGACCTTGAATGATGTCGCAAACCTCACCTGCAATGGTTTTTCCCTGGTGACGTCATAGCTCTGTCACAACCCTGATGACTCATACATGGCACCAGTTTGCGGGACGACAATACGAGTTAAGACAGGAATAGATCATGACCCTGAACCAGTGATGTCATTGACCCTTGTAACTCTCCTCCGGCAAGGGGTTTTCCCGAAGTCGAAATCATTGCATGTTATGTCACAACCTTGATGACTCATACCTTGGCGGCTAGGAATAGATCATGACCTTGAAACTGTGAGGTAGTACGCGAGGTCATTGAACTTGACAATCTGGATTTTCCCGATGACGTAATCATTGCGTATTATATTTCAACCCTGATGACTCATACCATGGCGGCTAGGAGTAGATCGTGACCTTAAAACCGTGAGCTCATTGACCTTGGCAACCTGGGTTTTCCCGATGACGTAATCATTGCGTGTTATGTCGCAACCCTGGCACCAGTCTGGCGTGTCGACAAGACGAGTTGAGACAGGAATAGATCATGACCGTGAAACCGTGAGGTCATTGACCTCAGCAATCTGGGTTTTCCCGATGACGTAATCATTGTGTGTTATGTCGCAACCCTGGCGCCAGTATGGCGGCCCGACAAGACGAGTTGTCGGCTGGCGGTCACCAAGCAAGCTTCAGGAAGCGGCTCCCTCCGTCTATAACCCCTCCCCCCCTCGTCAAATTACTCTAATCTTGTCACACAAATAAGTTTACTCTGCCTGCACATTACAAAGAAAACTTGAAACACGATGGACCTTTTATTTTATTTTTATTTTTAACTAAGGGACTGTCTGTCAACTTTAATTATTTATTTAGGAGCAGCGAGAAGAATTGCAGACGTTTAGAAATACCAATTTAATTAAGAAGTGGTTAGATATTTTTTAATATTGTTTTCACCAAAATGAGGATGAAAGTTCTGATCAGTTAAATAGTATAAATTTTAATTTAAAATGTGTTTTAAATGGGTGATATTTTATATAGAACCGTATAAAACAATCCCAGAAATTGTGACCCTATCAAAACATGACTATTTGATAGAGGAAGACTAGATACCATACCTTGTGGCCCCCAATGCAGATATATAATAACTATTTGATGCTATGTATTTAAAATTATTAATGTTTACTTGAAATAATTTAAAAAACTGTTATTTTCACGGTATAAATTAAAATTCCCACTCTCAAGTAATTAAAGTTAACACAAAAATATAGGATGGTTTAAATAGTTCTAGGGGTTTCTGTTATTTTAAATTACGTAGTAAACACTAAAGTTAAACTATTGTATTTTGTGTGAGTACATGGATGCAAGCCGAATAGTAATTCCTGCCTTATCATTCGACCTTGAAAGGGGGTTCGCTCTGTTAGTAAAAGTTAAATCAGTTTTAAATTTTAATTAATCATACAGGGCTCATAGGTATAGATAAAATTATGTAGGCTACAGTTTATTGAAGCAATTATTCAACATATTATATACGAGTACCCTATACTCTATTATCTTAAAAAGTAGCAAGCTTTCTTTTATGAATTACTAGCAATCCCGCACGGCGTTGTCCATGACCCACTGTGGTATAAGAATTATATAGGCCTCCCCTACTTCCCCCCATGGTGCCCGTATCTTTGAAACGTAATTCTGAAACAGGTAAAAAATATTTTCTTCAAAATTTTGTTTAAAATAGCATAATTAAAAAGATAGTTGAAAATTTAAAAATCTTGCTTTGAGGTGCAATCGGACCACCTTCCGTCCACTTATGTTAAAATTTTCAGATCTCTGCATGCCGTAGATTTGGCTATCATCGCACACAAACAAACAAACACAGACAAACACTTCCTTTTATTATTATAAACTATGATATAACATTCTGGCTTATATAATACGACTATAGGATAGTCTAGTCTATTTAAGAATTGATGTCACATGTCAGGGTAAACTGTTTGTTGGCAACATAAATATTATTTTTATACGTGAGATACAAAATAAATAGGTATCTCAAAATGCTTTCTTATCTACTATTTAACATATTTTGTTATTAAATGAATGGTTTTTAAATAGGAGCTAACGAGTATGTAACTATACACTTACAATTTTAACGTTTTTTATTAACACAAATTAAGATTAGATAATTATTGGTTTTACCGTTCGATCTTTTAATATATGTTGCTGACTATCTTGCATATAAGATAGAACGGAAAGTTAACTGTAAGCTCTGCATGAATACATTAACAAAGTGTGATGACAACATGGAGTCATGACATGATTTTCTAATTTTTCATAGAGCATATCTCAATAAAGGGCATGATGACTTAGGGAATCCAAAATCCCCTACAGATACGTTCACACACATATCCTAGAAACATTTATTGAGCAATTTCCTCATGTGCATAGTCTCAAGAATTCCCTTCAAATCACAAGATTAATTTTATTATTTAACAGTTAAAAGCAAATATTTTTATTTTTTTACACTGCCCTCCCTCTCGTTTGATTTCAGCTGGATAAATGGTTAGGCATTTCTACTTATAGTGGGCATAATGATAAAAGACTAGGGATAAAATCATATTGTCTGGAGATGTAGCTGTTGAGGAGTGGAAAATATAAACATTTAAGAGGTTTTGCAATCAAACTTAACAAAACTATCACATAAAATTTAGGCCTGTGTTCAAGTTGAGTATGATAACCTATAACTTCAACTTCAACATCAACCCAGATAGACCTACATTATAAACCGAAGAAATTATCTGTAGATAATAGGATATGACACTAAAACAAATCTATAAAGATTAAACGCATATATATATAACCCTATCATCTTGTAGGCAATCCTGTATTTAAATACTATTATTATGACAATTGACAGCAGTAGATACCTTAACGACGCCATATTATTTGCATATATATATATATATATATATATTATTTGCATACATATATAAATAACAAGCACCTTAATCACAGATATATTCTGCAATGTTTATAAAAAGAAGTCCTAAAATCCGTGTTTAGATTTTAAAGTAATAAGACAATAAGTAAAAAGATTATATTTTTTATATTAATATAGAGATAGTGCTGCTCTCTAGTTACCCCAGAATGAGTTAAGGATAAGTTCTGCTCTCTAGTAAACAGGGAATGAGTTAAGGCGAGTTTCTTCTGCTGCCATCTATCAGACAAGTGGTACCGCAATTAAATGGATACAATTCAGGATTCTGTGGGTATAATGCAAATATTTCTAGTGTATACAATTCAGACTTTTTATTTGTGGTGCTCGTTTAAGAAAATGTCTGAATGGGTACCATTCAGAATGGATACAATTCAGTCGTCTCCAAAACTGAGGAGGTGATTCGATTGACGAAGACTCCGGAGTCGGTTTAGGGGACGATTGGTACGCCACCAGGTTTACTTAGTGATTTTCACTCGTAAGCCTGGTGGGAAATGAAAAATAAACTTTTACCAGAGGGTGATTTGAACCCTTCTGGCGCTAACACTTAAATGGGGGGAACAAAAAACATTTTTGGTGGTGATTTGAAACGGGGATCGCTGCCCATCCTGCATGGGCAGACTATGATTGTTGGAAGTGTACTGTTGTTAGTTTGGAGCAATTGAGGAAACTAATATTGTGAAAAAAGGCAGTAGTAAGATGGGGAACAAGGGGGTGGGGGAGCGGGACTGGGACACACCAGCCCCGAGTTTGGGGACCGGCTAGGACACAATTAAATATCTTTATTGAGGGGGGGGGGGGACTGGAGTTATTATTGGTACTATGGAGGGAACTGAGGTTTGGAACTGACTGTAGGAAGGCAGGGTACTTGGAGAAAAGCCAGGTCAGGATAACGAGGGACTATACAGGGTTACCCCAGCCCTCTGTTCGAGGACCGGTTAGGACAAAACATATATATTTATTGAACAGAACGCTCACGAGCAGAACAGTGTTATATACATTTAACACAGAGAAATGAATTATTTAGTGTATGCCCCATCTCCACTTCAGTGAGGTGGGTGTAGGAGGTGACCAAGCCACATTGGCTGCATGGATAGTGTAGCTGACTAATAATATAATGTTGATAGTTCGTAAAAATAAAAATATTAATAATAATAATGATGAACTGGTTTTGCACTGTCATTGGTATGTATAAAAGAAAACTGTTTTGGGTCATAACTGACCAACCCACACCGGCAGTTGGTGGTAGGTGGCGGACATGTATCACAGAAAACACGCACACACGCACGCAGGCTGGACTGTGCGCCAGCCGGGAGGTCTCGCGGAGCGCCGGAGCTGAGTCCCGGGGAAGTCAGCCTCAGGCGTGGTCGTCGCCACAGACTACCACCCGGGTCATCCGTGTCCGGCTGGGGGGTCCACGACGCCGTCTCTTATGCGTCTGTTTGTTTGTAAGAGTTTTATTTTATATTACATAAACATATATATATATACATGAATAAAAACACGAGAAACGTAAAGAGACAAACAGTTGACACCAGCCCCGAAGGACTCTCGAAAACACACACGACATAGGACATATAACAAACTACAATGGCACGCTGGCGAGCTGATAGCTGCTTTCTGTAGGTTAGGGGTGGGAAAATATATGCGTTTGTTTGTTTGTAAGAGTTTATTATCATATATATATATATATATATATATATATATATATATATATATATATATATATATATATAACATGAATAAAACACGAGAAACATAAAGGACAAACAGTTAACACCAGCCCCGAAGGGCTCTCGAAAACAATCACGACATAGGAAGAATGGCAAAACTCACATAAATACACAATGGCGTCCTGGCGGGCTGATAGCGGCTATCTGTAGGTTAGGGGTGGGAAAATTACATAAAAACCCACCCCATAGCTCATATTGGGTCGCCAGGACCGTTAAAAATACACATGGTACAAAGGAAAGAGAGGGATAGAAAGCGGAAACCAAAGAGAGTAACAATAAACGTAGGAATGGGGGATGATATAACAGGAGGCGTGGCCCCAGTCGGAGAGAAATATAGGTTCTCCGCCAGGGCTACGCAGATATTTCCTACGTAACCCCGGTGGGAAAATAAAATAAACTTCACCCTGCGGGCGATTTTTGCCGCACAGGGTGAGAGAAACGAAAGAGGGGGAAAAATAAAAATGTTTGCACCGGAGGGAATGAAAGTTCCCCCGTTAGACGCGGGAGGTGACGGGGACGGAGAAAAAGGCTGTGGAGCGAAAACGAGGGGAGGGGGTGCGGAGAGACAGATGAAAAAGGGTTGGAAGACGTCGAGAGAGAAGGAGGGAGCGAAAAAGGAGGGACGGACACGAAACCGGTCGACACCAGTTCGACAACCGGTCAGTGCACGGTTATATATTGAGGGAGTCGCCGGGCCGGTTCAGGAGGACGATTGGTACTCCGCCAGTATAACGTATAAATTTCATACGTAACCCTAACAGGAATTGAAAATGGACTTTTACCAGAAGGCTTTTTTGCCCGTTCTGGTGTGGGATTCAGGTGAAGGGGAGGAAATAAAAATTTTCGGGCTGATATTTGGGAGTGGGATTACTACCCACCCCCGTGGGCGGTCTATGGGGATTTATGGGGGAATTCTGGCTTGGGATGGTACCAGAGGTTAGTAGGGGTGGTAGGACTGGCAGTGGAAGGAACTGTGTAGAGCACTGGGAGACTAGACAGGGTTACACCGGCCCTCAGTTCGAGGACTGGGTTGGACAATATAGACATCTTTATTAACCAGAGGCGCACAAGCAGAACGATGTACACACATTTAACACAGTTATAAAAATATTTTAAAACCTTGTACCCCGCCTCATCTCGACTTCTGAGGGAGGCGGGTGATAGAAGCGACCAATCCACATTGGCCGCACGGATAGAGTGCCTGACTTGAAATAATATAGTGATAAAAATAAAATAAAAATAATGATATTATGATAGTGTATTTAGGCCTGAAAAGTGTTTTTGGGCCAGAAACGACCAACCCACACTTACTGGTTGGTGGGGTTGGGAACATAGTCAATGTTGATACACACTCACCGGGACGACATAGAACACATATTATACTTAGAAGAAAAAATATTTACAAGCTTTTTCCTCACCTCATCTCTTCCTTCAGAGTGAGGCGAGTACTAAAGGTGACTAAGCCACAATGGTGGCATGGTTATACTGACTGACATGATTTAAATTTAGATTTTGAAACTGTTTATTGATGTTTATAGAGTTATGGTCTGTCTGAACATTGGTGTATTAAGCTGAATGAGTAAAAAGTGACATGAATAGCGAAAACGGACCAACCCACACCTGCTGGTCGGTGGGGTTGGAGAGACTTGCACTGTTTTGGGGACACACACGCGCACACAGGGTGGACAGTGCGCCAGCCAGGAGGTCTCGCGGAGCACCGGAGCCGCGTCCTGGTGAAGCCGGCCTCGGCCGTGGTCAGGAGCGTTCGCTCCTCAACGCCACAGACTACCTCCCGGGTCATCCGTGTCCGGCGGGGGGCCCACCACACCGTCTCTGATGCGTTTGTCTGTTTGTTTGTGAGAGTTTTAGTAACATTTTTGTAACACACACACATATATATATAACATGAATAAAACATGAGAAACATAAAGGACAGACAGTTAACACCACCCCCGTAGGGCTCTCGGAAACGGACATGACATAGGACGTAAAACAAAACTCACAAAGAATGACAATGGCACCTTGGTGGGCTGAAAGCTGCTATCTATAGGTTGGGTGTGGGAAAATAAGCATAAAACCCCACCCCATAGCACATAATGGGTCGCTAAGACCGTTAAAAATACACCTAGTACATAGGAGAGAGAGGGGGCGAAAGCGGAAACCAAAGAGAGGGAAAAAGAAACATAGGAATGGGAAATGATATGGCAGGAGAGGCCCCGGTCGGTTGAACCGCCGAGGTCAGTCGGTGAAAAACATAGGTACTCCGCCAGGGTTACGCAGTTATTTCATACGTAGCCCGGTAGGAAAATAAAATAAACTTTACCCTGTGGGCGATTTTTGCCGCACAGGGAGTGAGAAACTAAATAGGGGGAGTAACTAAAAATTATTGAACCTATGGGAATAAAGGTTGCCCCCGCGAGACGCGGGAGGTGACGGGAATAGAGAAAGAGGCTGTGGAGCGAAAACGGGGGAGGAGGTGTGGAGAGACACATGAAAAAGGGTTGGAAGACTTCGAGAGAGAAGGGGGGAACGAAAAAGAAGGGACGGTCACGGAACTGGTTGACCCCGGTTCGACGACCGGACAGTGCACGAAACGGGGGGAGGGGCGTGGAGAGACACATTAAAAAGGGTTGGAAGACTTCGAGAGAGAAGGGGGAACGAAAAAGAAGGGACGGTCACGGAACCGGTTGACCCCGATTCGACGACCGAACAGTGCACGATCATCTACCGAGCGAGTCGCCGGGGTCGATTCGGGGGGGCGATTAGTACTCCGCCAGGATTACGTATGAATTTCATACGTAATCCTGACGGGAAATGAGGATTGACTTTTTCCAGAGGGCTTTTTTGCCCGTTCTGGTGGGGGATTCGGGTGAAGAGGAGGAAATAAAAATTTTCAGGATGAAATTCGGGAGTGGGAATACTACCCACCCCCTTGGGTGGTCTATGGTGATTTATGGGGGAATTCTGGGGAATTCAGGCTGGGGATGGTACCGGGGTTGGGAGGACTAGTCGGACAGGCAGTGGAGAGGACAGATTGTAACACTGGGAGACTTAGACAGGGTTACACCGGCCCTCAGTTCGAGGACCGGCTTGGACAACATAGACATCTTTATTACACTGTAATGGACTAGGAAACGATGCACACACATTTAACACAGAGACATACAATATATTACATTGAATCCCGCCTCATCTCTACTTTAGAGTGAGCCGGGTGCTAGAGGCGGCCAACCCACATTGGCCGCACGGATAGTGAACCTGACACTAATGACAAAATTAATGTTATTGAGATAAATGATGTATGTAATAATTATAGTCTGGTTTTATATTGTCTGTGCTTATGCCAGTGTTTGTGGGGAAAAACTGACCAACCCACACCTGCTGTATGGTGGGGTTGGAGACGTAGACACTGTTTGGAACACTCACAAGAACGACGTAGAACACTTATTTGACATTTAACAAAAAAGAGATATATACACGTTTTTTCCTCGCCTCATCTATTCCTTCAGAGTGAGGCGAGTACAAGAAGCGGCCAACCCACTTTGGCCGCACGGATAGTGAACCAGATTCAAAATAATAATGTTGATATAATTATACAAAATAAACTGGCTCTGAAGATAATAATAAAAAAGGTTCTGTAATGAGCTATTATATATGGTTGTGATAACTGTGGCCAGGGTAATAACAGACCAACCCACACAAGCTGGTCGGTGTGGTTGGGGAGACGGTCGCTGGTTGCGCTCTGGGCGGACTGAGCACCAGCCGGGGGTCTCGCGGAGCACCAGAGCCGCGTCCTGGTGAAGCCGGCCTCGGCCGTGGCCAGGAGCGTTCGCTCCTCAACGCAACAGACTACATCCCGGGTCATCCGTGTCCGGCGGGGGGGCCCACCCCACCGTCTCTGATGCGTCTGTCAACAAGAGCTGGGTGTCGTAATCGCTGATGCCCCGTACGATTACATTAAGACTAGCAAGCGCTCCACTTGTTTGATAAATTCTAGAATGGGTAACATTACAAATGAATACAACTCCGATTTTAGTGGGTACAATCTCAATTTTTCAATAATATCACTTGTTTGAGAAATATTGTAATGGTAACCATTCCAAATGGGTCCATTTCAGTCGTCTCGACCATTACGCCATCTCACTTTCTCCTCTTTAACACGTGCAAACCTCGGCTATCCAACTGGTGAGCTCTACCGGGCAAGAGCGTCTCCTCTACATCTACTTACTGTCACAGCGTCGGTTCGACCGGCCCACTAGAGCGAACACGCAAGCGCTGCTCAGTCTTTTGCTGAGTAAAGTATTAAATGTGTCTACGGACTTGACCCCTTAAAGGAAACATTTTATATATTAAGATCCTTGCCGTCTTGAATAAAAAATAACTAACTGAGAAAAGAGTTCTAATATACATTTCTGTGGTCTTCAGAAATGGTCCCGGTGAGTATTTTTCAATATATAATTTTTTGTCTGATAGTATTGTATTAGATCTTCTTTCCCAAGTTAAGTTTAGTAGTTTATGGACATAAGTTAATCTATTATTCCTTTGAATATCCATCGCTGCCCTCTACTGAGCTAATATTTTAAATATATCTGTAAAGGCCTGCGCACATCAACATGGGATCTAGAGCGGGACGCGGGGATTTCCGGTGGGGAAGAAAATCCCCGGGATTGGACAAGGTCATACCGACGCGAATCGAATCGCGGTAGTTCAAGGAAGGTTACCGGTGTATGCAGGTCTGTGTCTCTTTAGTTGGTTTTAGTATACATGTTAAATACAATAAAACATCACAAAATTGTCTCTACGTTTATTTTGTTGAGGATTAATTAGTTTTACCCTCATTAAGTGTAAATTTATATCATTACCTAATAAAAGAGTTGAGACGGTAATAAATTATGTCTACTTGCAATATACACGTTCAAAGTGCCACTTCAGTGAAATAAAAATATGCACGTTCAAAGTGTCACTTCTGTGAACTAGTAATATGAAACGTTCAGAATGTCCTTCAGTACCTAGTAATGGGCACGTTCAGAGTGTCACTTCAGTTAATTAGTAATATGTACGTTCAGAGTGATACTTTATTATATTAGTAATATGCACGTTCAGAATATCACTTCAGTTAACCAGTAATATGCACGCTCATAGGGGACCCTTCTGTAAATTAGCTATGCGCACTTTCATAGTGATACTTCAGTCAACTTGTAATGTGTAGGCCTACTCTTATAAAAACTCTTTAATTACTCAATAATATGCATGTTCATAGTGTCACTTCAATCAACTAGTAATGAACACGTTAATAGTGACACCAGTCAACTAATAATGCGACACTTCAGTAAACTGTGCACGTTCATAGTGACGTCAAGTCACGTGTCACTAACGATGGTAGCTATAGTACTAAATGTCGGTCACTCGAAACGTTACATCATTGCGTATGTTAATGACGATAGCTCAACCAAGAACCGAGAGGAAAGTGATATGGTGCTCTGTGGCTTGGACTACTCCTCTACACTTGGACATTCTTTGTAGCGATCGGTGAATTGCGTGTAGTGAGCGTCATCTGTTGGAACATAATGTTAAGTTGTGAGGACATTTGTCACGGTGAGTTGCGTGCAAGAACTATAGTTGTAATAATGTAGGACTATTTGTCACGGTGAGTTGCGTGCCAGACACTATAGTTGTAATGGAGGACTATTTGCCCGTGAGTTGTGCTGAGCGTCAACTGTTCGAACATAATAGTTGTAGTTGTGAAGGACTATTTGTCACTTTGAGTTGCATGCACAAAACATAATAGTGGTAGATGTGAGGACTATTTGTCACGGTGAGTTGCATGCACAGAAACATAATAGTGGTAATGTGAGGACTATTTGTCACGGTGAGTTGCATGCACTGAGGTCAACTGTCGAAACATAATTAGTTGTGAAGATATTGTACTTGAGTGAGCATAAATATAGTGTGATGTGGACTATTTGTCAGGGTGAGTTGCTGCACAGAAACATAATAGGTATGTAGATATTGTCACGTGTTGCATGCATGACGTACTGTTCGAACATATAGTTGTAGTGTGAAGACTATTGTCTTGAGTTGCATGCACATAAACATAATAGTGGTAATGTGAGGACTATTTGTCACGGTGAGTTGCATGCACAGAAACATAATAGTGGTAAATGTGAGGACTATTTGTCACGTGAGTTGCATGCACAGAAACATAATAGTGTAATGGAGGACTATTTGTCACGGTGAGTTGCATGCACTGAGCGTCAACTGTTCGAAACATAATAGTTGTAGTTGTGAAGACTATTTTCACTTTGAGTTGCATGCACATAAACATAATAGTGGTAGATGTGAGGACTATTTGTCACGGTGAGTTGCATGCACAGACATATAGGGGAAGTGGGATATTGTCACGTATTCATGCACAGAAACATAATAGTGGTAAATGTGAGGACTATTTGTCACGGTGAGTTGCATGCACAGAAACATAATGTTGTAAATGCGAGGACTATTTATCATTGTGAGTTGCATATAAGACTAATTTTGTTAAATAGCATAAGCCAAGTCTCTAAAAAAACACTCGCTAAATTAAAAGGGATGAAGATGGTGAAGAGTAGAGGGCTCACATAATGATGAATTAAATACACTACACTCATCACCGCACATTGTTGGGGTATTCAAATCGTACAGGTTACAGTGGGCTGGACATTCAGCGAGAATGAAAGAAATAGAACCATGTTCATGTATTGACTGACAAACCTAACAGGAAGAGACAAGTAGTAAGACTTGGTTCTGGATTCCTGAGTACTGAGTGAATTATTGAGCATCTCGAATGGTTTTCTCTGCAAAGTTAATTGGAAAACCATTCTAGATGGCTCTGAATGTACTCAGGAATATCCTCCATAGAAGCACACAGGAGGATAAATTATAATAGACCATAATTAGATAGAATGTAATGAGTGAGACTGGATAGAAATAGCGGAGAATAGGAATAGATGCTGTACTTTGGTAAGTATGGCAATTATCTAGTTCAAAAACCATAGATTAAGTGAACAATCAAAATGATTTTTTATAAAAAAATTGATACACATAAGATTCTAATTTGTTACGGTAGATTTATGTTGTACGCAAGTGATCATTAAGATACAGTTGTAACAATATTATTATTATTATTATTATTATTATTATTATTATTATTATTATTATAGCACCGCGTCTTACTACCCGTTCGGGTTATACGCAAACAAATATTAATCGCAGTGTATTGTGATTAGGGCAGTGATGTTTTCCCGCTCACCCGCTAACTTAAACTTTCACCATTGCTGAATTCGTTAAGTAGCCGACGTTCTCACATGTCCATCATAGACTTTGAATTAAATTTGTGGTGGTGCACTGGGTTCTATTCCTGTATCTCGTTGCCTTTAATCCATTCTAAAATTATGGAATTTGACTGTCATAAAAGTATATCTTTATTTAATTTTCATTAAGTTTGAAAATAATAGTCATTTTCTCAAAGAGTTATGGTAGTTCATAAGAAAAAAAGTGGAAACGACTCTTTACCTAAAGATAAGAAATTTTTAAATTTTCTTTGCTCTCTTTCGTATGTAGATGACACTAATAAAGTAGAGTGGAGAGGGGGAGGGGGAGGCGAAGAGGGAGTACAAACATAAATAGATCAGTGTAATAGTTCCAAAATACGAAACAGATAGTGAATTTAATTAAAGACGTTTAATCTGACAGAGATATATACTTTCCCATTGACCATGGCAGCCGCGTTAAGTGAATAATTATGTCTATTTTTTTTAACAAATTTACTAATTTTTTAAAAACTTTGAATTAACAAGCAAATTTGTCTATCAGATTTGGTAGCATGATATTTATGGATGCAAATAAGGTGAATAATATTGTAACCAGTCAGCTGCTGATCATCTTCTTCTTACGGTGTCATCCACTGCAGCCAGTTGTTTGGTAGAGCATCTCGGGGTTATAAATTATAATGGTGGGGGTAGAGGTACTAAGCCGATTAAAAACATATGAGGTAGTGTAGTATTTGAAGTTTTAATTTAACAAAAAATTTACATAATGGTAATACGGCTAATTAATTTAGATGAACGAATTAGTTACATTGATAAAGAAAACTTTTTAGCCACCTGGGCTAAATCTCCTCTACCCATCTCTACAGGTTGAAAAGGTAGGTAGTTATTACAGGTCTACTCTATTTTAGTTTTTACAGGCCTGTCTCCCGATCGCGTCTGTCCCGCGTCTGACGCTTCCCTTCCATATAATGTAAAACACAAGACGCTCAAGCGAATGCACTGATTGGCCAGGAGTCCGCGCCAAAACCTCCCCCTCCCCCGAAAGACCACACGTATAAGCAACAGCTGCGTCTCCCAGCTTCCGGGTTCAGATATATTACTACGTTGCACGAAGCTTAAAATGAAAAGTAAAAGTAATAAATTTGGATGATTTCTAATATTCCAAAAAGACTTTAAATAATGAAAAACTATAAATTAAAAGTTTAAAGGCCTGAAAATGAAGTTAAAGAATTGACATTTAAAACATGCATTGCTTACAACTTTGGTTATGATTTACATGACTTATAATTACCATAAAACCCCACACTTTCTTATAATTAACCATTTAATAGTAATAAAGAGAATTAAATTAGGCCTAGACGAATGGGAAGTGAAAAATGTATGTATCAGTTTAGTACTCTGAGTAGCTTGAGCATATTAATATATAAACAAAGGCAAACTATGTAAATTTAAACAAGAAATGGTTGAGAACTAAGGGCCTAAAATCCTGACCACTTTACAATATCAGTCTACAACAATCAAATAAGTACCTTCATAAAAACACGCCGCAATTGATGGTATTTACATTCCGCTAATATAATTCATACACATATTTATTTGGGAGTAGCAAATCACTATGATTACTCTTTTAATTGAAGGAAAGTTGACCTGTTTATTAAATTCAATTGTACTTTTTTTTTTCAGATATCTGAGGAATCTCAATGTCTTCCACATGTGATGGTTGATTTCTAGAGCTTGAGTTGTTCACTTCCTGCTTATAAACGAGCACTATGTTACAAGTGGCGCTCCTTGCGGCTTTCTGCTGCATTCCTCTGGCTTCCCAGCTGAGTCTACAAGAACAATTCCCTGATGCTTACCTCTCCACGGTTAGTCATGTCAGCATTCACAATTTAAAATATCCATACTAAGTACGCTTTTCTAAAACTACTTTTATAATAAATTGGCTTCTCAAGAGTTACCTAAATAATTCAAATATTTTTATTCATCTCATAACTTAGATAGCTACCGTATAGAATTTAAAAACAACATAGACAGAAAAGATTTTAAAAAATTGTCTTTCAACTTAATTTTATAATCTTAACATGAATTCTACCTTAATTAAAAAAAACTCCATAGTGTGTTCAAATAAATTAATCTGTACCGCATAATAATACATAATGATCGAACTTTTGTCCGGCTATTAATTTCATTGCTTCTTATTCGATTTTACTAAACCAATTTATTGACTAACTAGCTTTTTTTTACCCGTCACGGCTTCGCTCGCAATAATTGATAACATCTTTTAATTTTTAACTAAACTGTTTTGGTCATAAATCAAATTTTATTTTTTTCAAATATATATGCGTTTTTCTCAGTTCTAGCTGAAATAATTTTGCCGTTATTTTAATTTTCACTTTTAAATATTTCGTAATAAAAGAAATATATATGATTTAAATTATCAATTATAAATTTTTTTTTTAATTTTTAACTTCATAATTAGTAAGATAAATAAAATAATTCTAACTACATAGCTAAAATCAAATCATATTTATTATTTATTAGTATGAAACTACGACACACTAATTACTATTTACTTTAACTACAAAATATCAAATCACAAATTCTTAAATAACTTTGTTTCAATCCCATTATAATAATATATTTATTTTTATTCAAAATCAAAGGTTGTGAATAGTCCTATATGTTATTCCAGGACATACTCTACCTACATACCAAATTTCATTCGAATCCGTTCAGCAGTTTTGGCGTGATTGAGCAACAAACATCCAAACACACAAACTTTCGCATTTATAATATTAGTAAGATCAAGTCAAGCACTGCTTCATGGCTTTATTTTGTTAATATTTATTTTCAATTTTGTGAAAATTTTACAATTAGGTGGGAGGATGCTAGAAAGTGAACGCACAAAGCTAATTCTCATTGATGTTAAGTGGCTTTCCTTATGGCTAAACCTACCTTTTGGAAACAAAATACGATTACCGTACAAAGTGTGACATTGTTTATAATATTAACTAATATTTTGATCTAGATTCTAGAGTTTTATGTGACTGTATTTAGAAGGTTGTAACTGTATAATAGACTATTTGAGCAATCTGGAGTTTATAATTAAGTGCAGTGGCGTGTTGTGAAGTGTTGCAAGAGTTAGCAGCATTAGTTTAACCCGTACCTGTGAATTGTTCACATTCCTCAGTGGAACACTAAGTAGTCAGGTATAGAAGGGAATGTATGAGTGGTCAAATAGGGCCCAAATGGGCGAAAACATATCAAAAGGACTGTTTTGACAAGGTCTGCTTCCCTAACAACATACCACGACACACCACTGATAAATTATATCATTCGAAACGTGAAGATGAAAATATACTCCACACTATTATTACCTTAAGTTTGATTTTTTTTAAATGTCCGATTGGGCAATAATTTTTAATTAATTCATGAGACAATAATTACATTTTTTTCGAGGTTATATTCGTACTTTATATCAGACTAGATAGCTGTTGCCCGCAGCTTTGCTCGCGTGGAAGTTGATTATATACAAATACGAAAATATACATATGTATTTACAGATTAATTTAACATATTACGTTACGTATATGACCATAACTTGACCTCAGATCAAAAATAATGCAAGTCCGATACAAACTTTCACCCTCTTTTTCATCCCTTATTAAATAAAATTTCCAAAATTCCTGAAACATGTATTTATTTGTTTTACGTCAATAACCGAAATACAAAATTTTGTTTATGTAACTTTCAAAATGACGGACTTTCATACATATTATCATACATATTATCATCCCCTATTTTGACCCCTTTGGGGTGGAATTTTCTAAAATCCTTTCTTAGTGGGTGCCTACATAACAAAATGAATATACAGTCCGAATTCCATGCTTGTAGCCTTGATAGTTTGCGCTCGGCTATGATGAATCAGTCAGTCAGGACATGTTATTTTATCAGTATAGATCATTGCTACTAATAGCTCATTTATACATTCTGAAAATTGAAAAATGACACCTGAATATGGGAATAGAGCCCAAGACCCTTTGCCTTAGTACGCCAATGCTCTAACCACTGAGGTATCCAGGAAATGTCCCGTGCCCAGGGTCATTCTATACCCCATTTTTTGAGGCAAAGTCCATGATGGACATGCGGAAATCGCCGGCTATCTTGTGTGATTTTATTAAGATCACGAGCTACTAGATCACGCAGCCACCTTCGACTCGGTCGTTGGCTTAATGCTGCCACTTGTACAATTATTATAATTATACGGGATTGCATATTTAAGAATCAAATAGCCAAAGTTATTATTTATGCTTTTAGTGAGGATTACTCTATCTATATATCATATTCTGAAAATTAGCTCAGTGGTTAGAGCATCGGCGTACTAAGTCAAAAGGTCCCGGGTTGGATTCCAGTGTCCAGGTGTCATTTTTAAATTTTCATAATATCATATCTTGATTGAGTAATCCTCACTAAAAGCATAAATAATAGCTTAGGCTATTTGATTCTTACATTTATAAAGCCAAGACCGTAGTCAGGGGGGGTTTTGGGGTTTCAAACCTCCCCGAAATTGTATGAAGAAAATATATATGGCTTTATTTATGGTTCAAACAATATCAAAGTTAAGGTATAAGTACAATAATTAGGGAGCTGTTCTGCCATAAAAACCACTTCAAAGAGCGTCTAGAGGTGTTTATTTAGAATTTGTCCTAGACTTTGGCAGTTAAGGGGTAATATTGCCACAAAAACCACTTCAGATAGCTTCTAGAATTCTTTATCATTTATAATTTTTATAGCCTGCAGCAATTGGCGAATGTGCCCCCCTCCCCCCACCCCGAAATTATTTGCTGGCTACGGCCTTGTATAAAGCCCATGGTTTTTAAATGCTGCTAAAAGAACAGTATATAACAGAGGTGTTTGTGGAACTGATCAATCCCGGAAGAAAGTTGATAGAGCACAAACCACACTAGCTCCTCTTACAATACTAAGAACAAACACAATACTTGATAACAGTCAAAATACTCCCATTCCCTTGGACAGATGAACAATTCATTTGAACGTTGTGGTGCTCTTTGATTCAGATCAGAAGGCAGTAGTTGTTGTCATTCTTCCAAAGTTCCAACTAAATGATCTGATAAGGTATTGGTGCTCATCATTCACCAACTCAAGAAGAGATGGAAGGGGACGGGAGAAAAAAAAGCCAGTGTGTTTGCAATTTCTACGGCAAAACACTTTTTTGGCAAAAAAAATAATAAACACTACTCTAGTACAGACATAGAATTTAATTTTCTTCACCTTAAAATTTCTTGAATATTTGTCAAGGTGTTCTGGAATTTTAAGACAACTATTTTTCTTCATTTAAAAATGTTGTTAGATAATGCAACCATGCTCATGACAGATATTCAGAACTGTTGATATCAACATGTGAAGAAAATTAAACTCTATGTTTGTACTGAAGCAATATTTCATTTATTTGGACAAAACAATGTTTTGACATAAAAAACTGCAAAAACATTGGCCTTTTCTCGCGTACCCTACCATCTCACCTTAAAATACAATACATGAACATGTTATGATGCTGCTACTGCCATTGTCAGTAGTTCTGTCAAAATAGATGAAATTACTTCTTGTATACCATATCACTTCCGAACTTATGCCAAAAACTATCACGATCACGGATAACATCTACCAGTCGAACCCAAGTTTGGCCGAGACTATCTGTACGATGTCCAGACTGAAGTCCGACACTGAATGAATGAGCAATCAACTCAAATTACAATTAACAACTCATGTGTCAATTGACACAAATTATTCATTCAAATGAGTTCGGTATAAGAGATACGCTCAAGTGATGAGAGGTACTGGGATATTCGTTCTAAGTGAGGGCGAACCGCCTGGAGAGAGGGATCTCATTTGCTATCAGATATTTAATCCCTATAAGCCTTTGAAGTGGATTTCTATGGCTCTGTGGTGCTATTTTTGCTAAAAAAAAATGTTTAATATTGATTTAATAGACAGTTAACTCAAGTTTTCCAATACTAACGTTTATCGATAACTGTACGGTTTAGTTTTACTTTTGTTTCGTTTCTTTCAGCTTACACAACTCCTAAAGTTTCAGAAATTAATCATTTATTTACCAATTAAATATAAGTCTTGCGCAGACAAGTGTTGAACGCGGGAGCGAAACTCGCGCAAACTAACAATATCGTGAAGGGATATAGGAGGCCACTAACCGTGCGAATAAATCCTGCGTATTTGCTGGCGACCGCGAGATTGCAGCGTCGTCGTGCGTGGTTCGACGCATGCACTGTTTTCACGCGTCCCGCTAGTCATTTTGGTTTCAAACGGTGTTGTTGTGTGTGTGTCATCATGTCAATCACAGAGCAGTCGCTAGAAATTGTGTACACTTACCTCATGCTTTACGATTTAAGTTATAAAGACTACAAGAACATAAAGAAGAATAACCGGATATGGAAAGAGATCGGGAAGGAATTAAAAGTATCTGGTGTGTAAATATTCTGTACCGTCATTTACCCTCATCTATTTAAAACAAATGGAGCGTGCAGGAGAGCAGAAGAGATACAAGAAAATAATGTTGGCAAGTTTATTAGTTATATCAAAAACAACAAACATAGTACAATGTCAAAGTATAGCAAAATAGCTGAAAATATTCATAATAGGAATTTACTCTATTAAAGATATGACCCAGAGATTACAAAGTTAAATTTAGAGTTAAAGTTCAGTTCAGGGTCCATTCAAAGAAATCCGACTCGTGGGTACCTGGTTACAAGTTCATTGGTGAGGTTCGCCTATAATGTCAATATTTCGAGATACTAATTTGTAGAGTCCTCGTACTAACCCTAGCAGCCTAAGCACATACATGCTATACATTTACCTCTCCACTCATTATCAAAATGAAGTTAAGCCCTAACTGGCTATAGGTAACAATTCAGCATGATAGCCCAAAATAAAGTTAACTCTATTAGACCGCAAGGCCGTCACTTTCATTACCTTAAGTAACTGAGCTTAACTACATATAAACATGATTAAATTTCATGAGCTGAAGCTTTAGTTTCATTTTATCAACCCTAAACTAGTAAACCTTATATCACTATACGTTACTAAGTTCAAATACCTATACATACAACTATGGTTAAACCTCATATGTTGTTATTTTAATAACCTTAACATCTGCTTGCAAGTATATCCTAGACTTATAACTCAAGTCTAACCTACTATACAATTTTAGGACCAATTCTATTAATGTTTCGGCTAGAAGAATCCTACGAGGCACATCAACAATTCATGGTGTCTGAGAGACGACAATCCTACTCATTTAATATTTACATAAAGAACCTGATAATTTAAATTTAAATACAGAGCTATGCTCTCAGCCTAAAAATCAGAGATACAACCAAATTCCAAGTTAACGTCAGATACGCCGTAATGGCTGTCCCCATTATTTAACTCCAATGAATGCTCTCAATAACAATTTCAGTCTAACCTGCGCTAACATAACGCCACCAAAACGTGTTTACGCCTAACACATAAAGCATAACAAAGTACCAAGGTTTAATTTCATATAAATATTATTTTACACCCCGGTTGAATGCACCCCAAGTATGACCGATTAAGGTAAGAGTGAAGATAGCACTTAAGGTGCACCAAAAGGACCTAAGTAAACTTTGACAAGCCGTGGATACGCCACTTAAATCCCATTAGTCATGAACCAAGTTAAATCTCTCGAAGTTAAGCCTAAACGGTAAATTTAGAAAACAGTTCCCCCCCATAATAATGCCAAAAAGAATTTCAAAGAACAAGTAATCCCAGAAGAGACGTCGGACAACACCCTCACCTTAATGAGCCTGTGGTATAGTTAGTAGAGATTAGAAGCATACAGTCCTTTTTATACAATTTGTGAGCGTCGATTCTGACCTCAGAGAGGGGAAATGAGGGAAGGAATAAATGAATGAAAGGAAACGAGCAGCGCTCAGGTGGGAGAAAATGGCAGCTCTGGGGTTTTAAAGATAGCGCTGATAGCATTTAATTTTAGGAGACCCGGAAACAGCTCAAGTCAAGTTCGACGATTTCTTCTTGGTGGGCGGGGCCTTAATCACAGTCGAAGTGAAGGCAGCGGCCCCACTCTCAGTGTCCGTTGGGTTTTCTTGAGTGCGTGCGTGTCCAAGGCGAGCGGAAGGCGGGCCCGTTCAACAGGCAGGTGGTGAGTGTAGCCCCATATTACTTGGCGTTGAATTGGTTGAACTCGTACTCGTTTGTAAGATCGTTACAATTCTACGTGTGACTGTCTTTCTTTATTATGTCCTAAACCTGTTGCTTCGTTCTTTTATCTTCATCTTCAGCTACAGCAAGTAACAGCAATATTTCTTCTTCTGATGAAGTACACATAGCTAAAATCTTAGTCTACAATTCACAAATAATATAATGAAAATGTACACTAAAACCAACTCAAGAGACACAGACCTGGATACACCGGTAACCTTCCTTGAACTACTGCGAAATTCAATCCCGGTGATTTTCTTCCCAGCCATAAATTCCCGCGTTTGTTTCAACTCCCCGCTCCCACTCGATCCCGCGTTGGTTTGCTTAGGACTTTATGTAATGTAATGTACTTATTTTACTGGCTCATTATTACTCATTAAATATTTCATTTACTACCAATTTTGTTTTCCTAGGCGTGAGATTGCGCTGGTTCTCCTAGTTTATAATAGTTGTATTAGTTTTAAAATGTGTATTTGAAATTTAAAAATGTAATTTTATTTATATTTTGGTCTGTGTACCAATGGTTTACTAAATTAAGGTCTCCAGGATATGTTCAAACACGTTATGATTAGAAAATATAGATTATCTACAAACATCCTGTTTCAAACCAACGTTTATTTAATTGTTTGTTTCTCTTCCTCAGTGAGCGCATGGTCTAAGCTGTTGCCTTCACAATATAATGCTTTTATCCGATTAAGGTTAGGTCGAGGATTGAATTGAGACTGTTTCACCCACATTGATTTCAAATTCTCCCTCCACGCAAATTTATTACAATTCCTCTAATTATTCTACTTTCCATAATCCTTACTCACTAAATATACAAATAACCCGGACAAGTATAATGACGTGGGGCATATTTTTAGACCCCACCGTCACTCGGAACCAGACCCCCCATTCTCGGTGACCCAGAGAAGTTAAGACTCACATTCTTGTCCAGGTATACACCACTGCGGGTATACCTATTTAAATACAAAAAGGATACCACTATAAAATGACAACAGGGCTATCAAATATACTATAAAACTTGTTTCCCCAAAATGTACAGGTAGAGCTGATCCAGAAATACGGCTACCAAGTTGAGACCCACCATGTGACGTCATCAGATGGCTACATCACCACCTTGCATCGTCTACCCCCGAGAGGTAGCATTACCAGAAGCACTCCGGTACTGTTGCAGCATGCCTTACTGGGAAGTTCGGCTGACTGGGTCCTCATTGGACCTCGAGATGGATTAGGTACAAAATGGTGGAAAGCTAGATTTCTGAGTTGTAGATTGTTATCACTCTGTGATTATTATTATCATCATCATCATCATCAAATTATTATTGATATTTGTATTAGTAAGACTGCAGACGCTTTACTATATTCGAAGCAGGCTATTAGAACAATATAACCACATATTGTGGTGCACTGTCAACTTTTCCTAACTCATCTCTACTATCCCAACCGGGATTTAAATCAAAGTCTGCCAGAGGATTTTAAATATCCTTAAAATAATAAAACCTAAACGTCCTCAGCCACGGCAAGTATAGAAAGTGTGATAGTACTTGGAATATTTCAGAAGATATTGTTGGAAGCTTAATGCCTCAACACTCTCAACCACGGCAGTTACAGCAGGAGTAGCTAGACTGATGAATGGCCAAGATTTGACCCAAATATAGGGTTCCCATTCATCCCGTTTTCCCCGGGACAGCTCAATATTTTGATAAAATGTTTCGTGTCCCAAATGTATTCCAAATGTCCAATTTTTTAAACAATTTTTACTAAACAAAATCAAAATAAACGTTTTTAGAGGCTATAGTTCCACACCCGTAGCACCACTAATTTTAAAATAAAAGGTATCCAGTGTGCATGGTATTTGTATTACAGTTTTAGTGCCTTTCGATCACCCGTTATTTATTGATATAGGGGTCACCGAGTCTAAGAAAATAAATATAATAAAATAATAATAATATAATAATTATATATTATATTATTATTATATTATTATTATTATTATTAATGCTATTGTTCTTATCATAAACAAATTCATCTACTAACTTACAGGTCTTATAGAAACTGCATCCAAAATAAAATACAGCCCCTAGTACAATCAGTCAGGAATACACTCCGTGCTCAAATATTTAGGAAATTATACTACTAAACCAAACTTGACAGTTGACTTGACTACCGGGATTGACTGGCACGTTTGATTCCGACTTGATGTATTCAAATTAGTCTAGAATTACATCTGAGAACACGTAATGTTGTTTACAGATAGTGATTTTCAATAGGCCTTTTTTTTCTATTATCACGCGCGCTAGACCAAATTTTCATCAGCATTTGATATTAGAGCACTTTCCATCAATTGCAATATATATATTTTTTACAGCAGAAGCATCTATTATACTGCTGGTTTTATTTACCAAACAACACTTTTAGCTTGCAAAAAATAACAAACATTAGAGTAACTAAGATTAAACAGAACTATATAATGCGTGTTTAATAATTAAGGAAGAGAATGTTTATCTACAATACACAACACCCCTCTCAAACACGTGTCAACATATTAATGTTTCTCACTATGTACACGCTTATGATGGCTTGGTCCAAACAGAGCTTTAGTAAGAATGTAAAGCTATCATCTCGTTCGCTGGAATGTGTTGTACTTCACTTTGATTTCTCCTCGTTCGAAAACTTCGCGTAAATAGTGATGCCGAATGACAATATGTTTGGTACGCAAGTGGTATACGGGATTATGCATGAGCTTTTCTGCTCCTTCAATGTAAAATGAACGAAGGTTGATTTTTCATCGACATTCAAAAAAACTATTTAGAGCCATGTACTCTGCTTCAGTGTTTGAAAGAGTTACGGTGGATTGTTTTCTTGCATCCCACGTCACGGTAGATCTTTCCACTTGAAAAATGTAGCCTGTGTGTTATCTCCGGTCATCATAAGATCCACCCCAGTCTGCATCCATATATCAGATCAGTTCAGCACCCAATCTCTTGTAGACTAGTCAATGGTTTCTCGTACCTTTCAGGTGTCACAGGACTACAACCCAGTGTACTTTCCCAGGGTTTCAAGTGTACTGACTCAAGGTGTTCACTGCGCACGCAATGTCAGGCCTTGTAAATACTGCGAGGGACATCAAACAACCAATGGGTTAGCATACAAAATTTCTTGAGAAAATCATATATACAGGATCTCTATAATCTAGTGCCTGACTATGAATTCTCATCTTGTTTGAATTCAATTCCAAGACAGTAGTACAGTTTTCCTAAGTCGTTCATTTGGAAGTTTAAAGATAAATCATCTCTCAATCTTGTGTAAGCTTCTTTGCTGTTTGTCGTGACAATTAAATCATAGACAACCACGATCAAAGTCACACACACATTATTCATAGAGTAGACACAACTGTAACTATTTAAACGTGCGATTTTTTAAACCATTGACGGCTGACCACTTAAATCTATAAATAGACTTTTCAAGCAAATGAACTAGATGTTCCATTCCAGGAGGACTGAAACCGTCCACCTTCTCCATATAGGTCTACTCATCAAGATCTCCAGTTATATAGGCCATTACAACGTCAAGCTGATACAAATTAAAGCTCAACTCTGCTGTTAGAGCAGTATTAATTTTATTGAGCTAAGTCGAGAAACTGGTAAAAAGTTTCATAGAAGTCGATCCCAGGACGTTGAGTTTAGCACTTCGCTACAATATAGCCTTGCGGCCTTTGTCTTTACAATCTGCTCCATACTTTGTTAGTTTTATTTTTTGGACGTGGCTTCAATGTCCAGGCCTTGCTTTGTATCAAAGCGTTAAATTCATCTTCCATCGCTTTCTGCCATTCTGATGCATATGGCCCTTTTAAGGATTCTTGTACTGACGGAATTACCACATCTTCAAAGTCCAAGCTCACACTTTCAGGATTTTGCACTACCAAATTTAATTATTTTGGTGATCTTTATGGCTCGCCAGTTTTAATCAATCTAGGTCAACCAGGCCCCCTCACATTCTTAATCACTGTGCAGTCTTGGCCTGGGTTTTCTGAAAGAAATTTACTTGAATTATTTCACTGGAAGTTATTCTCATTGACCTCAGGATCAGAACTAATGAGTTTACTTTCTTGGGCTGTATCTAAATGTTCATCATCTTCTTCTTCAGATATAGTGTCTTTTGAATGTCATCAACATAGAAGTAATCAGGTTCTAAGTTCGCAGATTTCCTTTTATTCATTCAAAACTTCAAAAGTTTCGAAATTCTCTAAAAATTTAACATCTCGACTTCTCACTATTTTCTTTTTTTCTGGATCCCAAATTCGATATGCCTTTGATTCTGTGGAGTATCCTACAAAAATATCTGCTTTCGATTTTGGATCAAACTTTCTTTTATTCAGAGCTTTATTCAGCATATAAGCTTTGCAAACAAAAGTCCTAATATGTCCTATTTTGGGCTTCAAATCAAACATAATTTCATAAGGAATTTGCCCTTACAGCTGTTTTGATGGACATCTGCTTCTGATGTAAGCATTTGTGGCAATCGCTTCAGCCCAAAAACTCTTTTGTAAGCCAGACCACAACAACATGCATCGCGCCATCCCCACCAGTGTGAGATTCTTGTACTCCCTTTACAATTCCGTTCCGGGGTTTCTACTACCGTAATTTTTCTTTTCCTATACATGTGATAAGCATATCTTCTGTTAAACCTTTTCCGCGGAACTCCAGGCCGATGTCCATCCGCAAAGTTTGGATTTTCCTATCATGTATATTTTATGCTGATGCTTTGAAAGTTTCAAAAACCTTTTTCAAATAATTTGTTTTTTCAGAAAATTCACTTCTACAAGTTAGATTTATCATCGATGAAAGTTGCGAAATAAGAAGCTTCGCCGTGAGAATTTACCCTCATGGGGCTACACACGTCTGAGTGCACTAATTCAAGTTATCTTTCACTCTTTGACTCGGACCTTTTTGGAAATGGCGTAGCAACTGGCTTTTTTATGATTCAAGTTTCACCAAATGAAAATTGTTTAAGCTCTTAAACTCTATTTCACTAACCATCTCTTTCTGAAGAAGTTTACTAGTCATGTTCATTTAAATGCCCATACCCAGAGCCCTGCGTTTGTGGAGATCGCGATAATTCGCGAATGTTAGATATGGCATTTTTTCTTTCAGATGTTCACATTTCAGGTTACCCTGATTGCAAATATATCCTCAGAATTGTCGCGATAATTCGCGAAATCGGTGTTTTAGCACGATATTCGCGATTTTAAACGTTGTCCGCGATAATCGCGATTTAGTCACGATTTTTGGCATTCGCGCTAATATTTTGGGATATTGAAAAATAAATATTTTAAGTTTGAAAATTGCATTTTTAATTTTCGGAGGTCCCTTTTTTTCGTTCATGCTTGTACCACTCCCTTCTTGTCCGACACGCTGGCGTCGCATGGCAGGGTTGTTTTCGTTCTTGGGAAAAACCAAGGTCAGGACCGCTAGCTAGCTGTTGCCATTGGAACGCTGCTATTGCTTCTCTACGTTAGCTATGAAGCGAGTCTTAGCAACATTCCAAGCACGTAGTCATCACGTGGCTTGTTGGGTAGGATCGCTAGCCATCAGTTGCCTGCATAACGGTGAATACTAATGTGTGCGCAAGCTGTGGTGTCGAGTGTCTAGAAGAGTTTGAAGGAGATTTTGGTAGAGAAGTGTTGTCGTGTTGAGTGTTATGGGTCGGAGAGGGAAGGAGGTCAGTCCGGCGTCAAGAGCCTTAGAATATAAGAACGATGGATTTTATGTGCACGACCACGATGTAATTATGTGTAGACTGTGCAACGTTAGGGTTGAGTGGTCGCGGAAAGATTCATGCGAACAAAATGTGGCGTCAAAAAATCATGTTTTGCTTAAATGCAAACCGTCAACATCTACACTGCAAATATCTATTGTGAGTTTGTTGGGAAACCAGCAGAAGGCCAAAGAGCAGAAAAATGAATACATAATGGACACTACTGCGATGCTGTTGAAGGTAAGCATTTTACTGAAGTTTCAAGCTTTATTAGGCCTACATTGTTTACTAGGGCTACTGATACTGAGATAGGCCCTAGACTTTTGGTTTGTAAAATAGGCTAAATATGTCCTAGTGTGAAAGAACTGCATTTCTGGTTATTACTAGACCTAGCAAGGTAGGGTGGTAGGGCCTAGGCCTAGGCCTACCAGGCGCATGGAGGCGCCCTATTAAACGTGATCTGACTGATCTCATTGGCTGCTAGTCCGGTTACCATAGCAACCTGGTTGTTAGTCGACAGCTAAATATTTAGTCGGATTTTGAGCGTAAATTTGTAGACCCTAGCTGAGATTTCAAGCATAGTAAGAACAATAGGGTAAAAACATAGTAAGAATAACAGAACACTTGTTTCTGTTGGAGCCTGGGCATAATATATTTAACCCCCAGACATTGTGCGGTGGGTCGACAACTAGGCCTACCTAGTCTACTTTAGGCGACCCCTGTATTCTGGGGAGCCTACAGTAGGCCTAGGTTTGCTATCACGCGTGTCGAGATTTCATATTATGGGCTGACTATGCCCTAGGCCCCTACCCTTAGTGTAAACTTGTAATAATAAAGTAGTCTTGAGGTATGAAAATTGAAAGATAAATAAATAGTAGGCCCCTAAGGATACACTTGTTTTTGTTGAGTCAACAATTTATCTATTTAAGAGTCAATCATACATTCTGCACAAAGTAAGGCCACTGAAGACTTATTGCAATAATGTAGATCCTACAAATGATGCATTGTAGCCTAGAGACCCTACCTATTAAAAATAAAGGAGTAAATTACAATGTGACTGAAAAGTTTCATTTTCTATCTACACGCAAACATCCCCATTGAAAAAATAGACCATCCCACCGTCAAGTCATGGATGGGAAAATACGTCCGCGGTTCCGGCGACCTACCCAGCGCTAACCAACTACGGCGCGAGTATGTACCGAGGTGCGGGAGGCAGTGAAAGCAGAGATTAAGGCCCATCTGGAGGGGAAGCCAGTTGTTATCTTTTGCGACGAGACCACTGAACGGAACGGGAACTGTGTCTTTGCCGTACTCCTGGGGACTTTAGAAGAAGGAGTCACGCAGCAACTGTACTTGGGGTCCTGCAGCTACCTGGATGCTGCCAACTTGACCAATTGTGTTAGGGCAATCCTTGACACAGTGCGCGAACTGGACATCAGTTATTCCAGTGTGTTTGGTATTGTACATGATTTTGTGCGCCAGTACTCTCCAGACGGTTTTTGGGGACCAGTTCATGCCCTTCACCTGCTGGTGCCATAAACTAAATTTAATAGGCGAAATTTGGCAGGCCAACCTACGGGACTTGAATAATGTTGTTGCCAAGCTGAAAGGCATATTCCGAAATGCCCATAAATTGAAGAGGCAGTATAAGTTGCACCTGGAAGAAAACTTTCCCCTATTGCCCCCAAACCTCTACCCGATTCCCGTCCTTACCCGTTGGTCCTGCTGGTTTAACAGTGTGGAATACATCAGCTCGTATTTAACAGCTATACACAGCTTCCTGGAAGAGAAGAAGGACAGTCTGTCTCCACAAGGACAAAGCCTTCTTAAACTGTTAACACCCGACTTCTTAAACTCCGTTGAAGTACAGGCAGTATTTGTATGTGAGAACTGTGCAGTGATCACAAACCCCATTGTTGAACTACAGAGTAAGTCAGCTCCAAAGGCTCACCTGCTATTTGCAAGGCTTGAAGCTGTGCTTACAAAATGTGACTTGGTCGGCAAAGGCCATTTTGGAGGAAAAGTGAACTTATTGTTGGGTGCGCTCCCGTTCAAGAAGAAGTAAGATCTAGTGATTATTTTGAAGATGTGTGGATCGAAGTCGCACATGAAGTTGTCAAAATATGTCAACTCGACCGGTGCCAACAAGTTGTTTGGGGATGTGAGGGTTTTGAAGGCCCTCAGCTATCTTTTTAATCCCTCCAATATTCTAAGTAGGATTACGCCTAACATAGAGCAGGTCAAGATTAATTTTAAAGTACTGCCCTTTTTTGTCAACTACGATGGAGATTTGTCTTTTTTCTACATTGAAATGTGTAAAAAATTGAAAGTTTTGATGGAAGAGAGTTATGGGATCGAAAGTTTAAAAATTGAGAATGTGCTGCTAGGGCTGAAGACAGTAAGTATGTTCAGTGACTTCGCAACAAAGTGTTTGCAAGCGTTGTGGCTGCCGATTTCAAATGCAGATTCAGAACGATATTTTTCTAGTTATAGTTTAGTAGTAACAGACCGCAGAACCACAATGAAAGTGGATAACATTGTTACCAGCTGCATGTTGCAGTTTGGTGATGTTGAGTAGTTATTTTGTATTTTCCTAGCCTAAATTGAGATTTAAAAATATAGTCACAATTTTTGTGAAGTAACAAGATAATTTTTGTGTTATATTTTGTCTTTGTGACTTGTACATACTTTTCCTGGACTAGCTGCCGCTAAATCTTACTTTTTTTAAAAGTTGACAGCACATTTTTTTGTGGACTAGGGTTTTTTACCGTTTTTTCCAAACAAAATGTAATTTTTTGTTTTCACTTCAATATGTTTAGTTTACCTGTTTCAAACATTGTCCTGGAAGTTTAGTTTTAAGCCAACAAAGTCACCTTAATCACGAAAGTTTGGTAAAAACCACTTTTTTTAACGCTTTTGTCTTAATTCGATAATTTCGTCGCAAAAATAGGATTTTTGTAATTCACCGCTTATTAACCGCTTTTAGGAAACTAATAAACGAAATTCACCATAAAAGCAGGGCTCTGCCCATACCTCTTGTGCCACTTTCCAAGATCACTATGGTTGTCCTTTGCGCACACACTAATTATATATGTAAAGTTTATATTTGGCACATCAGGTTCAATAAAATACAAATTTTTGCGTTTCAAGGGCAAACAACGACACGTCACCGTTTTTATCGACAGTTTCAGTATTATTTGCTTTGAGCCACACGCTTCATTCTCTTTGAACAGTTTTTGAAATAGAAAATAAATTTGTCTTAAGTGTGGATACAAAAAGATGTTTTTTTAATCTCACTTTTACTAACTATCCCTTTTCTTTAAAACGTTCATCACCGCAGTTCCGATTCCCTTTATGTCAGTCGTGGTGTTGTCGGCTAGCCTAACCTCCTGATTTAAGGTTGGCGTGAATTCCGAAAAACTACTCTTGTTGGGGCACATATGTGTTGTTTCTTCACTGTGAACACACCACACGTTATCGCTTTGAGTCATCTGGGTGTGGAAAGAGCACTCTGACGATGATGACAAAGTCACAATCTCTTCTGCTACTGCATGGATTTGCTCAGATGCAATTGAAACTTACTTTTAATTAGAAATGTTTGTCTAGCAATCAGCTGCCTTTTGCCCTTATTTATAAAATAAAACTGAGAATTTCACTTATATGTTTTCTTTGATGTTTTGAAATTTTAATTATTTTTACCTTGATTTTGATCGTGCATTGTTCTCTTCGTGAAGTTTTACTTTCAACGGCACTGTATCCGGCAGTTCACCTCTAGCTTCAATTGCACAGCAAAAATTATCGTAGTTATCTGACACACTATATGGTAACACTATGATTAATAACTCTTCAGAGACACGAATATCCATTTCGTTTAGTTTATTAACCATGTTGAAAAAGCTTGTTAGGTGATCAAACATATTTTCTCCCTTGTGAATTTTTGCGAACAAAATCTTTTTCCGAAGATTTTATTTCCTGAAGGGCCCCTTCGACTGATAAAATAGTTTTAGATGTTGCCATACCTCATGTGAGTGTGTGTGTGTGTGTGTGTGTGTGTGTGTGTGTGTATGTATGTATGTATATATGTATGTATATATGTATGTATGTATGTATGTATGTATGTATGTATGTATGTATGTATGTATTATGTATGTATGTATGTATGTATTATGTATGTCTGTATGTATGTATGTATGTATGTATGTATGTATGTATGTATGTATGTGTGTATGTATGTATTTATTTACTATTGTTATTTTATTATTATTATCATTATGAATGTCTTTCGATATACCAGCAACAATATTTATATTTATGCTTATTGGAACGGCAGTTTCCACAAAATAATATATACATATATAGGTGAAATTAATTAAAATAAAATGTTTTTAAAATTGATATTGTCAAATATAAAATTATTTGTTGTTTGACTAGGTGTGTTATTTCTATTTCTATAAATATTTTAGCATAACCAATAAATTAATTTGTTAAATTGAACTTAATAATTATTATTGGGGTTGTTTGTACATAACAAAAGAGCAAACTTACACACGGAGAATAAGTAATGTTATAGTAACTTTTTCAGGCTAAAACCTGGCTGACAATAGTTATGACGCGTAGTTAGGAAACAAAAAAAAATTATAGGCAGAATAATTACAGTAATAATTGTAACTTGTTCAGGCTACAACCTGGTTGACGCTGGCTATGATGTGTGGCTGGGAAACAACAGAGGAAACTCGTACTCAAGGAAACATGTTAATCTGACCACGAGCAACAAAAAGTACTGGGATTTCAGGTAATTTGCATCAGTAGATACCACTTCTCATTTACTAGGGTATTACTTATTCTGGTGTCCATACTATCTAAGGCATCTGACTAGAAATATGCTATAAAAAGAAAGTTGAGGTTCAAATCTCGTATACAAAACATGAGATCTATTCAGCTCCTTTATTTGATTCCCTGAACTTGTAATGTCAGTTTTATTGCATGGATTTCTGGAGTATTTAAATGTAGGCTGTGTCTATTTAATTATACTGTGACAGTACTGTTGTAGATTTACTTCCGTGCACGTGCAGCAGGCGACGGGTCAAAAACATTCAGTTTGTTTGTTTCCAGCCCTCGCAATAATTCAAGGTCAAACCTTGCAGTGTAGGCTTGAGATAGATCTTGTAAATTTTAGTGATTTTTTTAAAATATAAAAGTAGCTTTGCCTGTGTTCGCAAGAGCTCATCAACTCTGGGTCACAAATTTAGATTAAAGCCAGATAATTGGTGTTGTTTTCTTCTTTTCTGGCACATAGTTGTTGACTGTAGATTACGGCTAAGGCATGTGAAGAAACGCGTGTGCTAATATGGCAATTTCTTTATTATATATGCCTATTCGAGCTGAAGTGAATATAACTTTCAAACAAATACTTTTTCAACTATTAAATAAAACATGAATTTTGTAATTTATAAATAAAATCATATGAAAATGACATGTATAAAATGATTATAATATATAAAATGTTTAAATCACAATAACAGGTTTGTGTTATGATTACCATAGCGCGACACGCTTAGAGGCTAGATTATGGTGTCAGATCTTAGATACTAGTTTCAAAAATATGTTTTCTCTCTATTCATTTTTATCATATGTAACTTAAAGTTTTTTTTTATTTATCCATATCTACTTTTTACTGCAGTTTGAAATAATCTTTAATTGCCTTTATCCAACATAAATGGTTTTTATACATCCTCAGAAAGTTCAGATCTTAGATACTAGTTTCAAAAATATGTTTTCTCTCTATTCATTTTTATCATATGTAACTTAAGCTTTTTTCTTTATTTATCTATATCTACTTTTTACTGCAGTTTGTAATAATCTTTGACTGCCTTTATCCAACATAAATTGTTTTTATATGTCCTCAGAAAGTTCAGTCAGTGGTTCTATCTACAATAAAGCTTGTGAAGAGCACTTATACTTCCAAATGTGTCTTAACATAAAGAGGACTAGCGCATTTCCGGTTAAAACTATTCGGTATAAAAGTAGCTCTTAATGATCCCAGAAGATAAAAATCTCCTAATCTATTGAAACATAAAAGGGATCGTAGATTTTTTGTGGTAGTATTAGCCAGGGGTTCAATTCAAAGAGATTATAAAGACTTGAGTAATTGAGTTTGATAAGACAATTTATAATCCAATTAATATTTTATTATATTAAAGACTAGCAGGGGCGGCTGGTCCCTAAGGCACGGAGGCGCACGTCCCTCATCCCCATGAATCCCCAGTTCCTTTTAAAGTTATTATTCGCACTCGCACGACAATTTTATCTTTCCATAATAGTTCCAAGAAAAATATGTTTTTGGTTTAAGTAATAACAGGCGATGTTTTTAAAATGGCATGCGGTCCGGCGCGAGGTGGTCAGCGTCTGACATTGTGAAACCAAGCCTTCCCATCCCTTCACCTCCTGTCTTCAATTGGCATGCAGTCAGGCGCATGATGGTCAGCGCCATGCATTGTAAAACCAAACCTTCCGTCCCCTTAACCCATTGTCCCCATCCTGCTCTAGCTAGCTAGCATTGCTTATTCTTCTTTTGAAGGCGCACTTCCTTACGCGCCCTAAGGTTGAAAGCTTGTGAAATGTGTATAACGTGAACCAGCAATAGTTGTTGTCAGTCATCCTGCGTGCTCCTGCATCTTGAGGATGTGTGTGGCGTGTGTATTTATAATAATATCATGTAGGGTTATTTTAGGATAATGTTTATTTGAGTTATATGTTTTAATATTTTTAGTAACTAGGCTTAATATGAATAGTTCAATTCAGGCACTTAAGACATCGAATATTGCAAGATTAACTCTTGATCAAAAAAGAGAATTGAAATCATTAGGTAGGCCATGTCCTGAATATTGTATGGACCAAAGTGAAAACATACATACCTATATATTTATGCACATTATACAGCTGCAGAGTTTCTACAACACATCCACGTTCTTTGGGGTAAGTTTTTTTTTATCTTTGCATGTTGTTTGTGATATTAATTTTTGAGTTTAACTAAATGAATATTTAGCAAAACATATTCCAAAATTTGTGTCTTCTTTTAAATATATTATTTAGAAATAATTTATGAATTAAACAGGCTGCACCCTCCACTTCTAAAGTGATGACCGCCACAGAAGACTAGGTTAATGCATTTGAACATACAATTTTATAGATAGCATTGTCCTGCCACGCATTGTGAGTTTTTATAGCCTATTTATTAATTTAATGTGTAATCAAATTAGATGTGAGAACAAAACCCATCTGTTGAACCATTTTCTTAACACATAAAATTTATCTAACTTGATGTTTAACCAAGACGTTTGTTTATATAAAGAGCACAACCTACGCATAGTGGATATTTGATATTTTAGGTACTCATCTAGTATGTATGTGTTCCCCAAACGTACCAATCCAAAATGTCATTTAACCACTAGACTCTCAAATTATCCCCAGCATGCACGAGATGGGAGTGCATGACACGCCAGCTGTCATAGACTACATCCTTAGCAGGACCCTCAGCACAGAGCTTTATTATATCGGCCATTCCCTGGGGGCATCTCTCTTCTTTATCATGACCTCCGAGAAACCAGAGTACAACAGCAAGGTTCGAGCTATGATCGGATTAGCTCCGGGAGCCTTCCTCGGAAACGCTCGGAGTCCAATAGTAGTACCTTGGTTCAAGGCTCTTGCAAAGCTTCAGGTATGCATTTCGCAAGAGGTCAGTCTATTTCAATGAATTTTTTTAAACCCACATCAGTAAGCACCCTTTATCTACCCTCTAAGATAGAAAACTTACCATGCATATTTTCACGTATAGCTTATAATATAGGAAGGACTATTGTACATACAAGCCGTAAAGGTAACACTGCTTTATTATAGGGTAATTAGCGTGTATGTTGACAAATTCGTCACTCTCAACTGGGTAAATGATAATGAAGAGATTAATGTTCGACTCCAAGATGAGTTTATTCAGTTTATTTAATAGTATATATAATTCCCAGGTCTCAACTCACCAACCAATCAGAGGGGCCCTTTCATTTGGGTGCAGATGTTTCTAGTAGGCTCATTTCATAGCCACATGTAATACCCTACCAGTCAATAGCTACTCGCTCCTGGGAATATGGGTTGGCTCCCATTCCACGCCACTCCTCCAGCCATACCCCCTTATCCCCCTCTTTCCCCCTCTATTCCCAATACTTCCTATCGCCTGGTATTCCTTTATTTCTGAGCTAATCCCTTATCTCTTTCACATCCGCCTCTCTCTTTCATATCCCCCTATCACTTTAGTATATCCCACTCTCTCTTTCGTCTTTTTTTCTCTCTCTCTTTCCTCTTTATGCCCTTCTTCATACGACTCTCCTTACCAAAACAATACTTAAAGTTTTATTACAAGAATGAAATAAATAAATAAGAATTATGGTAACTGTAGTTACGGATCATAGGGACCAAGATTAAATAAATAGTATACTTGTTTAAAAGTGTATAGTATTCAGATTAACTCATACAGCGAGGGTGGTCACATCTCCCGTACACAGACAATGCAGGTATATATACACTGTCCTTCACTATCATACGCCATTTACAAATAATAAAATATGATGGTTAAGTCTTTATCTAACTTAAGACGTGGTGCTAAAAATAAACACTCTAGGATGAGTAATTAATCAAGATGACCCGATACTTCCTTGTTCAGCTAGTGTGTGTTATTGGTAGGTACAGTCAAAGAAAGAAGTTTCAGGAAATAGACATAACAAATTTACATTTGCATTGATCAATTTAGTGTTAGAAATAAAATAAAAGAGTAGAGTTAGTTTAATAAAACAAACAAAATTGAAATAACGACATTATGTACTATAAAAGGATATAAAATAGAAGTATCGGGGTATAAAACGAAAAGTACTTCTATAAGATTTAAAATGATGTAAATTTACAATTATTAAATATCTTATAGACTAGAAACTATATTTATTTAACATCTTGTAACTACTTCATTGCATACATTTCATATACATGTTTAGCTAGAATAAATTTAATACCTATGCTTAACTACTTTACCTTAAAATAAGTACGCAAAATGGATAAAATAGCAAGTTTGACTGTTTATTACTCGATAACTGTAATGATTTGAGATAATTGAATCAATATTTATAGCTTATATTTGTACACTTATTAAAATAATGCAATAAAATTTTTATGTCGAATGACCTTAACAGTTAAATGAAAAAGGGAAGTTGCAAGTATCTGTATTCAAGCAAGTTTATTTACTTACTTGAGTCCGTCTCCATAGATATAGCTCGTAGCCTAACCTTTAACTTTATTCATCATGCTGGAAAATAGCTATATTTAAAGTGTTAATAGGTTTAATGGTAGTAATTATCAGTAGCAAAATTTCCAGTTGGCCTGCACTTTACGTGCCGAAGGGATTCTCAAAATTACAAATGGCTAGAAAGTCATGCTTTCTGAAAATACGGACAAGGCAATCGAACTATGGCAGCAAAGAGATTCCTTAATTAATTTACCCTTACAATTGCCATGGAATTCAGTCAGATTGCCTTGATTAAAAATTATAAATCGTTCTACAAATTTTAAGAAGACTAAATTATATTTACGAGCAGGGATAAGAAACATGTAAATTATAGTAGGTATATGAGCGTTTGTATCAATAGCATGGGACTCAGCCGACTTAGTGGCTCAACAAATCGGCAAAGTGGAACCTCTCACCTTACAAATAAAAGAAGTTGGAGATTCAGTCATTGACCTGGCTACCATGACTAAGATTTTGATTGGTCTATCTCTGCATTTGAGTTGATATAAATAAAAAATAGCACAACTATTAACGAATAAAGAGATAAAATAGAGTGTTAGATTTAATTTTGCATGTCTTCAAAAACTGTGCATTCAGCTCAAGGAGACGTTTTTGTTTGAACTTTAGGGTGTATCGGAATAAGTATTAGAAATTTACAGAGCTTGTAGATAGCTGAAATGGAACACTCTTAGTTAGGAAACTCATATTTGCAAATACCCTCTTATGCCGTAAAATGGCAACGGTAGTGAGCAGGGAGGTGGTTGACCAATCAGTGTAAAAGCATATGCTCATATATCATATTTTCATACAGGTTATTGAAGATCTCTGGGTTTTTCTAGGTGTTGTCAAAGTCTGCAACAATTCTGGCTTCAAGTTGGACTCTTTATTATCCACCGGAGTTTCATACACTAGTGTTTTTTCGTGGTCCCAAAGATAGAAGGCAAAGTTGTTAATTTAGAGGAGGAGAGTGGCCTTGCAATGGGACATTACCGGCCAATCCACCGATCTCCAAAACAGTGGCTGTGTGTTCATGCACGCAGGGGCCGTAGTGAGCTGGTGCTCTATCACACTGGATCCACATAAAAGATTGAATAGCCAGACTCACCTCCTCCAACAGGCCAGGGAAATGCTCTGCAGGAACTTGAAATAAATTGAAGAATTGAGGTGAAGTGCGGCTATATTAGACTGTCATTAATTATTCCAGCCCAGACATTGACAAGTTAATAATCTGTGCTGATGGCTAGTTGGGTACGTCGTGTGCCTGTTTTCTTCAGCTCATTCGTGAGAACTATGAGTATTGAATAAGCCATCCCTGGGAAGCAGTGCTCATTGCAAACATAAGGTGTTGTAGGAAGTGGAGCTCTTGAGCACACTGCTGCAAAAGCCATCGGCAGAAATCCACACGTGTAGGAAAGTTGACTGGATGTAATGCCTGCACATCCTGTAAATTTTAGGTCGTAGCGGCTGAGAAGTTGTTTGTGAGGATCCTCCCAAAACGCTGATGATTGACATGAATGGCGTGTGCTGCCACCAGCTGCCCCATATATTAGATGCATGTTTGCCAGCTTTACGAACGTGTAGGCTGGTATGATGGCTGTCACAGTGATACTCTGCGGGGGAGTGTGCATACAGCTTACATCTCCAGGTGAAACGTCAATCTCATATTTTACAATGATCAGTTGCCTACTTCTCCTGCTCAATACCATCACTGATTTTAGGCAAATCGGACGTGAATTTCCTAATTAAAGTATCTCCATTTTGGCTCATCTACTACACATGTAAATTTGAAAGACTTATTTCGATGTACACTATATAGGAGTAATGACAGACTATCGTCAATTTGGCGTCACGTTTGATTTATTAAGAGGCCAGCCTGACGAAGAGGGAAGTTTAAGAAATCCTCTTATCTTCTGTATCTAAGACACTGGATCTCATGATGAAATAAACAAAAGTAACCAAGCTGCAAGAAAATGTACCTGTTTGTTATAACTTCCAACGCAAAGGCCACCTCACCCGTGATTGCCAGAGTAAGAACAAAAATTTGCCTGTTTCTGACAAAGGTTAGAATAACCAGTAACATTTTTCTGCCTTTATTGGCAAGGAAGCAAATTCGTTTTTTACTTTTATGATGAGAATACTTGGACCAAGGATAGATAATGGGGCTTCCAGCCATATTACAAGTTTTAAGAGGTTGGTGATGGTTCTTTTGTGCGACTTGGTGACAACCACAAGCTTTCTGTCAAAGAGAATGGAAATGTGATAATTTGGTAGCTGCACAGGGGACAGCAGTATGGCTCAGTCATTAGAGGCGTCCTGAAAAATAATCTTGTAGCTGATGGAAATATCACAATTTTAAGAATAAAAATTGTTAAATTGGACAACTTTGTTTAAGTTTTTGAAAAAATAAAGGTTGGTCTCGTGTGGTGAATGCCAAGCCTATAACCTTAAACAATTATTTTTCAGACTACATCCTCAAACTAAGAAAATTCTGTTACTCAGTCTAGTTTGAAGCTATGGCATGAAACGCCTAGACCCCATCAATTCCAGTTTTTTGAAGGAGTTAGTTAGTATCTAAAGGCTTAGCTGAAGGTATCTACCTGAGTGATACAGACAATTTCTTTTGCCCTGGATGTGCATATGAAAAGAACCACAAGCTTCCGTTCAATAGTTTAACCCACCAGAAGATGAAGGTCAGTTGGTTAATATGGTGTTATCTTGGTGCCATGCCAGTTGAGTTTGTAGGATTAGCAAAGTACTTTATTATTTTCAAAGATGACTACACTTACTATAGAGTCACATCCTTCACTAAAATTAAAAGTGCTTTAAATATGTTTGTCATATTATAGAAACAAAGTACAAGCGAAGTGTCCAAATCTACAATACAAACAACGGTACAGAATACGTCAATGAGGAGTTATATGAATGTATTGACTCAAACTGTATCATTGTTGAGAGAACAGTACTATACATATCCGAACAACATTCTCGCTCAGAGGGAGATATGCACACGGTGGTAAAGAGCGCTCGGGTGATGCTTTGCAGCAGTGACCTCCTTCAAGAGCTTTGTTCAGAAGCTGTAAGTTGTGCATACATATTAAACCAAACATCTACAAAGTAAGCACATAGAGTCCGCTCACCGTAGGAATTTTTTTCTGAAAGCCCTTTTTCCCCATCAGAAATCTATTATATAGTAGGATATTGGTAGGAAAAAAGACCTTTCAGAGAGTAATTCCTACCGTGATTGCCGTATACGTATATACTCCTGGAGCTCTGTACGACCAAAAATCCTTAGTTTTCGCATGTGAGGACATTTGGGTGTGAAGCTTACATGTTTGTGTAAAATGGAGGAAAGAAGTTGGATAAAAAGTCCAAGAAGATGACACTTGTTGGATATGACGGAAAATCTATCCACTAAAAGCTGTACAATCTTGACACTAAAATATTAAAATATCAATAAATGTTTTCTTCAACGAAGGAAGACAATGTCTTGAAAATCTGGTCTACAACGTACCCACGCAAATCGACTGTGATCTTCAATAAGAAGCTGCAACCGAAAGCCAAGAAGATGATGGGACTAAAAGGGACATCTCCGAAGCCTGAGCCGTGAAAACTGCAGGACGAATTTACTTATATAAATGTGTGTTTAAGCATGTTACAGGCATTAAATAATGTATTTTAGAGATAAGTGCAACATCTCCATCTGAATTAAGGATGGGTCAATTTTTTCACACAATTTTAGTATTTATCTTAACTTTGAAAACAGCCATTAATACCTCAGTCTTATGTTACTATTGAAGTCAAAGGAATGTTTTATAGTGTATTCCTGACGTTAATGTGTGCGTGTATAGGGCGAGCCATCATCGGTGGCTGCGCTTATAATTTTTTTGTTATCTGGTAAGCGGGCTACATTCATTAAGACCCAGCTTGTACTCTTGACATTAAAGAGAGAGATAGTGTGTGTGTGTGTGTTTTTGTGAATCCGCACGCACCGTACAGGGAATTAGATAATGGAAGACCAGCTGTATTTCCTATTGGCTGGTGGGGTAGGATAAATATTTATTAAATGGAGGCCAACCCTTGGTCGATGGCACATGCACAAGCTGGGGGTAGTATATGCGCCTACTATAGTGTTCGAATTAATTGGGACAAAGGGAAAAAAAACTATTTTTTCTAAAACCTTAGCTTTTAATCATTACACACCTTAAGTAGACTGATAAATCTCTATATTAGTACGAAGTATGTCCTCCTTTAGCAGAAATGACCTCTTCAACACGTCTTGGCATTGACTCCACTAGTGTGGCGCACATGTTCTTTACTTCATCATCATGGAACCACACTTGTATAGCACTTTTTATCATTTGTTCTGTTGTCGTGCAATTCATCTTAGCTAAGCGATTCTTGAGAATATGCCATAAGTTCTCAATGGGATTTAGGTCTGGTGAATTACCGGGCCAATCAAGCACTTTTATTTTATTTTCCCGCATAAAAGTCTGGACCAATTTCGAAGTGTGACAAGGAGCCAAGTCATGTTGAAATGTTCCATCAAATGTTTTCATTAATGGAACAATCCTACTGCGTAATATTTCTATGTATTTGACAGAATTCATCATGCCTTTAAGAGGAACTAAGCTTCCAGTGCCATTTGTAGTGAAAATAACCCAAAACATCTGTTTAGAATGGTGTTTTACAGTCTGTTGGATATGATCTATTCGCAAAGTTTCACCTTCACTTCGTCAAACTTCACTTGATTTGTATCTATGCACAAATAAATGTGTTTCATCAATGAAAAGCACCTTCTTCCAGTCGTTAACAGTCCATGATCGGTATTTTTTGACCAATGCTAAACGTTTTATCATCATTTTCTGAGTTAGAAATTTTTTTTCATTGGTCTTGTTGCCTTACGACCAACTTCCAGAAGCCTTTTCCGTACAGTTGAGGTACTCACTTCAACACCATAATCCAATAAATCCCTTCGAAGGTCTGTGCTTGTCTTTCTTGGATTTATTTTGCTATTTCTTATTAGAATTTTCTCAGTTTTTGGAGTAGTTTTCCGTTTGCGCCCACATTTTCCTTTTCTTTTTGGAGACGATGATCCGGAATCTTGAAATGTTCTTAAAATTCTCGAAACACTTGATTTGCCCACACCAATAGCCGTAGATATATCTCTCACGGTCATAGAGGTGTGTTCATTAAGAGCGATTATTTTAGAACGCTTCCTCGGAGTAATATCCATCTTTGAACAAGCAAAAGTAACACGTGATACACGGAACGCAAAATTATAACCCCCAACTGCCACACTGAAAATCTCACAACTGAACTACTGATATACTAAAACCAGTCAAACGAGTAAATTATAGTCAAGGTCGATCCGTCACACTGCCACTAGGAAGATATAATCGGTTTCAGGCGGTTCAGGACATCACTGGTAATCACATATCAATTCAAACAAGGAAAACATGTTTGTCCCAATTAATTCGAACAGTATAATATGTAACTGTTCTATTCGAAATAATAATTGCCTCAAAATAAAAGCGACCCTTTGATTGGTTGGAACATTAGAAGTATATATAATATTAATGGATTTTCAATACCTTTCCCTCACTCAAATGGGTCTTCACTCCTGCCCCATTAGTGTATATATATGTTTAGTAAAAGGTGGCACACATTAAAAACCACTTTATTTTTGACAACAACAAAAGAAAAATACCTTAAATAATTTAGGTTTGTTATTATCTTGAATACAGAGCTTATTAATGGGGTCTGAAGGTGCATCATTAAGGCTTAACAAATCAATGAATTTCTTTTCGGTTAGTAATGAGCTAAAGCTGAATGGGCTGTAGCTGAATAACAACGTATGAAAATAGCTAAACTTTTCAATAATTTAACATCGTATTTTGAAAAAGATAATAAGTAATAGCATTTTCTACTAATTACTAACTCTTTTTTAAATTATTAAATCTTATTTTGACATTCATATTATTTTATCATTTATTTGTCTTAAATAATAAATTGTTATGTTTTATATAATGCTAAAATTAAAAATGTTAACAAAAAATCCAAGAATATATGTTTCGAATTTTATCCGTGATTAGTAGAGTAATGGGAGTTCAGCAAGCTACCTCTAAATGTTTGACGATTATAATCTGTTTGCAGGAATTGATCAAAATACCACGGGAAGTTATGCCCCGAAGCAGACAAATGACCAATATAGGTATCACTCTTTGCAGAGATGGAGCCTTGACTCAATATGTGTGTCTGCATTTGATGTCACTAGTCGGTGGGTTCAACGACTTCTCTGTTAACACGGTCAGATAAACTTCCTTACTCTTTCAATTCATATCTTAAATTATTCATTTAAAAAGTTATTACTTATAATCACATAATAATTGGTTTAATTTGAACTTCAAATTATGTATTCTATAAATGATTGCCATATTACTGTAACAAAAATAAAATTAATATTTTGAGTCTAAAATAAGCTTTTAGATAAATCATAGTAGTTATTTTCTTATTTATTTGTAGACATCACTACCGGTAAATTTAGGCCACTTCCCTAATGGAGCATCTCAGAAAACAGTGGCCCACATTGGACAAACAGTCATGTCAGGTATGGCATTTATTGTAATTTAGTGTTTTATATTAATTAACAATTATTTTTAAATATATTGTATAATAGAGATTTTGTTATAACTATATTAGCCCAATGGAGGCTCGTACCCGTAAAACTATTATGTACACAAAGGTCACTATCAATTTATACAACTTAATTTAGAAATTACAGAACAATGTAGACCAACTACATTGCTTCACAAATTGTAGTACCTAAGATTAAATCAACACATTCAAAAGTTCACATCAAGGAATGTGCACATTCTCCATATTAAATTTCCCATTAAAGCAACGCCATTTTGATTTGGGCTTGCGTGTTGAAACAAACGGCCCGGCCAGACCAAGTTCGCGAACCATTAACGAACAACTGACGAACTCCGTGCCTACTAGAGACCACGAGTAGTTCGTGTTAAGTTTTTGTATTTCATTGAAGTTCGCTACATGAGCGGTAACATCAAATAAATTGTTGGCGAGCAGGTGGAAAATAGCACTTGCAGTGTAGAAATTTTTATTAATCAGGAGTTTTGTGACTTTTAAGTTGAAACCTTTTCATACTTCTGTTAGCATAATGGAATGGAGTGAAGAACATAAATTGTAAATTTAATTGAACAATATCATTTGTATCCGAATCTATGGAGTCATTTTTACTTTCGCGGTCAATTTTAAAATCATGAAACTCGCACAAGCAATTATAACATTTTATTCCTCACTCGATGAGATCCAAATTTTGTGAACTGCAGACGAACTGCTCTCAAAATACATGGCGAGCATGACTTTACTATTCAAAACATCTGGTGTGTACGTTGAGCTCACGAACTACTCGGGAACAGTTGATTTTGGTCTGTACGCACCTTAAGAGCAAACTAATTGTATCCAAGACTGACCTTGTTGCCAAATTGTGCACAGTATTGTTTCTTGGGAGTCTATATGCCAAACATTAGGCCACCATCAAAATAGAAGAACGTAACTTTTCATGGTATTGCATTATATGGCGGTACCGAGAGCATTCCTAATCATTTAATCGTACTGAACATCTTTTTAATAAAACTATTGTGTTATCAGGTGCACTGTTTGTAAATTGTATTAAGATATATAGGTGTTTGACTTTATAGGGAGATTTTCTCAGTTCGACTACGGACGGAATATGAACTTGAAAAAATATGGAAGAGCCACTTCTCCTGACTACGATCTTGAGGCCATCACAGCACCTGTGGCGCTGTACTACGGAGACAACGACCTTCTAGTTACTCCACATGTAGGTTTCACACCCCTTCACATCACAGCACGCATCATACGTCATGATTCATATATTATTAAGAAAGCAATTTTTGCCCAGGCTTTTTTTTATGCCTTAGTCTTGTTAAAGCTAATGCTGCAATTTATAATTTAAATAATAGATCCGTAAGGTCATATTTAGAAATTGGAACCTCCACAATAGGAATAAATATATTTTTCTATTATATTATATTTAGTCTCCAGTTAAAACGAACACATAATTTAGTATTACTTACAACTTTGAAAGGTAAACCACATAAGACAACAGATTAAACTTTAAAAAATCATGATTTTTTGAATGAAAATGTATGAATGTTAGGTATACACATGTATAATGGTTTGTTTTCAGGACATAGCTCGATTGTTCTCGGCCTTGAAGAATTCTCGAGATCGGACCATGAAGAAGTTCTACACGTACAGCCACTTTGACTTCTTGTGGGGTGTGAACGTGAAGAGTGTAGTGTACGATTATATCCTATCTGTCATCGATACCTACACGTAGTGACGATCACTAAAAAATCTGGCTGTTATATGGACAACAATGCAAGTCCAGTTGCAACATCCTTCTAAATCAGAGGTGACCACCGTCTGTTTATACGAGCGATAATAATATTAGTTATTGGTGTCAAGGGCCGCTTGTGTTTTGTGTAGCCAATATTCATACATATGACCTGGAATAATAAACACGGGTTATTTCAAGATTGTAGCTATATTTATTTGTTCTTTTCATTGTAAAAGCAATTTTATATTAGTTCCTTTTGTGTGTTTCTATCAACCGTTCGTGTACCCTCTTCCAAATATAATACAGTTATATTTAGTTCAAATTTTCTTTGTAAAAACATTTTAGAGATAAAACTATACAAAATACAAGATATTCAAAATGGTATTTTAAATACATTTTTTTAGAAAAATATCGTGTTACTAAAATCTCCTACTAGTTAAAGAGAACACTGTGGGTGCTCATATGAGGTAATACGTTCATTAAAATCAACGTCAACGATTTTTATGATATTTTTAACAAGTCCTAAAGTTGGTAATCAGTGAATCGGTATATTTGCGACGATTTCACTGCCTTCATAAAGGAAAAAGTTCATTCACACGAGTGCTTGATTCCAAACATGGATGCAATTCTGCTAAATGCGTTCAGTCTAGGATATTTTTCTCTTGGTAACAGTTTCCAAAAGTCAATGCCCATCTTTTGCCTAGACTGAAAAAATGGGTCACTTTGCATAATTATTACATAGTTATAATTATAAAGGGATTTAACTCAAGTTTCTTGTTTTATGATTGCTACTTCAAGAAAAAACTATGTCACTAATCATCAGCTATAAAATAATATGTTCAATTATACATTCAAAGCTTCCAGATATTAGCATATTGTGTTATGGAACATGAACTGCCTACCAAGTGGACCATATCTCTTACCAAAATCTTGAAAATCGAAGTTTGGTTCAGTGTCATGAGCTAGTATTCAAACAGTGGCAAAAATAACAAAACTACCCCAGTCGTTTGAATCTAATTTTTATGCTTATTTATATATTGCAATAAATTTATCGAACACAATCTGTTGTTGTTTTTCTAAATTTAATATATTTGACATAAAAAGTAAAAATACTTACTATTTGCACAGTATTCAAAATAAAATGTTAATTAAAATGTATAACACACAATTATTTGAAAATCTGTGTTAACCGAAATTGAATATCTTTAAAACGTGATAGAACCAACGTGGTTGATAGTATTTGTAACATGGAGTAAATCCATCACTAGACAAACGCTGTACAACCATTTTGTGTTGGAATGGCACATCTGGACAATACATTTTGTTAACAAGTGAAATATAAAATCTCTCATTTATGTTTTCATGATTAGGTGCAAAATAGATCTATAATATTTTTAACAAAGGATTTAAATTCCCTTATTCTAAATAAATTTATTTCCTTGACTAATACCTGCATGTAGCTAACATACCTTTAGGCCCAACTAATAAAGTGGTTTCATTTAAGATAATTTAGTTTCATTAATTGTAACATTTTATAAAAAGTATTTCTTTGGTAATGACATAATATTAAACTTTGAATAAAAAACTTTGTTGTGATTTCATCATATTAATCAGGAATTTTAATAATCATAACGAATAATTACTCATAATAAAAAAAGTTGAAAAATGTTATGGTGCTTTCAGAGGGGAGCACAGGGTGGATAAATGTTTATGGGGGCTATAGAACATTTATTTAATTACGTAAATTTTCCAGGTTCTACAGACTGTACCATCGTTCCTCGGTACAAAGAAATAAACTTCATAAACAACAGCAAAGTAATTACCAATGCACCCTGCCGTCCTAGTTGACCAGCGACGTGGCACGCCCAACACTGTCGGCCCCAACCAACATGTCAACACTCTTGAGCTGTAAATTAAGCGACTGCGCTCCCAAGACCCACCGCCAGAAGGCGCTGGCATCGACGGAACCTTGGAGACGGTTACACAGAGATGGATTTGTTTCGAGAATCTTCTGGGTTGCTTCTCTGAATGTTCTAGGTCCATCCAGCGCGTGTCTTACACCCACGTGATTCCTAATCCCCCACCCTCTGGGGTGTCTTTAAGCCAAGTGAAGACCAATCTAGGAAATTGTTCTGTTTGGACTAGGTGTGTAGCGTCCGAGCTACGGGACTTTGTTATAATGTAAGCAAAATTTCTTTTCAGCTTAAATAATTTGACTTCTATTTAATTTTTTAAATTTATATATTTCTTTCAAAACTCCTTTTAGACATATTATTCTAACTTTTTGATCATATTTAAATGTTTATTTCAAGTACCAGATATTTCGTTGGAAAATTTAAAGGATAGGCTACTAAATATTTTTCCAAGGGCCCTAAAGTGTAAATATACATCTAAACATTCATGCATAAGATATTTTCTTGTTTGGTAACTTTGAAATATTTTGCCAAAGACTATAAAGAGGAAATATACTTTTAAACATTCATGCATCAACTATTTTCTTGATTGTCCACTTTGAAGGAAAAGTTATAAAGACTTGTCAAAGACTTTAATGTGGAGATAGTCTTCGGTATGAACCTTGTTAGATTATAAGAATCGTCTAGATTGAACCAAATAAAAACTTGGCTAATTTTTTTGAAATAAATTCAGTAGGTCATATATAGAGAGTTGGGATATTATGACAGTTTAACGTCCGTTTTCTATTAATAGATTAGGTTTTGAAATAATATTTTTGTTTGAGTAAAGTTTCCGTAAATTATGAAAACTTTCCTTAGTTCGCGTACGTTTGAGATTAGTTGAGGAACATAAATATATATATTTGGAAGTATCATGGATATATAGGTTTATTTATAGATAATTTTCGATGTTGGTCTAGAGTTTTTGATAACCAAATGTTTCTTCGAAATTATTAGGATTTGATATCTTGATTATTACTATCCTTTATTGTTGTCTATCCCTTGGTAGCTAATTTAATTTTACTTAATATTTTCTTAGTGAATTCAGAAGGCAGTTAGTTTTCACAATTCAGGTTAGTAAGTGAATTAAATATCATGTTCTAAGGAAGTGTCATTTAACCACATAGAAAAATTCCCATGTAAAAGAGTTTTTAAGTATTATTTAAGCCTATGTTAAAATTATATTAATTTTGTACCCATATTTAATACCTATTAATGTCTAAATAAAGTACTGACACATTAAATTGCAGCCGTGTAATTTTTGAAATAATGATAGTACTAAAAATACTATATCCTAAATGTCTGAATAACAAATATACAAATTAAAGTTATTAAAATAATAGTTCATTTATCAGAGGTTTCCACCCATGGGGCTACAGCATGGTTCAGGTGGGATCCCAATGCTTGTTGAGACTATAGTTCTACGTTTAATTTTTAATTGATATAATGCTTATAGGAAGGTGAAACATTTGTAGCGTTGGACTGCATAAGGAAACATAAATAAATCCTAAGCTTACCCCATTTGTATGACGGCCGGAACAACACGGAACACTAACGCGAGTGAATATCAGACACACCTTCTCGGAACCGCGACGAAAATAAGACTGGTCTTCAGTGTTGTGATGTAATTGTGCCAAAGACCTTGAGTAGCAAAGAATTTGTACCGCGAAGATAACCTACTCGCCCTATCCTAGGATGGTCAGGAAAATGTAAAGAACTTTGTAGAAGCTATGTTGTCATGCGCATATTTTGTTCCCGAATGTTACAGCTCTTTCTCCCCCACCCCCTTTCCCGTCATCCAATGTATCTGGGTTGTATTGTATATATAGTGGCGGCTGGGCAAACAGTCGTCACTCTAGGACTAAATCGTATTTGGAGAAGGAGAAGCTCTGGCTTCGATTATATTAAAATAAATGTAAGATCTAAATTCTTTTTCGGCGTCTTTAACTTTTCTTTTATCTAAATTAATTTTCGAAAGTCATTTTTGGCATTTTCTAAAAACTTTAAAATATGAAACATAAATATAATAGTTGTAAATTTCGTGCTTGCCGTTTTTATGTTAATTAGTCGCAGGATTAAGGCGTTTATATCGCTAGTCGATATGTATTTTGTTCCTGGGTAATGATCGATTATAAACCTTTGGGTGTTATCGATATTTTGTCTTTGAATATATTATCGATCTTGAAAGTTGTTACTATTCTGATATTTGTTTTCTTTTTGTTGGGTAAAACTTAAAACATTATCGTGGGTACATTAACCTTATTTAACGTAAATAAACGATCTGTTTATCAAACAACGTCCCAATAGTAACTTAGAACTATTTATTATTTTTTACCAAATATTGTGGAATTACATTATGTAATGTAAATAATTGGATAGAATTAGGGTAAATATTATATGGCTTGTTTAAGCGTTTATTGGTTTATATTCTGGGTGTTTGTTGGAAATACACTCTTGGTAATTAACTATTTAAGGATAACTTAGTTGATGATAAGCTTCCTCTAGTAACTCAATGAACTCAAGTTAAATGATTGATGTTTTCTATTATGTAAATTTTTTAATTTTGTTAAGAGTACTCGAACATTTTGATAACATCTTAGATATTTTGTGAATATCATTTTTATCATATTTTGTATATATTTTCTCACAATATTGAATGTTTGTCAAATAAATACCAACTTGAGACAATTCTGCTCTAATTCATAATAGTGTCCCACCATACCCTAGGTATATTTTTAATTATGTTATATGTTAGTTCTCTTATGGTAAACTTAATTCTGCGGTAATTTTCCTTTTTAACTAACTCTTGAGATAGACCGTTCCTATATTTTATTCTGCAACTGGTGGGAGTTGCGAGGTCTGGTTCTCTAATGTTTGGCCTAAAATATTCAAAGCTCAGAACTCCAAGCACTCGCTCCTATTGTCCTTTCTTTTTTTTTTTTACCCTATTAGATTTTGTTGTTTTTTGTACCTCCTGCTTTTCCTATATTTAGTTAAGGATGGTTCATTGTATACAAGTTAGATAGGGCTGAAGTGTGCAGGAAACCGAGAGTTACACCGAGGGCAGGAAATATGGACAAGACAAGGAAGGCGTCTAAAGTGTATGCATGCTATTGCTGTGGTAGAGAAAATCATTCCGCAAAAAGTTGTTTTGTCAAAAATAGCAAATTCCTTAGGTGCGGTAAAGTAGATCATTTGAAATTGGTGTATAAAAGTGCAGGGAAGGTGCATGTAGTAGAACCAGAAGTTAAAGAGGGTAGTTTGGATTTGTGTAATATTCATGCGATTAATGTGAAATATTTAGAGGAAGAGTGAACAGTAACAGTGTTAGTGAATAGGAAACCTGTGAGTAGAGTAGTGGATAGTGTGGCTAATGTAACCGTATTTTCCGAAACATTGTATAGAAATCAATTTTCACAAATTAAATTAAGTCCGAAATCTTTAAAGCTTAAAACCTATTCAGAACAGCCACTACAAATAAAAGGGGAGTTCCAAGCGACAATATCACACAAGGGATAGAGCGTCCAGCTCCCGGTTGTGGTGGTAAAGGGTGGATCTACAAGATCGTAGGCTTTATTAGGAAGAAACTGGCTCAAGGTATGGGCTTCGTTAGCGGGCGGGATGGGGGTACACGTTCGCTCCAATAACTCGACGGTGGACACATGTCCCCCCAATAATTCAATAATTTACCTTACATGACACATTTTTGTTAGTTTAAATGTAATAATGAAAAAATGAATAAAGTAACTTAAACATTACAAACAGAAAATTCAATTCACAACCGGCTCGATTCGATAACAGCTAAACAATAATAGGGTTTACAACATTCTGTGAAATACTACAATTTGTTTTCAAATGTGGGAAATCTTGTTCGGTGGCAGCTGCTGGTTGTACCCAGCTAGTCTTGTGAGGCAGAGATAAGTTTCAGCTCTCTCAGACGGCTGAAGCCATATTTGCGTTCCACAATGACTCAAAAGAGACTAAACCATAATGCCCTCTGCCATGTCCCACAATAACTCAAAAGAAACTGAACCACGTTTCCCTCTGCCATGTTCCACAATGACTCAAAAGAGACCAAACCACGTTTCCCTCTGCCATGTTCCACAATGACTCAAAAGAGACCAAACCACGTTGCCCTCTGCCATGTTCCACAATGACTCAAAAGAGACCAAACCACGTTGCCCTCTGCCATGTTCCACAATGACTCAAAAGAGACCAAATCACGTTGCCCTCTGCCATGTTCCACAATGACTCAAAAGAGACCAAACCACGTTGCCCTCTGCCATGTTCCACAATGACTCAAAAGAGACCAAATCACGTTGCCCTCTGCCATGTTCCACAATTACTCAAAAGAGACCAAATCACGTTGCCCTCTGCCATGTTCCACAATGACTCAAAAGAAACTGAACCACGTTTCTCTCTGTCATGTTCCACAATGGCTCAAAAGAAACTGAGTCACATTTCTCTCTGTCATGTTCCATAGTGACATCTTTGACTTAATCGATATTAGGAAAATTACTGCAACACTGGTCTCCAGGTTTGAATTAAGAGAAGGACTTTTGGACCAGTTTATCCTAATGTTAATATTTTGTGTTCTTTTTTATTCAATTCAGAAATAGGACTTTTGAACTATTTCAATCCTAATGACAATGTTAATTATTTTGTTATTGTTTATTTCTTCTCTTTATTATAAAATAGGATTTTTTTAAATAAATTTATTATGTTTTATGGGTTTTTGAGTTAATTTCTTTTTTGCAATTAGATTTTGCGTGGATGGCATATTTTAGTGTGACAATGTACCAAAACAAAGTAAAAATAAAATTAATTTTCAATTAAAATGTTTATGTCCCCTCAAAAAATGTATAGCTAACGATACTCATACAAGTTATTAAACATTTACTGTCCTTCAGTAGCTCAGGTGAATAACAGGGAAAAAAATGCCATATATATGAGTAGTTAATTAACGTACACAAAACATTATTTGAGAAACCAAAGCCCAACCGGTTTAGTATGTGATTTGAGGGGAAGTGGAAAAATAGTTGAAGGAATCAGAAAAAGCAGGAATAATATATCCAGTTACACAGACAAAATGGATGACACCCCTAGGGTGTCTGTGTGTGTGTGGCAAAGTCCAATATTAAGGCAAGAAGCTTATGTGGTGACTTTAAAGTGACTTTGAACCAATACATTAAGAAAGAACGCTATTTTCTTCCAACCCCTGAAGATATTTTATCAGGTACATCAGGAGATAAAGTTTTATCCAATATTGATTTGAGCAAAGCATATTTACAGTTAGAGGTGGGAGAACATTGACATCCCCTTCTTACAGTAAACACCCATAAAATACTTCATAGCTTCGCACGCCTCCCTTATAGGATAGCAGTGGTGGCAAAAGTTTTTCAACAATGCATTGACAGGGTGGCACAGGGACTGGGAAATACTTATTGCTACCTTGACGACATACTGGTAATAGGTATGGATATGGTGGATGCCTACAAGAAGACAGAAAAGGTGTTACAGGACTGAACAATATGGAATTAAACCTAATCTATCAAATGTGAATTCATAAAAACTAGAATAATATTTGTGGGACATAAACTTTAGGAGAATGGTATCAATTCAACGATTGGAATTGTTTAAGCAATACTGGATGCACCAGTATCCGTTGATTTCAATAGGCTAAAGGCACATCTTAGACCAGGGCGCACACACGAGGGGGTTCAGCGGGTCCGGACCCTTCCCTGGCGAACATGAGGTAACCTATAAATAAAATATTAAATAAAAATCAATGGTTTATCAATGTTAAATTACCTTAAAGCAGTGGTTGAATACAACCCAGTGTCTCAATACAGTCTGTGTATATTTAACCTCATTAAGTAATTTGTAATTTGTTCAAAGTATAAGTCTTATACGAGTAATGGATTGGACTGACTATTGACCTGTAACCTCTTTACTTTGGACCCCCAAACCCCCCAGAAGAATTTCTGTGTGCGCCCCTGTCCTGAACTCATTAATTACTATGATAGATTCTTAAATAATTTAGCATAATAAGCAAATTATTGGGATTTAAATCAAAATGGAATTGGGATACTAACTGTCAGTCAGCCGTTGAGAAAAGCAAAGAGATATTAATCAAAAGTGAGGCTTTCGTGTCGTATAACCCAAATTTTCCATTTCAATTTACATGTGACGTTAGTCCATATGTAGTATGAGTGCCCTCCCATATTATGGAAGATGATGCCATAAGACCTGTAGCTTTGGGGTTACGCACGTTGTATAAATGTGAATGTAACTATGCTCACATAAAAAAGAGACTTTGGCTTTGGTGTTCAGCTGTAAATTGGATAGATCCTTTAAATTAATCACAGATTACAAGCCACTTACATCACTACTAACTGCTACAAGGGGATACCTGTAATGGCATCAACGAGAGTACAACATTGGGTGACTCTTTTCAGAGTGGAGTATTAGTTTATTTTATCCCTTTATGGATTTACCTATCATCGCCAAAAAAATTGAGAGAGAAACAAGAAAGGACTAAGCTCTGAGGGCAGTTTTGGATTTTACTTTGAATGGACGGCCAAGAAAGATGGCTAATTCAAATCTATAATAATGTTTATAAATCTAAAATGTTGATATAGTTGGTTATTGAAAATAAGCTGTAACAATGTATATTAAATGTTAAAAGTATATACAAAAATAGCGACAAAATACAATAATCAAAATGATCCACTTCATCTTTTCAAAAGAGTTCTACATCTCCTCCACTTGAACCATTTCTGGAAACTTGTATTTAAAACTACTACCATGCTCTTACAATATGGAGGTGGGAAGCGTTGCCAAGACCGCTTCAAAATTTGCAAGGAAGACATCAGTTTCTTTAGGAACAAAGGTAGTTTTCATGGTATTTATTGAATGCAATCCTATGACATCTAACAAAAATTCAGTAATAATGACTTTTGGGATGCCAGATTTTAAAGTTTAATTTCACAAATAGTTACCTACATAAATAGAATCCACAAATGAACAAAACATGTCTATATGCACATTTTTTCAGTGAGTCATTGTTACAAAGGTGTAATATAATTGTGGCGTCAATGTTACGCAGCAAATCTCCTGTAAGGCTATGTATCTGTTATTTCCTTGTCTGTGCGCTAGACCTTAATATACTATTGACCTATGATTGGAATATGAAGTCAAAGATTTATTGTTAGAGTTTTCACCTGGAATAAGTTTTAATTTTTATTTATTTTACGCTAGTAAAGAATTCATAAAGACACATTCTGGAAAACTAATATTGAATCATACTTTTTACATGCCGTAAATTTAATTCTTACCTTCTTATTGTAAAATTACATTACATTATGTTACAATATGACCCGCCCCCATGCTGATATTTACGTATAACTCTCTGTAATTCATACTACCTGCTCCAAGTATACCGACAGTAATAGAATCCCTACAATATATTGTAGTTCGCGTAGTTTGGTACGACATAATAAACAATTACGAACAATGATATTCTCTCTACATAATAAATTTCTACATAATAAAACTATTCGTGTACTCACCGATTGAATCTTCTGAAAATAGCAACAACCAAGACTGGCCTACACCTATGATCCTATATTGATGAGTAGGCCGAGCGAGCTACGATGTTCCAACAAGAAGAAGTCCACTCCGTCCTGTTCAACTAACACGTAATGGGCCGGCCAGTATTGAACACGACTAGAGAATGACTATTCACCTATTCACCTGCCCTCTGATGGTAGAGAGATGAACTACTTTCAAAACAGCAGGTGATTGAAGAAACGATTTTGGAAGTCGGATGGAGCCATGACAACAAATGGTCTACGCGAACACCCAAAGCCGCATTGACGTCATCGACCGTGTGTTCAATTCTCCCGCCTTAATTCTTTTGCGACTAAACCCACTATATAGTGTGATTTGCGTGTATGCTAAAATGACTATTTGATTTCACCACTTGGCCAAGGAACATTGTCCTGGACCTAGACAATGTCAGAATAAAGGATTTATATATTATATCTTCATCAGTATCGTAACTATGGCGATTTATTTATTGGACTCTAATTTCATTTTAACTCTTAGAGTCAGCCATGTTAGATGTTGTAAATTTTCTATTATCTACATATATTGATTTTTACCAGATCGTTAAATTTGAAATGAGGCTCTATATTTTGTCTGTCGCCACTTGTGCGCTAGAGTCTTTTCGAGTCTTAAACCTTTTAGACAGCCACAATTGTTAAATGATTTGGAATTGAACGGGTTGGATGTGAATATTTTTGAAATTGTGGATAATAGTAATTGTATTGTAAACATTGAGGTAGCGTTTCTTAATTTTGTTTGCATTTGAAATATAATTTAATGTAATTTTCTGATCATTTTGATTAATTATGAAATTAATTAACCTTCGTATATTTTCTAATCTTTTTCTATGGTTTGCCTCTAATATGATGTTTTCATTATTATTTACTAATAGGGATATTGTTTTCATTTCCTAATATAGTTACTCACTAGCACTGTCAACAGGAGTGGCGAGCAGACACAATAATCTCTCTTTCCTTCAAAGTGTGTCCCTAGATCAAGACGTGAAAATGCTCACGATACCGAAATGGTCCTCGGCGCTTGGGCGTTTCCCGGCAACATCAATTCTGAGTTCCCACCTGTCTCTTCTTATTGGAATAGATTAGTACTTGTTATCTTGTTTTAATTGTCTTTACGGAATTTTGATAGTTTTTTTTATGAAATTTTGACTGTAGATGTCATATTATATAAATTAAATGCTAATATTTTATTGATAAAAGCTAATTGACATACGAAAACCAAACAACTAATATGATGGATATTAGAGAGAAAATACTATCTACTGGCAAAATCCGTAGCCCAATGTTGCCAAAAATGTTATTATATAAAAACAGTTTAGTCATTTAAGGATAAGAAATGACAATGCTGTGGTTCTATACTAATCATGTATTTCCCTCAGAGGGTGTCAGCGAATGTATTTATCAATGGTATTTTGGTTCATCCTAATTCTAAATTTCCTTGCCATTCCCCATTTAGTAATTACGACACGAGCTGTTTAGAAGATTGTTATTCAAACTTCTTTGTTTGCATACGCCCCGATACAATTTCGCTTAACTTTGTGTCCCCAAGGGTGTGGGTGTTAATATAGAACAAAACCGGCGCTCCCAGATCCCTTATGTCCGGATCTCTGATTATTCAGTGTTTATTAGGAAATAATATAAGCTAAATATTTTTAAAACTGCACATATCAACTAAGATTGAACACCACTGATATAGAATAACCATGCCTTTACAAGGTATCAAATCGGTCAAAATTTATTTAAACTGTACAACCTGTAATATAATAAGTAGGTTACTTGAACTAAAAAATTGTTTTAATGTTTCTATTGATGAGTGATCTGCCCGAAGGCAGGTTGAGATCCCTAGGCAATACACTCGTGTTATCATGGACACCCAAGGAAGATTAGCCAGGATGATGAGCGTCATGGTGGTTTGCCATTTCCTACGACGGCCCAGAGGGGAAGAATTACAGTTTAACGAGAGTTCCGAACCATGGTGTATTGTGTTTTTCTAATCTAAGTTGATTAAGTGTAGGCTTCATAAATGGTGCACCTTGACTTTGTCATGTATGTAAAAGAAACCTGCCAAATAGATCCACTAATAATCTTGTTTTTCGGCAAAGGATGAAGCTGGTGTATGCGCCCCAAACTCAGCTACTTCAGCACCAAACACTAAGTAAATGAAACTAAATCATGATTTTTTACTCAATAGCAGATAAGCTTATATTAAAGATCTAAATTTAGTTTTGTCTAATATAAATAATGTTTGTAAATGTAAATAAATTAGTTTGACTGATATCAATTTCAACATTTAACTTGTTTTGGATATTTGATTAAGTTAATTGGTGTTTTTACATGTAATTGACCTTATTCATCTTTGTAATTCTTATTTTCAGTGCCTAACCAAACACATTAAAGATAATAACACATTCACAAAAAAAAATGTAATAGGAACCAAAACAATCTAAAATTAAAATCTATTCGCAACAAAGTAAAATGAATGGTACGGCGCACCGCACAGACATTCTCTCTCTTTCTATAAACTCGTAAGATTTCTGAACGGAATAATGTACATTGTATCATCACCACTCCACATAAGAACACGAATAAAATAATATACAAAGATATAGAATCAATGAGAAAAGAGGTGCATCTTTGTCTACCTAAGGAAAATAAATACTTTTTTTATATACTTATATTTAATTACTCTATGGCATTGGAGAATTATTGCGTTAAGACTTAAGTAGTATATGTTTACAACTAAAGCCCACAAGATTGTATTAATATATTTGCAAATATCTCAGAAACTGTTGCTTTTATAAAAATATATGTCAAATAAAAGTTTTTTTTATTTCTAATAGTCCTACAATTTTGCAATGATAAGTTGTTTAGTATTTCAAATAGTTGTGGAGATACGGAAATTAACGCTTCTGTAAGGTACCCTAAAATCATTTTCCTGGGAAAATGAAAACAACCAGTTTATTTATAATCTTAATCAACGCCAAGATACGAATTTTAATCAAAATCGTTGGAGCAGATTTGGAAAAAACCTATTTTTCTCTTTTCACCCCTAATAAAACTACTCTTAATTTTAAGTTTTAATAGACACAGAGACAGACGGCATTGCAAAGACTATTTTTTGGGGTTCGGGGGGTCATGAGACGTCGACATCCATCAACATTTTAGGTTAGGTATTTTTTACGGTCGCAATACTTTATCTTTAGTGTTCGAGAAGTTTATAAATATATATCGTCACCCTAATGAGCAAAGCTTGTAACTCCAAAAAGGTAAATTTTACAGGAAGAAGAAAAAACTGATTATAAATAAATCCTTGAGCTAATGCATTGCTTTAATATTACTTAAAGACTTTAAATAATATGAGAAAATATATTGTAAAGTATTTTTATTTTTATTCATTCGCATAGTGTTTTTGATGGAGTTAAGAGTTTTGAACAGGAAAAATCTAATATTATAATTGGAGATACAAGTTTAGCTTTATATAAATACAATTGTTCATTTAATCTACTTGGCATTACATAATCACATTTCTCATAATATAAAATCAGTTCTTCGGTATTTTTTGCATGATAAAAGGTGGAAACAATTACATAGTCTTTTTGGCTCTTATGCAGAGTATTGAATATTATCATAGAAATTGTGGTAGTCAAATTCCATAGTTTGTTTTAAGGACTGCAAATGTTCATACTTGGTTTTTTTTTTTTAATTTTCACCCTATCTTTGTGAAGTGCTGGAAAATCTCTAAATAGTTTTGCAGTCATGTGATTGTTTATTCTGATAGGGAGAGTACGCCACTCATCTGTGAAACGCAATTTATAATTAATACAACCATCAGGTTTGTATTGCAAGACTCTTATATTTGTAACTACAGGATCTCCTGACTTTCTCCCTGGTCGAATGGAGTTGTAGAACAAATTGTCATCAAAGTTTAAAAAAAATGTGTGGTTCAAATATTTCACATTATAAGGTCTAGGGTTTATACGCGCCTCTTTACAAACCGCTACATAATCAGCTGGGATGTTTATTTTCCTGTTTCGTAGTTTCTTCTCTATTCTGGAGTGCATAGAATCTGCTTCCACCTGTGTGTGGCTTTTTTCTAAAATCTTTTGTTCAATAATAATGTTACTCAAAATTGAAATATGCAAGAGAGCATTGGCCAGGATTGTGTTTCTATTTTGGTACGTACAGCCATCACTGTACAAAGTAATTTTTTGGCATTCATTTCGAAGAGGTAGCTGGGAAAAGATAAAGTCACTTATCACACTTGAAAATTCATGAGAAGTCAGCCCACCCTCAGTTTCATTCCATAGATAGCAGTATCCATCTCTTGTCTTTAGGTCGAACAAGGTGAAGTTGTGTATCGCAAGTTTGTTTTGTAGTACAAACTCGAGGCATTTGACATAGGACAAAGCAACACAGACTGTAGATCCATGGTGTATACACATTCCTCGGTTTGCTTGTCTGATTCCTTTTCTGCTCTTGCTTCTTTTTTTTTTTGCTGGTGAATGTTATAATCTTCATCTCCAAGATTCCCTGTTTGAAATGAAATGCAAATATCACACTCATCATTTTTAGGCTGAAATAATCTTGAATTTTTATCTGCGAACACATGGGAAAATTTACTGATTGACAATGGTTTTACGTCTTTAGTTTTGCACCATTCATTCACATAAGTGTTATACAGTTGTTTAGATGCCCAAATGGGTTCCAAGTATTGCTTATTTGATGGTGACCTACAGTAATGTGACTTCATTTTTACTAAGCTTGCTAAAAACTCCTCTAAGTAATTATTTTGTATGGCATGATTCTTTTGTCTGGCTTTGGAAATGTTAGATGTTTTATTTTTTGTGTCTGACTTTTCTTGGTTTGACTCTTCTGTAGACTCTTCCGTAATAGCTTCTTTTTCATTTTGTTTTTTCCAGTTTAGAGCAGACCATTCCCCCACTCCAAGAGTGTTAAGAAACATTGTTTTACAAACGCGTAATTTTTCTTCTCCTTTTTTCAAATGGTAATTGGTTGAATAAGATCGTCTTGAGTGGTTGTCATCTTTCCTGTCCCTTGGTCGTTTAGTTACTTGTTGTTCTGAGAGGAATTTGATATAAAGTTTTCTCTCTCCCCAAGTCAGTGACCAAAATTGTTTGAAAATATTGTTCCTATCTTCATCTGTAAATAAAGTACATTTTTTCAATCCAATTTTTTTCCCAGAACATTTGCACCTAACCTTAATTTCTCGATTTTTCTTTTGTAAATCATAGCTCCATTTTCCATCAACTTTTATTTTCCCTTTGTAAGCTTGTCCTTTTTCTCTGTTTGCCTTGTGCCTTTTGGCATTCCATCTAGCTTCAACAACACGGTGACGTTTTGATCTTTTTCTTTGAATTGTTTCTCTTTCATCCTCTGCTTCTAATTCTTGTTGTATTATTACTTCTGAACCAGGCTGAAAATAATCTGGATCATTCATTTTTTCCTTCATTTCATTGTTTTGGCTAGCTTCATCTTCATGAACAAGTTGAACCTTATTAATTTTATCTGGCTCTAGTTCTGTCTCTATTTCTATTTCTTGTTCAATCACTGCTCCTATAATTTCACTATGTTGATAGTATAAGTCATTTATTCCTGTAGACCTAGTATAAAAGTTCTTGTATCTGCTGTCAACAAGCAAATCTAAATCCTTATCCTTGTATGCTACATCACTTGAATAAAATGTACCACTGGTAGGTTTAGAGCTACTTGTCGAGGGAATATTATTGGTTGACTGTTCCTCTAAAGAAAATTGCGATAATAAATCATTAACACAAATTTTTGTGAGACTAGAGTCTTCATTCATAATAAACATATCACTCATAAGGACACTCTCCAAATTACATTGGTGGACACCTTTACTAAAATATCAGTATTCATGTTTCCTGAGGGACTAAATTTAGGAACTGGATTATACTCTTCAAGGCCTATTTCTGTCAAAACATTTGATACATGAACTTGATTGCACTCTTCAAGGCATATTTCTCTCAAAACACTTGATACAGGAACTTGATTGCACTCTTCAGAGGAAGTATAAGATACAGACCTGGTTTTAGTTAACAAAGAAGGTGCAATTACACAAGAATCACTTATAGGCCTTTTGTCATAGTTCAAAAGAGAGTTGTCATCAATTTTTCTTTGGCTGACAAGAGCCATTTCAAGAATTTTTTAGATTGTGACATTCTAAAAAAAAAAAAAGGAAATAAATATGGATTACTATAAATCAAACAGATTAAACTCAGGGAAAAGATACAACTTGACTAAGAATAGGCCTTACCTCATCATAGCTCCTCAATTATTAAATAACATAGTAGTAAACCTCCTTTAACTCATTGATTTTAACTCGTAACTTCCTATTTTAAGATCCCGCTCAAATAAATCACAGTATTTAAAACCTCGTAACTCCAATCCATTATAAACATAGTATTTTCTCATAATAGTAAAACCACAAAATAAAAATAAAATATTAGAAAGATAAAATATAACATACCTAGTCTTTTTGTTTCATTCTTAATTACAGAAATGACAAATAAACGGCTAAAAGCACAATACCAGTACAAGCTTCATCGCTCATAATGGATTAACATGGAGAACACGTGCGAAGAAAGGAGTTACAAGCTTAGCATTATTAGATATTCGTACATTGGAGTTGAGAGTATTGAGAATAACTGTTTTAAGCGTGTTTCTATTTTATTTTTAGCTAAGAGTTTTTCACAGCGCATAGGTTGAAAAATTCTTCACCAGATAGCAGTAAAATGTCAAAATCAGGTAAAAGTGGAGTTACGAGGTTTTCTCATTAGGGTGACGATATATATTTGCGTATAGCTTGAAAGTTATTGATTTTATAAAAATACGATTCGAATAAAGTATTTATATTATTAATATATATACATATTTGTAATGCTAAGTAATTTCATATCTAAAATAGTTTCGAAGATATTATAAAAAATGTTAATTTTCACATCAGACCGGAGCCCTTAAAACAATTTTATTGAAATATTGAGAGTATCCATTTTGTTTGAAATATTTATTAATGTTTAGAAATGAAATTTAATCAAAATCGTTAGAACCGATTTTGAGAAAATCGACTTTTTAACTTTTTGCCCTTCAGTAAACTACCCTTAATTTTAGGGGTAGATATCCAATTCCAAAAACCCCTCGGGGCAACCCTATGAAAACCCTAGATATCAAGTTTTAGCTCAATCGGTAAAATAGTTTAGACTCTAGTTGGAGGTACAGATAGACAGACGGACGGAAATTCAAAAACCACTTTTTCGGATTCAGGGAGTCATGAAACGTCAAGATTCATCAAAATCTCGAGTTAGATTTTTTTGACGATCACCATATTTTCTCTACCTGTAAGATAGAGAGAAAGTAAAAACCAACAAAACTTACCTGGCCATGGTTTAAACATTTATATATTTTAAATATTATGATGCAAGGTAATTAAGCACCCTAAATGAAAGACCTGTGAGCACAACCACCCACTTCTCAGTTAGCACTGTTAATATATATGTATATATATATAAGTGAAAATGAGATATCAATATAACAAACATCAAAACATCCTTGAAACTTGCCGATCAATACTGCTTACTCGTAAAAAAATTAGCGATACGGCTTTAAATTCTTTGTTTACAAAAGTTGGTGTTAATATGTGATAAATATGTTAGTATATATTTTTTTAAATAATTACCTATGTAACAGTAATAAATAATCTCATTAGATTCATTAAATTTTATTTTAGCTACTTTTTCATAATTAAACTAAAGCATCTTAGGTCTGCTGTTCCACCCCCAGCTCGTGACCTAGGCGGTCACCTAGTTCACCTATGTTATGGTTGCACTGGCCTGAACTTACTTTACGTCTGCAATTCCCCTATAATTACGCAGCATTATCAATAGAAAAAGCACTATATTCATATTGTGCACGGACCCCTTTTTACCTACCATTGTATGAAAGGCAACTTAACAGACCTAACCCTGACTTAAAAACAAGTGATAACCCCAAGATATAGCCTGCGAAGATTACAGCGCTATCACCGTACAGAAGTGACTAGCCTCAGACTCACTAGACTTAGCAATGCAAGAATATTGGAATCCTCTAAGTTTCTTAAGAATGGCATATTTGTTATTTTAATAATTGCTATAGAGATTTAGAATATTATTTACTTTAAAAACAAATTTAAATTTCACTAATTATCATGTGGGATCATGACCCAACTTGGTTGAGACCCCGGGGTGACTTGTTTGAATTCCAAAATAATGCATTGCAGTTGAATATATGTGTCCAAAATATTTGTATTTATTTTTTTGTACTATGTTTTGTAGGTTATAATAAAATAAAATAATACATGATGGAGATAAAGTAATAATTTAAAGTGCAGTGCAATTAAAACACCTTTTGTTTGTCTGACCCCCTATTCTGACTCGCTTATAATAAATTAATAAATTTGGTCCAAAGGGTAAATTAATTCCTACACTAGATTTAAATTTGGCGCTATTAGACTGGGGAAAATTTAGTACCCGATACAACCACCACTACCAATAGCGCTGAAAACTGTTTGTTCTCAATACTATACTTTTATCTATACTTTATAAATAATATATGGCTCTGACCTATAGACGAATATATTTTATATTTAAAAATAATTAAAGTTACTTATGAAAGTATTTCTAAGTTATCACCAAGTTTAAATATTTGATTCTAAGGGTAAGTATTTGTTTGGTATTTGGCTAAGAGCTTAGTTTTATTAATGTTTCAATGCCCATAAAATTAAGGATTGGTTTAATTTAATTTTATCAAGGTTCCTATTTATACACAACAATTTATGATCAAAATAACTTGTCATTATGAATATGTGCACAATTATTTTACCACATATTTAAAAAGGTGTTAGGATTTAATCAAGATTTATAATTTATTCTAATGCTATTCTGGAATCATGATAAACGGCCTTATGCAAATACTGTAGTCACTAGGATCCTTGGGCCGTGTCTGAATAACCCGTCTAAGGGCCCTTGGAAAGCCATGTGCACTTTTGTTACAATAGCGTCGGCTTAAAGGCAGGAAGTGATTTTTGATGGTGTCTTTAGTTCTCATAAAGTGTACAATTGCACCCCTTATTGTGCACTTTACTAAGGGGCACATATGACTTGCCCTTTATCGTACACTTTAGTTAAACTAGCTTTTTATATTAAATGAAAGTATTAACTATTTTGTGAAAATGGAATAAAACATTCACATACTGTTAAATAAAACTAGTATGGGTTGTTCTTTGTTTATATACATTATTTTAAATGATTAAATTTCTCTTTCTAGTGTGAAAATTTCTCTCAAAAGGAAATTTATTTACGAGTTAAGAGATCCTAAGTAAAATTTGTTTGAGAATAATACTTTACAGACATAAGTAAATAATTTAGGACTATATATATATATATTTGTATTACATAAGTATATATTTAACTATTTCTCTACATATGCAAAAATGTTTGACATGCTCACTGGTATTCCTGCGTATATTGCGCTTCTTTTGGTGCGTTGCTGTAATTTCTTTGTTTATTCAGCAGTCAATCATTCCGGCAAAACGTTTCAAAACTAGATCAACATGTAACTTACCCATAAGTAAATTATTTTTGAATTTGTATAGCCCTATGTATTTATCTGGCAATACTTTTACATGCTTTAAAACAATATTTACAATGATATTAACTTCCCAAAAATTTTAAAGTTTATAAATCTGTGATAGGATTGACTATTTTTGGCACACATTTTCTAAATATGTTTTTTAAAACAATAACACATAAAGGGGTTAAATAAATAAAAAATATAGCTTAACCTCATTTTACTTGCGTCTACTTATAAGCATATTATGCTCTTTTTTTATTATGACTATTGTAAAATAGCATCATCTCCATATAATTGATTTTATTCTTTACAGGGACAGTGGAACAAACCCTAAGGTTCATAGAATTAAGGAAGATATATTATAAATATGACTTTTCACCTTAAAAAATATCACTATTGACGCCATTGACAAAACACTATCAAAATTCAATATTGTTACCATGGAAATGCATATTTCAGAATTAACCACCAGATGGCTCTAGCTGTACTTTGCTGTCTGAAAACTATCATGCACCCTATGTACTTAGGGGCACCAGATACGTATTATATTAAAGTGTGCAGTAAAGTGCACAAGGGTGTAGGGGACAGACACGGACTTGGAAAAAATCTTTCCTTCAGTTAAGGACTTTATTAATTCACACTCCACACACACATCCTATCGAAGGCTGCATCTAATAGACTAGACTGTCAATAACAGGGAGGTAGGGGTCCGAATCTTGGTCTATGTAGGCCTACTTACTGAGTGTGTTTTTTCCTAAATTATTTTCCACCTCCATGCATATGTGTTACACTTTAAATTCAACCTGTCTCAAACTTAACACATTAGCATAATTAGTAGGCTATAAAAGTAGGCTAAAAAAAATTGTAATTAATAGTATATTATGTCATGTTATTATTTCATTCCTATTCAACTGATATTACTTGACCTATATTATTTTCATTCACTCCATACGAAAGATCAATTAGAATGTTTTCTAAAATATTCTTATAAGAGTGTATAAATGTGATGTAGGCTTTTAGAACAAGTTGAGGGAGTTCGGAAAAAAGGTCCTTGCTCTGTCATTGACTCTACTCAGCAGTTCTGTGCCCGGACCTATCTTTGTTGTAAATTTGACTAGAGTAGAACATACGGCTGCTCGACGATGCATGGTTGTGAGATATATCTCAGACTTTCAAGATAGTTTGGGGAGCTTCCTTCTCCGTAGTGAGCAGGGAATCTGGCTGTAGGACATTCTCCTCCCGAGTTACTATGATCTAGCAGCTGAGTGTGTAAAGCACTTCGGAGTAAGACCATTAACACAACTAGCTCCCTTTCCGGCCCCCCATCTCAAAAAGTTTGTAAACTCACTGTTATATGCCACCAAAAAGGGGGTATTTTACCTGAGTCAATGTTTATGTTAATATTTTGCTAGTTGACAAAACAATCTCTCTTTTGAAAACATGACATGATACACGTGCACATCTGCTGATGTGAAACAGTTGACAGTAACGATTGCTTAGACTTACATCATCCTTGCATGCTTTTGATTACTAAAGTCCGCAAGCTGTGACAATGTATGTATAGGCTTTATATAATATGTGTCTTTCTCTCAATCTAGCCCACCTAGCACTTTCAATATTGTGTATTGTGGCCCTACACAATAAGTTTGGAGTCCCCTGTTATTGAGTTACTAAATAAGTAGGAAAATATTCAATAAAGGCCTTATAGGAAGCTTGAAAATTATTTATTGAAATCTACTCACTTTTGTTATAGAAGAAATCACAATGTCTCGGAAAGAACCAATGAAGATTGGTGAATGGGCCCGTTTGCGAGTGCTTGGTTCTGGGGGATTTGGTGTGGTAACACTATGGCAAAACACACATACTTCAGAATTTATTGGTGAGCTTTTATCTTATGTTATTTACTGTACCTGTATTATCTTTATGTAATTATGATGAAAACAAGATCTCGGTTTAGCTATGGAATAAACAACACTTCATATTATGATATAACATTTTGAGAATGGTGTATGTATCTTAACCCTCAAGCTGGTTTATTTAACACAAGCAAGTGCATGGGCTAATTTATACTACCAGTCAATTTCCACTAAACTATTGAAACTTGTATGAGTGAAATAACTTAAAAAAAAAATAGAATCAATTTTAACATATTCAACAAAACATAGGCCTAATAAAACTAATTGATGGATAAGATTTATTATTGTGTTAGTAAATAGAAAGATCAATAATTTATTAGATGGAACTTTTTCTAAAAGGGATTTAATTTTCTAAAATTAAAAAAAAAGTACTATGGTTTTATTTTGCTAATTGGTACTAAGACAAATATGTTACAAGGGAACATACAATACAAACACAAATTATATAGCGAAAGGGTATATAGACTCAAACATAGTCAACATGTACCATTGTGATATCTTGAAACATTTTCATGTGAGATGTAACTGAATTAAGACAAAACTGCTCCAAACTGCTGCCTTTTTTATTTCAAACATTAGTTTGAGTTCTCAGGACGATTGAGAATCGTTGAATTTTCGTTTTTGTAGTGCTTTGTTTAGTATCTTGGCATATTACCAAAACTTTATTTGATAAATGGTTTCCATAAGTCATTATAGATTGTTGATAATTTTAAAACTTTTTTCAGAATGTATAAATCTTCAATTCCTAATTTCCAAATCCTATTTTAATTTTGTCAGGAAACTTTCCATTTCAGTACCGGTATGTGATAGGTATTTGAGATTTGGATAAAACATAAAGGTGTGGAACTGAACATTGATACAAAATAAATCAACTATTTTTATATATAAAAACTTCAATTTGCTAGAGTAAATTAACCACAAATTTATTCCGGTCCTGTAAATTTGATTTTCAGCTAATAAGCTGTTTAAACATGACTGATTAAAAACACATCCACGCCAAAAGTCAGCATCATTTAGCAACTCAGATAGTCAATAGCTTTGTTGTTAACTTCAAGAATAAAATCTGTACGGGGCAGTTCCTTAGCTGAGCCATTGCACATTATTGTACAACAAAATATCACATTGCACTTAACTAAATCTTCGACTGATTTGTGGAAAAGTCATTGCTGCAAACTTGATGTTTTTGGGATTATGCTTATAATTTTTGCAATGGACTCCATTACAATCAACAAATGACCACTCAATTTGGGGCATAGGCTGGTTTGATCAATGAGACAGTGCAAAGCGTTTATCCGGGGGGCTTGTTTTTTTAAGGTGAGTCACCAAGTCATTATTTTTTTACCAACCATGCTTGGGGCACCATCTGTCAAAATCATGTGAATTTTGTATTAATGTGAACATACTTACAAAATGTTCATGAATTTAAATCTTCACGACTAAGGGGGAAAATCTAAAAAATGTGCTCCTTGTGGATTTGGGTAAAAGGGTAGAAATTGCGGCTTAAAAATAGTTGTAATATAGGTGACCCGTGAAATTTGTTATGACCATACGGATCACTAACAAAATTTATTGTGACTGCTACCATAGACCATGCTGCCACCAAAGTGGGTATAAACTAAAGTAATTGAAAGCTATTAGATTTATAAATTATGTGGGATTAAACCATGACCCTTCAAGTCTGTAGCCTATTGATAACACCACTAGGACTTTAAAAAAAACAGAAATAAATAGATAGTTATCACTTAGGCTCTTGTTAGCAACTCTCTTTGGGTTAATGGCAATAGCTTGAAATTATTGTACTCTCACATGAATATATTTCGTTAAACTTAAGTTACTGTCTTATATAAATCCTTTGAGTGTTTTGTGTTTGGTTTTAGCTTTAAAAAAATGCCACACAGGCACAGATGCTCTTCTGTCTGAAAAGCACAAGGAAAGATGGGCCAAAGAAGTGGAAATAATGCTTCGACTGTCACACCCTAATATAGTGAAAGCCATCACTGTACCTGAAGCTTTTCTACCCCTACAGAGCTCATCAATTCCAATCTTGTGCATGGAGTTCTGTAGCAAAGGTGATCTCAGACAGGCAAGTCAATATACTCTCTTAATTTTGGTATTATTATAATCTACATAATAAAAATAAATCAACATGAAATTGCAATAAAAGGTAAATTGCTATAAGTTTGCTATGAGCTTTGACTTTTTGTCACATCATTATAAGACACATCTTATTTCATGTCTATCCATGAGGATAATGCTGGCGAGCATCGAAACTAGTTGATATTCAAGGAACAAGATATAGTTATCAGATAAGGAATATAATTATCTTATATTTTCAACAAAACATCATTCTCTAACGTTAATTGTCGAGCATCATCCAATTTATGACTTATTACACTTCTATAAGCCACATGGCTGATTCACTCACATTATTGTTTACCCAATTCCAGATGAACTAGAAACTTGAAATTTAGCAAACTTAAAGCTTTTAGCCTGTAACCAATGGGAACATTCAAAAAATTTAAAAATCGTAACTTTTAATCCCTGAAAAACATTCAAAATGGTGGAGTAACTTTAAAGTCGGTGCGGACCTTTCTTTGGAGGTCTCTTGTAGCTAAACGGTAAGACCTATCAAAAAACTGCTCTGAAATTACATTAGTTTACATCCACTGGCAAAGAATATGTTTAAATGGTTCCTTAATTTTTAATTTACTATATTTCTTGTGTCGTGTGAAATTTCTTAAACATTTGTTATAATTTTGTTAATGTTTATTTTAATGGTTACACAAATTTACTTATATCATTTTCAAGTTTATATATATTTTCACTTAATTTATTCCAAATTATAATTTCATAAACATTATATCATGTTCCTTATTAAAATGATCAAAATGTACTTTAAAAATGTGTGTTTTGTTATAACTTTATGAAACTTGTTTATTTAATTAGTATTTGAATTATAAGTATCCAATATTACAATTTAATGTAAGGTTTCTCTTGTGTATTTTAATATATAGATGAGCATTTTTTTATATGTAGATTTTAAATCGTGCTGAGAACTGTTGTGGACTTCCTGAATCAGATGTAAGAGCAGTTATAAATGATGCAAAAAGTGCCATCCAGTATCTTCATCAAAATAGAATAACCCATCGTGATCTTAAGCCAGAAAACATAGTTCTACAAGTGAATGATGAAAAGGTAAGTATTCACAGATATTCTGTTTGAAACAGAGAGTTGAACCAATACCGATAACCAAAATTAGTAGTTATCTTCAACGAACCAGAACAGGAACACTAAAAATAAATAGCTTAAAGTGGCAATGTAGGGAATACTAGAAAAGACCAGTATTTTTTGCAGTTTTTATAGCTAAACATTTTTTTTTGTCAAATTAAATCAAATAGGCCTGTATTAATTCTATTTAAACATGGTAGTTTAATTTTATTTAATGGTGACCTCAATAGTTGTTAAATATGTCATAATCATAGAGGCATTAGATGACAAACGTTTTAAATGAAAAAAAAGCTCTCTTGAAATTCCAGAATTATTGATATCACCATAAGAATAAAATTAAACTTTGTTTGTATAGAAGAATATTTAATTTACTCTTGCTATAAAAACTGCAGAAACACTTCCCTTTTCTCATCTTCCTTAAGCAGCGTACAAACAGTGTGAGCAGCGTGCTTAGCATGACTTGTGATGCACGCCTCGCTCTATCCATACCTGTCAATCTTGTCCTGAGGGATGCACAGCACACATGTGTCATGAGCCGTGTTAAGCACGCTGCCTTGGACTATCCCCACCTTAAGAACAGGAAATAGAATCAACATATATTTTTAAGTTCATAAAAGTTTTGATTGGTTGTTAAAGGCTGAACATTTTTATAATCTCGTTTTTATAATGGCATTTTATATCCTTTTATTTAACTTTTTGTTTTCTTGAAGTATTATACTTTATCCTTTCTCAGGTATTTAAGTGTATACACACAAGTCTCTGAGTACTTAACAGTAAGTAGTAATTAATAATGATTATTGTCACAATGTGTCACATTGTCACATATTTTTTATGATTTTCCTAACTTTTCAGTTATTTTTGTATAGCAGCTAATAGTTTTTAAGATGTTTTATTTTAATGTTTTTATAATAAATACATAATGTTCATACATAGGTAATTTGTTTTATGTGTTATTTGGAATAGAGCACTAGGTTAAATCACGTTTTAATTAGGAGGTACTTACCTTGGTGATACTAAGTAGAAATTGTTTAGATAGAACACTAAAAAACACACAAACACATTTTTATTTTTAAGGACAAGCTTTCACTGTCACAGACAGCTTCATCAGGTCAAGAGAGTAGACTGATGCTCTTGGTTGAACTGCAAGGTTGACTGTCCACAGCTGACTGTTTTTCAGTTATGATAGAATGGTGGCTGTTTTGAATGCTTGTTGTTTGATGGATTTAATTTGACCAAGTAAAATATATATATTAGACATTGTAAACAAGAGAAAGAATATCAGACATGAAGGTGAGAATAGTGTTGAAAATAACAAAAAGAAAGGAACAAGGTGAGAAAGCCAAATAATGACAAAAAAGAAAGGAGGAAAATACTAAAAATATTAAGGTTATTTGGAATAGAACACTAGGCTACTGTCCATATCTGCAAATTATCTGACACCCTGTGTATTTAGTTGTTAATTTTGACTCTCTTGTATTAGATTGTAGCGAAACTAAGAAAAGTTAAAGCATATTAAAATTAGAAAAGTGTATTAGGGGTTTGTCCCTCTTCACATTCATACATTTGGTTAAGTGTTGAATTACTGGGCTGGGGCCTGGTTGTTAAGTTTATCCTAGGGTTAAAATTGGTTCTGAACCACCAATAGGAACCATTAGAGTTCTAAAAAAAAATTTTCTTGAAAAATTGAAAATAAAATAAATATTTTTAATCTCTGAATCTCAAATTGGAAATTTTCTCAAATCTCGAATATCCTTAAGGATATGAGGGTTCCATATCTATTTACAAGTGACCTAATTGTTAGTTTATAGGACTGAGATGTGATTAATTGAAGTGCAGCCAATAGTTACCTTGCTCTTATGAATGACTTGGCACAAATAACCTTTTAGATCTGTTCTTGGTTTGTTTTAGTTGAGCATCCATTCTATTTCTTGTGATTGTAGGTCTCTTACAAGCTGATTGACTTGGGTTATGCCAAGGAGCTGGATCAAAGTAGTCTTTGTAGTTCGTTTGTCGGAACTTTACAATATCTTGCACCAGAGCTATTCACCAGTAAAACGTAAGATATTTTTATTAGACTATGTAAGTTTTTATTGGTACAGAAACAAAATGTGTTTAATTTAACAACACTCTTGATTGTTTCTTAAACCTGTAAACTTCAATTTTATATCTCCCATAAACATGAAATAATACTCATCTTAAAGGGGTAGTATTACATGTTTCCCCACTCACAGGGAGTAATACTCACAGATTGGTATTATTCTGGTATTTTTATCTAAACCATGTTATTGGTAATAAATGAAAGTCCATAAATTGCAGTGTGTAGTTAGTAAGCAAATAATTATTTCCGAATATGTTGACATTAGTCACTTTCAGTCACTGTTTGCAATAAAGATACCACCTCTCCTATGGTGGATACCCTTATGGTGGTGTGAAGTAAATGCAGGATAATTTCACATGACACATTAAGAGTTGTGACGGTGACCTGGTGGTCTAGGAGTAAGGTGTCAGACTTCTATGCTGGGAGTCTGGGGTTCAATCCTCGGTCCCAGCACAGATTTATCTTATTGACAAACCTTCCTTCACCTGACAATACGTGTATTAATCACAACTTGTGAATGTTGGAACGCCAGGCCTCCAACGTTATTCGGATCCCACGTTAAACTGTAGGTCCTCCATTTCATCTCACAATCACCCTAACATTACACATTAGCGTAAGTGCATATAACCCAAACGGGTAGTAAGATGCGATAATAATAAGAACTGTAATGGGGTAGAGCATTAGTAGAGACACATTTCTCTCTTATAAGCAACATCATTTGGAATCAAGCTTGGTAAGCTTGCTCTCTTTTAGGAAGAGTTTTTTTTTTAATAAATGGGGTGCATGTTGAGAGGAGCTTTTTATAATTATAGTATTATAGTGGTAGTTTACTATGCATAGTTTCCATTTGAAGGACAGGACATTGAATAAATAATATTTAAACTAAAAATTATTAAATAAAATTACTCGCCAATAAAAGGATGAAAAACCACTACTTGAGGAAATCACTGTTGGTTCTCTTTGAACTCAATCAAAACCCTACTCTCCCTGGTCAGAGTTCGACCAAGTTCTGTCAAGACAACTTGGTTCATTTTATTAGCTATTCATGGTTATGAAGCTACAAAAAAAAAAGCTTTAAAAATTGTACACGTTTTAATTTCTTTTGAAAACATTGCTCCACAGGTTAAAAAAAAAATTTGCTTTTACTTCAAAGTTAATTTAAAGGACATTAAAAATCTAAACTATTGTGGGATAAATACTCTAAACATTTTTCACATTATATTGAAACTAACATTTGTTAGAGATTACTGCCAATTACACACTTTCATCACAGACTCTTTATTAAACTACGAGGAATGTATGAATCTGGGTGTAGGCAACACTTTGATGGCTCAGAGGTAGGCATTAGCATACTGAACCAAAAGTGTTGGGTTCAATTCCTGTGTCCAGATGTCATCTTTCAATATAAATATAATGTAACTATGTAACATTTTATAACACTCAATTTAGCACTCTTACCATGACGGGTAACACTATGGTTCAGCCTATAAGATAGGGCCATATACTGTAAATTGCAAGGACTAGGTAAAACTAATACCTCTCAGGGTAGTAGGAGTCTACACTTAAGAGCACAAATCTGAGAATCCACAAAACTAAATATTGTTGGTAAATTTTTTATGTATGTATGCATGTATGTATGCATTTTTTGGATGGTTGAATTATCTATAGATTCTAAAACATCAAAAGTTTATTCCTGAAACTTTATATTTAAAAAAAAAATTTCATATTAACTCTTAGGAAAGAATACAAAATGTAAACATGTAAATAAAACTTGGCATATTTTGCCATTAGTGTATGAATGTAAGTTATTAAGAGCCATTTTATTTCTGTTGAAGCTACACCAGTTCTGTAGACTACTGGAGTTTGGGTCTGCTTTCTCATGAGGTCATCACTGGTGTGCGACCCTTTCTACCACACATGCCTCCAGTTTCATGGTATGTTGACCTGCGTTTATGGTTTTTTACACAATAATTCAGAGAAAGTGACAACAGCTAGCCTTTGTTTACCTTAGAGTTCCTACGTATCCTAGAAAATATAGAATTTTAAAATATTTCTTCCAGGCCTATAAATGTTACAGAATCTCTCATTTTTTTCCAATCTTTTCTGGAATTTTCTAGGTAGTCCTGGAAACTCCTTTGTCCATTTAAAAAAAATAAAAGCCCTATACTTACATATTACCCTGTTCCTTTACAGGGTAGGCAAAAAACTGTAAATATAGCCAATTAAAAAATCTCCATACTTAATCCATCCTCACTAACTTTCTCCACACTTCCCTATTCTTACATTCATCCTTCGCTTCAACAACATCCATACACAGAGTCATGCATGCTCATTATTCTTAAACTCTTAATGTTTCTCTCTTTCACACATTCGTCTACAACATTTAGCCACATTTTACGTGGCCAACCCCTTTTGATCCAAACACTCTACCTTCATATTTGCTTCTTCATTCAATCCACACTCATCCTATGAACACGTCCAAACCAAGATAACATGCTTCTTTCTCATTGTTTTATTGGATGCCTTTCAAAATGCACTCGTTCAGCACCCACTCATTACTGACTGTCCATACAAGTTTTTTCATCTATATTTCTTAGATACCTCACAACATTCACATTTACCTTGCTCTTTTGTTTTGACTGACAAACTCACGCTTTGCATCCATAAAACAATGTTGGCATCAACACACTTTTATATACTGCCATCTTTGTCTCTTGATAATTAATACTTCATTCTTTGCAATAGTTCCCATATATAAACTATTCTCCTAGATGCATTCACCCATCTGTAAATCTCAGCATCTATCCTTCCACTTCCACAGAACATTCTGCTCAGATACACAAGATCATTCACTTGTTTTAACAGTTTTTCATTTATATTAAGTTGACAATCATTTCCTGATCTGTCCTTATCAAAAACCAATACCATGGTTTTAGAAACATTTATATCAAGATCCATTCTGTCTGTCGCCACACTCACAATTTAATGCATTCTGCAAGTCACTCTCATTCTCAGCCATTAATATGGCATCATCTGAATATAACAGCACTCCCATGTCCAATTGTAAACCAATCGCATCCTCACAAGCATCCATGAAAACATTAAACAACCATGGAGATATAACACACAATCTTGTATAACATCCTGTACAATGTAAAACCATTCGTTCAAAGATCCATCCACCCTAAAGAAACGTGTTATTTCAATCATACACCGCCTATCTGGACATGACTTATAAACTAACTTATATCTACTATAGAACAGACACAACATCCCGTCCCCAACCTTTAAACCCACATTTCACCCATTATTATTTGCAAGTAAGGTTATTTTATGTTTTAATTATTTGAATAACTCGTGTCATGGACTACATTTAAAAAAAAAAAAAGTGTGGAAAGGTGCAGGCTTGCGGGAGTCGGGAGCCTGCATTAAAAATATATGTATATTTAAGTAAAAGAATCTATGTACCGATGTGTATTTTTCCAAGATTACTATATTCACTTGTCCTGGAGAAATAGTAGAAAATCCTTGAAAAGTCCTTGAACTGTCCTGTAAAAAATTTCCTGATTTTCTGTAGGAACCCTGTTACTTTTGTAAAATATAGGGCCATAGTATAATTCATCAAGGAAAGACATACCTTTCAGGGTAAATGGAGTGTACCTTGTTTAGTATATAAGGCAGACCTTTACAGCTTTTCACAAAATTAGTACAACTGATTATCAACTGATTTAAGTTGTTTGCATAGCATTTAACAAAGCATATAAGCTGCTTCGGTGGCCGCATGTTCTAAGGAATTCACTCTTATTTTTAACTAGACTGTCGATGAGATAGAGATCAGGGTTTAAATCCCGATTGAGTGAACTGATATTTTTTCCAAAATTGTTTTCCACTCTCCCTACAAACATATATAGGTGCACTTCCTCTAAATTCTATCATCCTCATCCTTAATTCACTATCATAATTAGTACATATATACACATCTTGAACAGGCAGTAAGCTGTGGCGCTAAACAAAAAAGCAGAATTTTCATTGTAGTTAACTCATTATGTAGAATGATAAATATTGGCCAATAACTATTTCGTTTACTTAATACAATTTTGTAATAGTGAAATAACCGGTGTTTAAACGCGCAAAGGAAAAAACATTTTAGCCCATAATCCTACTGGAAGCATAGTAGCTACATATTTGATTGATGTACTTGGAATAAGATGTGTAAAAACTATTTTACAGTACTTAAAATATTGGTTATTTTTATTTTTTATACAGGGTGATTCGTAATTGTATACATTAAAGTGGTGCAGGGAATTTAGACGAAACTAAGTCTTATAACACCATATTGCTGGGATCACTTCTATATCAAGAGAGTAACAGGAACAGGTCTGACAGACTATCATTATGTCTAGGTTCATATAATTGCGTTCATAAGATGTTCCCACCATTGCACTCACAACACAGTTCGCTCTCCTGCACTGTCAATATCATGTTTGTTGGATGATGTGCGGCATATCCCGGATCGTATTTCCAGCAGCCAAAATTGCATTCCACAGATGTTCTCTCATGTTGTGCCTTTGGGAGTACACAATTCCCTTCAAGTGGCACCATAACCAGAAGTCGCAAGGAGTGAGATTAATTGAAGTGCCGGCCATGCAACCGGCCCATGGCATCCAATAAATCTCCTGGGAAAGTATTTGTCCAAATGGAGTCTCGCTGCACGGTCGCAATGTGCAAGGACTCCATCCTGAAGCAGCTACATGTTCAGCCATGTTGCCAGCGAAACATCTTCCAGTAGTTGGAAAGTATGTCAGAAAGTGTAAGTAGTTTTCACCTTGTAGTTGGGTAGGCATTTCATATGGTCTAAGTATAATATCATCCACAACTCTCGCCCAAACGTTGATGAAGGATTTAAATTGTGATTGGACCTCCATGATGGCATTTGGATTTGTCTCAGCCCAAATTTGTTTGTTGTGGAGATTGACATTGCCACTTTTGGTAAATGTTGCTTCATCATCCATTACCAGCACTCTGTCGAGGAATTGTGAATATGTGGCATGGTGATGCAGCATCTACTCAGTGTAGCATACGTACGAGCAGCCACCGACAGCAGATTCGGTCATTCTCACAGTAAATCAGAATCATATTGGTCAGTTCCTTATTGTGTATTGGTCCCCATCTTACAAGCCACTTTCATTCATAGCAAGTAACTGAGTGTGATGTTCCATGTCTCCATGACGCCGAATGATGCATTTGCAATACTACCCTGAAATGTTGCCATATCTTGGTAATAAAGCAGCCCGGACATATTTTGTTTTGAGACTTTTAGTTTATTTTTCAGTGAAAATTCTACTGCACTCACTTTATTGTATACAGTTATGAATCATCTTGTGTAATACATGACAGTATAGCATTTTGTATAGAAAAATCAAACTTGAATTAGTTAATTCTTACTAACCATTAATTTTAAAATTATTTATATTTCTAAAATGCTACAAATCAACTGCTGTAATATTGGTTTATAATTTTTTCAATAACTCTGTGAAATAGACTTCACAATTTTAAAAAAAACTAGGTTTAGTATGCCTCATATTTCATTAATAATAAAAACACATTTTATTTTATCAAGCTCATTGAATACAAACCATTTCAATTATAATGGTTCTAAAACCCAAAATAATGATAGTTTACCATTCACCCATATAAAAAAAAAACACTTCCGAGTTTAAGTATTTTATTTAAAACTCAATTATTCATATCAAAGTATAACTTTAATGTTAAAAAACCTAAATAAAATGTTTTCAACATGACATAATGTGTTCATTTTCAGGATGAGTCATGTTAAGGAGAAATCCACAGAACATATTTGTGTATATCAAGACAGAACGGTTCAATTATTTTCAAAGCTAATCTCTTCCCGGAAAATAACATCTCCAGGTATGTAATTTGTTGTACAAAACATTAAAGTATGATAAGTACTTATTTAAAGTTTCTTTTTACTGAACTGAAATAATTCAAGATTATAGTTCAAACATTGTCATTGTTTAACCAACTTACTAAATTATTATTCTAAGTAAAATTCTTTGTATAGTGTACATTCACTTAGATTTAAATATCTTTTTCATAAATAAATGAGAAGTACCTTCAAGGCCCCAGTAAACAAATACATGTTGGAACTAATTAATATACAACTAAAATGCATGTAACACCTTGCCCTTTTCAGTAATCTCAAGCACCATATGGAAATTTGGCTACGACATATTCTAGAATGGGACCCAAAGAAACGCGGTCGAAACTCTTCAAATAAAATAGTAGTATTCGATCTTTTTGATGAAATTTTCAAGCTTAAGGTAAGAACAATCATAACATTAGTATAGTTCTTGTTTAATTCCTTATTTAGTTTATTGGCACTTTTAAATTCTTCCAGCTTCAAAATATACTCTGAACTAAAATAGTTAGTGATATTAAAAATATATATATTTGAAATCATTGTTAATAAACTTTTTAATATAGGGCCTACTTGTTGATCTTAAAGTTTTAGTTTTAAATTTGATCTTATAGCTTAAGTTTTGAATCACATTAAATTATGACTTAACAAAAGTCTTGTTTATAATAGCAAAAAATAATAAATCAAAATAAAATGGATTTTGCTTTCCTTATTAGTTCCACAATGGTGAACCTTTAGGGCTACATTCTGGTCAGTTTAGATAAGCTGTATACCTTTCAGGATAGACAAAGGGTGAGGAACACACTTTTTACAAAATTGATGAGACCTATCATTTTATTTTTTATTAAAAAACAATCTAACAAAATTTTCCTCATCTAGAAAGAAATGTTGTTCTAAAAATTACATGTTTTTATGCTGATTTTACATGGACTAATCCCACATTCTTAACATAAGTAACAGACCAGAACCATAACAACCAGCCAATGAACATATTTGACATCATTGTATTGGTGCATCATGAGCATAATAGACTTAAACCTGTCACAAGACTTCAGTCTTGCATCACAGGTTGAATGTAGAGTGCTTTATCGATAACACATCTTCATAGTTATTGCAAAATACCTATATAGTTCACAACTTTTTACTGATATCCATAAACTGTTTTCCTTCAGTTTATTATTTGTTCCTTGTAGATTTACTTTAGCATAGCAGGCCCAACTTATATCTCGACTTGCGTGAGGTATGGAAGTTAAATGGAAAAGATAGACCTCTGTCTTGGCCAGAAATATGTTCAGTGCATTCATATTTGAATGACTACTCAAAATTGTCCGCGATGACGGGAGGGAACAGAGCGACAATGTTTCTTGTTAATAACCACAGTATGGCCCTATTAAGCCAGAATTAAAGATTTGTGCACAATACTTACCTGTGAAACCATTCGAAAATGGTAAAAAAACAGCCTTTTTAATGCCTTTTTATCCAAATATACTCTGTGTTAAGAACATCTATTAACTCATCCCTATTAATGTTTAATAAAAAGTGATCCACATACAATAGTGTTTGTGTAGATTTACGATTTCAAGCCGAGTGTATCACAGAGTTGATGGGCATGTTTGTGATGCACCACGCTCTTAATGGAAACAGCATAACTTTTTTTTTTAAGAAACATCTAAATATTCTATGTATTTTTCTTTTGCTCTTCATACACATGCTATTTTTGTGCCCATAGATTATCACTGTATATTGTGCATCCACATATCAGCGTCTAAGCTACGAGGTGAATGATGATACAAATATGATCACACTTTGTGAATGGGTGGAAAAGGACACAGGGTTGAAATCAGATGACCAAAAGTGGCTATTGCCTGATGGAAATGAGGTCGGCATGACCAAGGAGTCCGCCCATTACTGGCACCCTATACATCCATCAAACAAAACACAGGTTGTATACTTAACAAATCCATTGATAAACACACAGGTTGCAAATCATTGTAAATATGGCATTGTCCGTATCAAGGAGAACACATTTCAATGTTAATTTATATTGATTAATTTACTGAGCTAAAGCCAAAAATAAATACATTTATTACTATCTCAAATTTAAATAAATAATAGAAATGGCCCCTTGAATCCCTTAAATCCTCTAGGATATTTGAGATCAGAGGATTTGAGAAAATTTCAGAGACTCAAATTCTTAAAAAAAAATTCAATTTATATTCATCTTAATATCTTATTATTCTAATATTGCTAATTGGTGATTCAGGATGAACTTAACAACCAGACTCCAGACCAGTAATTTAACACAACTGAATATATGAATATTATAATAAATTGATTATATGAAAGAATGTTAACAGTTACTATTTATATTTTATATTATATTCCTTCATATGGTCATAATTTTTCCCAAGATTCGGGATTTGAAGATAAATTGGAGATCCAAATTCAAGATTTGGATTTTTAAAATAGGGGATTCTACCCTTTAATAAATAATAGTCACATAAATGTTTGATAGTTAAATAATTTATGAAAATCAATTAGTACAATTTCCCCCTTTAAAAAAAACAAAACAAAGCAGGGTAAATATTACCATTCAAAAAAATAAAACTATATAAATACATTAAATACCTACTATAAAATTAAATAATACATTTAGAGCTAATAATAATAATAATAATAATAATAATAATAATAATAAAATAATAAGGTAAGCAGTGAACTAATTTTAGTAAGTATGTTTAATTTACCTTCTAAATAAATAAAAATGATATTGTTTGGAGGTTATAAAATGGTAAACTACTTTTAGTAACTATTTAAGTTTATAGGTAAGAAACCAGACTCAGAGAAATCCTGTTTTGCTGAGAATGGGGGTTGAGCGTCAGGCCAGCTACCCACTTTGTAAACATTTATTTTTTCGAAACCCTTGAATATAGCCTCAGAAACTGGACTGGATACAAACGTATCAACAAACAGGATATGTTAAAAAGGACTGAGATCAGGTACATAGAGTATATGAACAGTAAATGCTACAGGGGCAGTAATAACCTTTGAAGAAGAACTCTGGAAATACCATATGTATCTAGCTGCATTCTAAGAAATTAGATGGAGGGAAGAAGCAATGAACTACACTATCTTCCACACTGGAACAAAGGGAGTAACGTGCTTGTTTTGTACAGGAATAGCCAGCAAGACCAATATAGTTTTAATGTATTTAAGTTTGAGACAACTAACCATTGTAAGAATTTTAATTCTGTTAATTTACATTTCATTTAACTTTAATTTATTCTTAAATGATTATTTATTTAAAAGTTATTATTTTCAACAGACATTGAATTGCGTCGAAGGAAACACCTAATAATGATGCAAATACATGTATCTGATCAATAAATATTTTTTTACTGGAGTTTTTGTCTGAATATTCCGTCCCCGCTTTAAAAACCATCCTGATCAATTTTAATTTTATTGTCATCTTCTAAGAGACTTATAAGGGCCGCACTATAAAGGAGGAAAGAAATTTACTCCAGCAGTGGGGGAGGGAGAGTTGTTGGAAGAAGCGAGGCCGGGCATTGTTGTAAAAGAAAAAAGACGTGATGGAAGAAAAAGTAAAAAGTTTTTTTGGGAAGAAAGTCTTGTGATAATGGCAGATTTTATTAGTGCCGATTACACCACAATTATGCCAGTAAAAGATAGTACAATATCTTGGGACAACTTTAATAACTTCCAGAACAAGACCAGAACTTATAAGTGAGACTGTCTGATCCACTAACATCTAACATCCTCAACGCCGAAGACTACATACGAAACGCCACTAACATGAGGTGATATCAACCCAAACTTTAATTGTGATTCATCCTTCAATTTATACTAAAATTTCGACCAGACCACATTCAACGTTTAACATTTATTGCTCCAAGTTTAAAGGTTAATATTAATTTTAGCATAATTCATTGACATTAGAATTTTTCTTGTAGATGTATTTTTTCTGTTTCATCGTTGACTCTAGAAAGAAACTTAATTTTTTTTGGCCAAAGTAACAACTTCAACGAATGCAAGGACCTTATTTAACATTAATTATTTTAGTGTCCAACGACCAACCTCATTGAGGAAATTTCCTACAAAGGTATACAGTATATATATTTAATGATTTCCAATTGTTTATTAAATAGTTGCTCGTTCCATAAGTCCACTTAAACAGTAAAGGTATATTTTTTCCAACATGACCCAGAGGTCCTGAGAGAGTCCTGTTCTCAATTTTGTTGTTGTAATGTTTTTTTTTAATTTAAATTTTCTCTCTCTCTCTCTCTCTCTCTCTCTCTCTATATATATATAAAATATATATATATATATATATATATATATATATATATAAGAGAGAGAGAGAGAGAGATAGAGAAAAGACTATCTCCTCCATCCATTTGCTTGCTACTCTTCCAATAGTTATCCTCTTTAAATGCCCGAAACATTGCTTCCTTGATCTGGCGATTTTTTCACAAAAGGGTTCTTTCATTTTAGTCTGTGTTTGTATAACATCATTTCTTATTTTGTCTTTCTTAGTGTTTTCCATTATCGTGTGGATAAATTTCATGCATAATTTAACACAATATCTGTGTTCACTTTTCATGCTAAGACTGAAGACAAGGATGATGAAGAAAATAATATGTTTTATAAAATCATAAGAGGGGCTTTTCGAAAGGTTACCCCAGTATGATATGAAACTGATTATAGGAGATATAAATGTTAAGATTGTAAGAGTGTGTATGTGCAAAGCAAATAAGAGCCAACACACACTGCATGAAGAAACAAACAATAGTGGGGGAGACTCTCTTACAGGAACTAAAAACCATGTTTATATGCGTTAAATAAAATTTCCAGTGTGAGGATATTATTTAGAAGAACAAAAATAAGAGTATATAAAACAATATTAAGACCAGTGATACTCTATGGGTCTGAAGTGTGGACGTTAAGCAAGAACATGGATAAGAATTTTCTATTTTAGTGTTGGAAAATAAAATACTGAGGAATATTTTTTTGTACCTGTGCAAGAGAATGGGGAATTCAGAATTAGGAAAAATATTGAGATACTGTTTATGATCTTTTTAAGAAAGCAAATCATGACGGCAATAAAAATAAGCAAAAGAATTGAGTGGTTTGGGATTGTATTGAGAAGGGAAAAGACAATAATAAAACAGGTTTACATAGGAAAACCAGAGGTAAGATGGCCACTGGGTAGAGTGAAGCTCATATGGGGTGATGGAGTAAGGTGTGACCTACATTGACTGTATATGGATGAAACTACCGCTGTCGACAGGAAAGCTTGGAAGAGGCCATACAGTTCAAATGCCCAACTAGGCAAAGGTAAAATATACCTTTTACCAACTATGTTTCTAAACAATACCTTGGGAAGACTGCAGATATCAGATCAAAGGTTAATTCTTATCAACTAAAATTCAAATTAGGGAGAATTAAACCAAAATTTCAAAATATATCTAAGCGTAAAAGTCAAACAATTTGTGCTGAGCTTTGCAAATTATGAGGATTATGAATACAGAACATCCTTTTGAAACTGAGTTATACAATGTTACATTTGTCATATTTAGTTTGAATTTGGCCGGGTGTATTAAGGGTGGTTTTCCCTAAATAGTTTCCCACACTATCTACGCATGTGCAGGCACACCTCTGAATTCAAGCTTCCTTATTCTTAACTAGAGTAACTAGTACATAGGTGTATAACCGGAGCGAGTAATATGGCCCGGTGGTAAAAAAAACATTGCCAAAGATAATAGAAACAATAAAAAATAACTAGAGTTGGGGCGAATCCACTATTTCTCGAATCCGAATCCACATTTTATTTTTGAATCTCGAATATCAAATCCGAATCCTAGCAAACTGTTATAAATTTTAATTATTTACAAATAGACCTACATTACACAATATAGGCCTAAACTGTGAATTAAGATTTATTTCAATCATGCTTTCAATTATAATCCCCCCCCCTTCCCAAAATATAGGTTAAAATCCAGCCAAATTAAACAATCTAGACTCATATTATTGTTTAAAAATCAAATAATTCAAAATTTGAGTGTCTTTTAGTTATTTTTAAAAGTGTTGTTAGAATGGGTTAAGTTTCTAGAAAACATGTGAAATAAACAGATTAGGCCTAGTTATTCTTTGATCAACTTTAATCATCAATAAAGGATATTTTATTGTATTAAGATAACAAAAATAAAAATACAAACAGATATTTTAATAAAGACTAAAACAACGTGCTTAACAATTAAACATTGATTGGAAATAGTGAACTCAATGATGTTTAAGTATGTTTTATTATTATTTTCTTTTATACCCATTATCTATTTTTGCGTAGAAAACAAATATATTTCGATTCTTGCGATATATCGATTTCTGAGAATACATTCTATTTAAAACACGAACATATTTTCAACTACAATCTGTTCATTCCCATTTTATAAGGCAGGACTACGTTTGAATATTTCCACAATTACTTCAATAACACATTTAAAAGAAATAATAAGAACTAAGTTAAAATCGATTTAAAAATAAATAATGGATTAGCAAGTCGTTATTTGATTCTTAAAACTCGAGAGCGCTTACTAAGTGATCAGATTACCTGAATCGATTTTAAACAAACAATCGATATACGATAAGTACGCCGGTAGGGATGAATAAACTGACTGTTGACAGTATTTACTTTTTATGAAACCCAACAACATGTCTAACTTAAGGATCGTATGCAATAAATTGGGGTTCTTTACATAGTTGGAGATAATTAAAACCAGTTGGGTAGTAAGAATTAACAGTATCATTATTTTAATCATCCCTCGGGCGAGTAAACATAATATACGTCATGGCGACTGACTATATCGTGTGTAATGGCGGCTGACTATGTATCATCCGTAATGTGTTCTTATTTGGGTTAAAAAAAAAAGCCGTAATTTGTTTAGTTTATTTCGAGTTTATTTGTAATTCTAGTTTTGATTTTCAGTTTATGAAGAGTTTTGATGTGTTTATTAAAATATTTACAATATTGTTCGTGAGGTGAAATTTTTAGAAGTGAGCATGTGATGAAACGGTCGAGTCCAAGTTTCCCATACGGTTGGGAGGTTAGGGTACTAGGCACGTAAGATTTTCCACACCGAACAATTTTTTGTTTAAAAAAAATAAATGTATTCATGTTTATCTCTTTCGTCCGACAAAATAATTATTACGGATTAAATTGTCCTTTTCAAGTAGGCCTAACTAAGTAATTTTTGAATTCAACATATTATACTTTGTTTATGAGGTGAAAGATTCGATCATCGAATCCAGTAAAACACCGAATACTCGAATCTCGAATACTTGTCAGGATTCGGTGGATTCGAAGATTCGAAGATTCGAGTGGCCCATCTCTAAAAATAACATAATAGAATAAATAGAAGTGTGCACAAATACCATTTCTTAATCAAATCAGATACAAATATTTGAATTAATATCAAATAATATAATTAATAAAATAGTTAGTTTGATTACATTTTTGATGGAAATTATTTTTATTGATTAAAATCTTTGAAAATGGTGTTTATCTTTAACTATTTGCATAGGGAAAAAAAACCCTACAAAACATCATTTTTAGCACCTCTTCAATTTGCTCTTGGTATGAAATTGCAAAATATTATCTAGGCTTAAAAGTTACTTTTCTTAAATGTTTTCTCTACTCCCTGTCTGGCTCTTCAACAACAGACACGCCAAACCCTAATAAATGTGTGACCTTGGAAGCCACTTCCTCCCCCCCCCCCCCTTCCTCTCATTTCTGCACCTCAAAAGATAGAAGAATATTTCTGTCCTTCTCTCTAAATCTTTTAAGCTCTTTCACTTGCTGAACTCAACAAATCACTGTTGATGGACAGAGCACAATAAGTCAAGAGCCTCCCAACTTGTTTCTCTTTAGTGGTGAAAAAAAAATGAAGAAGAGAGACTACAAAAGAGATTAACAGGGATTAGTCAGCACTAACTGCTAGAACATGAGTGCCACTCTTTGTTTTGTTTCTTGGAGCATTATGTTTTGTTTCCCACCCAAAAATTTTCAGGAAAGGGTCAATCCTGCCCGACCACCCCGGGAATAGATAGACTCCTGACATTTTTTCTGAGGGTTAGGGATTCCAGCCACCCTTATTATAATAATATATTCTTTATATTACATTTTTAATTTAAAATAAATTATTATTTTAGAAAGAGACCAGGTAAAAATAGTAGAAAGATTCATTCATTTATCTAATAACCTACTTAGCTATTTTTATTTTCATGTCTTGGTCATGGCAACAGACGTAAACAACTTTAATCAAGTATAATTCAAAATGGACGACAATATTGAGTAAATTTACCTGTCAAAAGTGGTTTTAAAGCTTTATTACGTTATTAATGTGAAGATTGATATTAATTTTTAACAATTTGTTAAGTAACCGAGTGTTTTATAAGTGGAAATGCTGATATCATCTCGATTAAATAAACTATGCTTACTATTGCATTTTAAAAATTGATTATTAAGTACATCAAGTAGATGCTCGAAAATGACGAGCCTACAAAACTTTCAATCTCTATCTTGAGCATAAAGGACGAGCTTGATTCAAAGCTCGAAATCTGAGTTCTCGCAGAGCCCTAGTTTAAATAAAATGGCTAATTTATATTTCCTCTAAATACTTCATCTATATATATATATATATATATATATAAAATATCTCTTTGAATAAGTGTATAGAAAATATATATAGTGTCATACAAATGTGATCCTATTTAACATTAATTAGATCTCTAAGCAAATTAGTTTTTTTTTTAGTAAATTCACTTTTAGATTAAAAAACTTCCAATACAAATATAACAGCAGGGCCCCTAATGTTTATTTTATGCCACTGTATATATATCCATAGTCTTAGGGTGTAATTACTTTGCTAAATCTAGAGGATTTAATAATGTTTTCATGTTAGTATCATTGCTTTAAAATGACGTAGGTCTCTTTACCACAAATTCATTTTTATTTCTGTTTTCATGTAGGAAAATGGAGTAATGCTCTATGTTTATAGAAAGTCCATGCTGAAAATGCCTGATGTAACTCCCAAAATTCCTCCATTTGTTATTAATATGTTAGAAGATCCACAGTCAAAAATGGAATATCAATATCAAAAGAGGGTTTGGGCTCAGTCAGTGTTTTTCTTTAAACAAGAGGTTAAACTGTACCAGACATTTGTCAAGGCAAATATGGTGAAACTGTAAGTACATACATATTAACACGTATTCAGACAAGTATGGTGGTGCTCAAACATTGTATATTTCAAACAGATCCTTTGCTATGTATAATGCCTCCTTTACACATTCACCCGAATGTTTCTCTAAATGTTCAGCCGAATGCCTGCGTCACAAATTAGGACAAATGCTGTCTGTACAAAGGCAGGACATATTATTAGACTAAACTTATTAGCTTCAGGTCAGAGTTTTTATTTTTATGCAAGTCTGCTTTATTCTAATAACGAATTTTTGTGAAATACATAATATTATTGCTATCTGGTTTTGTGTATAACAATCTTCTTCCTAAGTAACTCATACATTGGCAATTTTCTTAGGTGAAAGCTCTGCTGTCTTACCCATAAACTCTAAATGTTGCTGGTTTGAAAGCCAAAAACATTAACAAAGAATCAATCTGAGAACTCAGGATAAATATATTAAAAACAAATCTATATTGTTAACAAATGGTAACAAACACCACTAAGAGATATTTTGTTTAATAACATTTAAAGTGAACATATGAATTGTTCTCACAAACACTGAAGTTAGAATTACACAAAAACAACAGGAACAGCTGATTAGTAGTTTTTGATTCAACCCAATTTAAACAGCTGATGCATATCATTATTGGAAACTTAAATTAAGAAAACTAATCAAAATATAATAAAAGTTATTTTAATATTGTTAATAATATTTTAATATTATTACTTTCAACTCTAAGTAAAAAATATGATTGTGCAAAATTACTATCGCTTATAATTGAGAAAAAATCATAGTTTAGTCGAATAGTTTGTTCTGCCTCTGTACTAATTTGGCTTCATTCGAGTTAAGTTCAATTTCTAGGGGGGGTTACACTTGCTTGGGTTCTTTTGACTGGGCAGAGGTGAGTGACTCCAAGCAAAGGCGAATGTATGGTCTACACCAGTGGTTCTCAAACTGAACTCTCTCATGGCACAGTATATCTCCTCGAGATGAAGCGCGTGGTACACTGATCGCTTAGGCTGGCAATACTTTGAACTGACGTCATACATGCACGAGCTGCTAGCCCAATAACATAACCATTCTTTTTGAGTGTTTTGTGAAAGTTATCTGCTGAATGTTTGATGGGTTTTTAAATGAGTGAATATGTGTTTTATTTAAATTTTGTGTTTATTTTGGTTAGGGCTTTAATCTTAAAATGGATAAGTAATTGGTAAAACGGGGGGAAAAAAACCTAATGCATATGTGGAGTATCAAAGTGTAAATGAACATGTAAACGAACAAATTGCAAGGTTGAGCTCCATGCAATCTGCTCGCAGGCAGTACCGTTACTTGGTATAATGATGGTTACCTTAACTTTGGATTCACATATGCTGGCCCTGAAAACTGTCCGATTCCTGAATGTGTGGTGTGTGGGGAAAAACTTAGTAATGAGAGTATGATTTTGAGTAGATTAAAAATACATTTAAATACAAAACACAGTCATTTGACTGGAAAAGACAATAACTATGTTGGTCGTTTATTATCATCTGGTGTAAAACAAGAAAAAATTATGAAAAAAGGAACACCTAAAACTGAAAAAGCCCAATTAGCCAGCTATAAAGTGGCTGAGATAGTAGCAATGAAGATGCAGCCTCACACCATTGCTGAAGATTTGATTTTACCTGCGTGCAAACAAATTAGGTCAGTTTAGAAGACGCGTTGAGAAAGAAGTATCTTTAGTACCATTGTCAAATGATACAATTTATCGTTGTATTGATGACATGTCTTCAGATATTATGAAAAATACAGCCAAAAAATGGACTGATGGGCGAATACTCACCCTGCAACTGGATGAGGCAATGGGCATCAGCCAAAAGTGTATTGTATTGAGTTACAAATAACAACAAATAATCAGTCTCTTAGTCTCAAATACAAAATATTTAAAGATTAGATTTTTTAGTTTATTCTTGTCCATACCAATCAATGTTGGAAAAAAAATAATTTAAATATATTTCCAGGTTATTATATTTTAAATATCTATACTTTGTAACTTATTTTTCAGTCAACATCTCATCTTAAAGAATAAACAAATAGTAAAAATGTTGGAAAATATAAACATTCAATTAAAGCAAACTCAAGCAATTTACAAGATTTATCAAGAGTTCTTACATGTTGACTTGGAATACCTTAAGAAATATAACCTAAGTAAGTTTACTACCATGAGAATATGGTATCTATATTACTTTAATTAGTTTTACCCATTAAATATTGTTTTTGTCATTGTATGAAGATAATACAACTATTAAATGAGATTGAATGTTTCAGTGATAACTTTTTTATATATATATATTATGACTTAGTTTTTTTTAAATAAATAATTAAAAGAAACTATTTTAATATTTCTTGATTGATTTTTGTAATTTGTTTTTTAATTACAAAACTGATGTATATTGATGCAAAATTTTAACTGTTTGTCTATTTATTTATGAAGCATGCTGATAATTGATTCTAGAAAACCTTATTTAAAGGTGAGTAAGGGAGGGTTTAAAATCATCAGTCTGAATGGGAGAGTTTTAAAGGCACATAATCAGTCCAAAGATATCTGTGTACTTACAAATGTAAAAGTTCATAGGAGAGTACAGTGAATTAGGGGGCAAGTGAATTTTCAACTTTATAAAGCATATAATAGACTTCACAGATTAATCAAAAAGTGTTACACCAATAAAATTCAAGTGTTCATAAACTTCCATACATTCTAAGGTGCTATTTTTAGCCAGATCTAATTTTAAAATCTAGAAGAAATAAGTAATAATCCAATAGACAGATTTGTATTAAAGCCCTACTGAAAATGTGTAAAAGTCATGGCTCATTTGACTCGAATAAAAGGAAATATATTGCATGCACCGGATGATGTATACAGTTTATACAAATTACATTGAAATTAAGAAAGTACAAATGACAACCATTCACACATGTTCAATTGTTGAAATGGTAAAAGTTCGTTTCCCTGTGGTCAGTCTAGACTAGACACAAAACTGTAATATATTTCCATTTACAGATCCTGAAATGTATTTTATAAACCAACAACACTCTTTAGTTGAATAGTATACAGTGTATTAAACAACTTTAAAAATGATCCCATTCTTCAATGTAAGAAGAGGCCTAATATTTTCTTAAATAAACTTGACTTTTAGTATTTTCTTTAAATGCAAACCATTTGCTTGCATTTTATATCCTTTTAATCATAGTTGTCACTATCTCAAACAATTAAGCTTAGTCAATTTTCATTACTTAATTGTAAATAGATAACCAAATTGATTTGCCTGAAATGAAAATAGAAAAATCACAATGTGTATGGAAACCAACCTTAGTCCATCCAATCGGTATTTAAAGTTATTCCAAATCCCAAGCTCTTGGATCAGTCTGCAGTATTAACCATTTTAATAACTATGATATCTTAAATATACTTATAGTTAACACCTAGAATGAGAATAATTTTCCTTATTGTTAGTAAATTTATATATTCTGCAGGTAGACAATGATCATCATTATTACTAATTATAAACCTGACCAATGTTGTGCTGTTAGTGTTACACTCTGTCTCTACCTGATTAATAAATTGTAAACCTAGTTCATCTTTACTTGGCAACAGAATAAAATTAATGTTGAACAAAAGGAAAATTATATTCCTGAAGAAGTTTTTTTTTCTCCATTGAATATGAAATGAAACTTATATTTCAAGCATGTGTAGAATCAATACATTCATTTTAAATAATTTATTTTGAAGTATCACTTTAGTTATAAACAAAAATCCTAATTTAGTGACATAAATCTATCGAATATTTGATTTCAATTTAACACTGAACTACAAAATAAAACATATTTCATTGGTAAATATAGAAAAGAGAAAAAAAGGGTGCTTTAGTTTTATTCGTCTTCTGATTGATTATTTTTCAATAATTAGAGAATGTATATTGAAACTGAAAACTGTAGTCATATTTACATATCTGTAACATAATAGGGGATTGTGGGACATTCACACCTCATCCTGTGAAGCATGAGTTTTTTTTTAGGATATCAATGTGGACCATTACTCAAATATGATTGAAAATACAATATGCTAACTATTCACTGTTCTTTTTATTACTAAGGAAACAAAACAAAATAGGTTCATTACAACTAATTACAAAATTATAACCACAGTTCAACAATCAATTAGTATGACATGCAAAATTTGCATTTGCAATAAAGCAAATTTTTACACGAACTCTACTGGTTTCACGCGAATAACACAAATTTAAGTGGTTTTTTTTTCTAAATAAACACGATTTTTTGTTATTCTGGCAAATACCATGACATCCAATATAATTGTCAAGGTGGTAACACTGGTGATAGCACTATGCCAGGGTTTCTGTTTGTATGGATAGTATCAGTTTTTGCTGATCTTAAGTATATAAAAGGGATCGGAGGAAATATATTCATGAATTTATGTTTTTTTTAAGTTAACATTAAAAATCACGATTTCTTATTTAACACATTTCAATACTTAAATTTTGACAGCTTGATTCTTTGTTTTCAGCTTGAAAATATGTCATGCTAGGCCCAAGCAAGGACATTAATATATTTGGGCCTTACTACAGGCGGTCATGTTTGGCGAAATAATATCTTCTTTATTTTTATTCCTTTCTCCTTATTTGATAGCTGTTTAGTCTTGTATCACAACCTGTTTCAATATTATTTATGGGTCCAAACATAAATTGATAATCCATTATTCCAATATTGCTATATGTAAAACTGGAGGGTAATGATATTGAGATATCAGGTATTATATTACTAAGCATGAAATATTTTGTGTGTCTATATATTTGATTTTTATCCAAATATGTAAATAAATAGGTATATATACAATATGAATGAAAAATATAGACAGTCATATCCTAGTTTTTTTTTAATGAATACTAATTTGACTCATATTTATGTAAATAATAACATTGTTTTCAGCATATAATATAACTTTATGAGAAACATAACACCACTTTTCCCCTAAAAATAACCTCACCTTTTGCATGTCTCTAGCAATTAGTTATTAAAAAGTTCATAATTAGCTAGTTAATACAAATAAGTACATCAAACACACTACAGATTTCTAATTTAATGAAACAATAATACTGTTCCGTTCCATTTCACCCCATTTCACAAAGTGTTGATGGAAGAACAGTTTAGAAAATTCAAACATATTTCTTTGTGGCCAACATTGATAACATTTTACTATATTATTAGTTCTATTTTATAGGTATTGATAATATCTAGTAAAAGAAACAGCTACAGATAACATGACTTGATGTATGGATATATTAAAATGGTATTAGTAACCAACTTGTACTGTTCTTGCTAAAGACTTTGGGTGTACAATATAAATGCAGCATGGAAGACAAAAGTAGGAATACTACACTTTATTCTCCCATTTGACACATAACTAATAGAGAGTCACATTTTACTGACGAGTTTACTCCCACACATTTTCATTTATAATACAATCATAATGTGGTTTTTTAATAATACATAAATTAAAGGAAACTGTTGAACTAAATTGATTATTTCTTCATCCAAAGACATTTTTAAGAACAAACAAAAAATGTCAAGGAACAGGAAACTAAAATCACAGTGGTATAGCTGAGCAAGGGTGTAGAGAATGATACAATATTCCAGTCCTGAGGACACAGGCAAATAGCTTCTAAATCCATCATAATTCTCCTTCCCTGCCAAAACGATTCATTCAATTTTAACCAAACATTTTTTGATCCAATACGGTCCATTGTCCTAGCCACCATTACAATGCATGTAGTCAAACATTTCCACTGCATTCTGTTTCGATCTGATCCAGTGTGCGGAAAGCTTAAAGATAATTGTGGGAGCATTTTGCTTGGAGTCATCTGGTCTTCACTAACTTTGGGAGAATTTTGCTTGGAGTCAGCTGGTCTTCACTAACTGTGGGAGTGTGGGAGCATTTTTCTTGGAGTCAAATTTTTTTCCGGGTGATCCTTATCTGTGGACACTTTACTCACTGCTTATCCTTTCTCTACAATGGGAGCAAAGAGTCCAACTTTATAGCAGTTCCAACATTAACATGTCTTATGAGAATTAGCACCACATGGAGTGATTTGAATTACAGAAACCGATTTCACGTTTATCACTTTATTTTGAAGCTTCTACAGGAAGTGCTGCTGAACCAAATTTATCCTGACATCCACATCTCCTTCCTCCAGGCGAGTGCTCCGTACCACACATCACGTGATCCTTGCAACAATTTTTGGCCGACTCTACTTAAAATGTTCTGGCCTAAGCTTCTTGCAAAGCGAAGTCCAACTCTGACTGTCTGTTGAACTTCTGCATTTGAAATTGTATCGAGGACCATGCCAACAGTAATGCCATTACAGGACAACCTTCAAGGGTCATCTCTGACAATCTTTCGACATAATCCGCCTGCTCTGCCAGGGACTTGCTGGATCTGGATACTATTTTTCAACATCTTGTTGTTCAATGATGTCATTTGTTCCACCACCTTGCTGCTCACTGACGTTTGTTCTGCCATATTGTTTTTCATTAATGTAATTTCTTCTGCCATCTTGTTGTTAAATGCTGCAGTTTATTCTGACAAGGTTTGGAAAAGAGTTGCCATACCTTAAATATACATAGCTATTTTTCTTATCATAAATCAAACAACACACCACTGATATCCTGCTTCTAACACCACTGTAACACTGAAACTCTTAACACTGAGGCTGCTTGCTGGTTGATCAAACTTCTCTTTGTATACCTCGAGTTCTTTTTACAATAATGGGGCACACCACAACTCAAATATGATTGAAAACACACACAAAATATTTAAAATTTTTGATTAATAAGGAAACAAAACAAAATACAATACAACGGCTTATTACAAAATAAAGAATTACAGTTTAACAGTCAATTAGTTATTAAAAAGGTGATAACTACATAGTTGAATTAATAAGTAGATTAAACACATTAAGGATCACTAGATAGACTTAATAAATGAATAAATAAATGATGACAACTAATTAATTAATGATTTAAATGAGACAATAATGTCCTACTCCACCACATTTCACAAAGTTTTTAGAAACGTAATAGGTAATTGTCCACATCACTCTGTCATTGGTCCTTGATAAAATAGTCCATGCATTCAACACATTGCGACAAGCCAAAGTTCCCAAACACTTCTACAGGCTTTACTCAGCCACACTGGGCTGTTTGTACTCGCTGGATCACACTTTGACTCACTGTTCTACACTTGGACTCGCTGGTCCACACTTTGACTCACTGATTTACACTTGGACTCGCTGGTTCTCACATTGACTCACTGATTTACATTTGGACTCGCTGGTTCACACTTTGACTCACTAATCTACACTTGGACTCGCTGGTCTACACTTTGACTCACTGATCTACACTTGAACCTGATAGTCCACACTTTGACTCACTGATCTACACTTGGACCCGTTGGTCCATACTTTGACTCACTTGTCCACTCTTGGTCCACTCACTGCACTGGCCTAAGAGAGAGAGGAAGGAAGAGAGAGAGAGAGAGAGCCAGAGAGAGAGAGAGAAAACCTATCCTGACTACCTGACCTGTATTTGTAGATATTGTGGTCAGGCTTTGGAAAGATCGACATTTGGAACTGGGGTTGAAGCAGATTAGTTGAGATGGTTCTTAATGGGTCTTCTTAATTTGTTCTTCTCCCACCTTCCATCCCTTATGTGATATTCAGGTGGCCTTGCCTACCTGCTGAACAAGAACAGAGAGAGAGGGAAGGTAAATGACAAAAGCACCAGTCTCGCAATCAAACCCCATTCTGGTTATATTTTTAACGCAAATATTTTTACTAGTAAAAGTCACCAAATCTAATCAACAGACTCTTCAGTTAATAAAAACAGAGTAAATAGTTTACTTTGCACTATAATGAATTACATTAAAATAAATATTCATTAATAGTTTATATAATGCAATATTTTATCTATATAAGGAAAACCTCTTTTCGCCCAGGGGATTGGGTTGTGATGATTGCTTTTCTTCAAGAGGCAACCATTACATAATTGTCCAATGGCAGCAATGTAAAGTGTAAACTGTGTTCTTCTTCTCATTGTAACAGCCATATTATGTTTCTTCCTTCTATATGTTTCTATCCACCTTTCCAATACCTTCTTCCAGATATCATACATAAATGTTGTGTAGCTAAGAGTGTTGTGTTCTTGAACAATATATGTACAGATCTAAAATATATATTTTTAGAAGTGTTCAAATTATTGTAATATACATTTTAAAACAGTGTGTTCATAAAGTTGTTGTTATTCACTATTCTATATTTTAATAAAAGTTATAGCCATTGAATGTAATTAAATAATTTTAGGTGTACCTCAACAATGGAATCAGAGCAATGCATTGATTGGAAATAAACTTTGTAAGTTTAGTAAAGAAATTGAACTCCTACAAAATCGCTGTGATTCTTCTTCGGCAAATGTTATTAATGCACAAAATATCAAAACTATACCTTCAACAGACTTACATCTTCTTGATGAGTAGTGAGTATTTCCATTGGAATAATTTAACTTTTGAATTATAAAATAAGTTTTTTACAATTTTTAAGGAATTTCCTTGTGCTTGTATTCATGGATCAACTCTATAAATAAACATAGTTATTTCAATGATTTGTAAATAGTGAATATCACACAAAATTACTGTCATAAACATCATCATGATGAACATTTTCCAGCAACTGGCTGGGTCTGCTTGGAATATAAACCTCTCCAAAGTAGCCTTTTCCTCCACCAGCTCTCCTGTGTCTTGGTGCTTCTTTTGGCCTCCTGTATATCCTTCCTCCCACTTCAATATTTAGCATTTTCTTTGGTATCTTCTCCTATATTCTCCTTACATGACTATCATCTTAATCGTGCCTTCTCTATCCTGTCTTTCACTGCTTCATCCTTTCATTTTTCATTTTATCCATTCTTGTCAACCCTCTAACACTTCTCAGAAATTTCATTTCACAGGCTTGAATTCTGCTTCCATGCTGCTCCTTCAATATCCATGTTTCTGCTGTGAATGTCAATACATAATATGTCCTGTAGAGCATTCCTTTATACTTCCTATGCACGTCCCTTTTCCAAATTACAGTCCTCACACTTCTTAAAAAAAGCTTCTGCTCTTCCCATCTCTCTCACTGATTTCTCTTCTGTTTCTTCCACTTTCCTCTCTCACACTCCTTGGGTATTTAAAGCTTTTCACTATCTTCAACTGCTTTCCTCCTACTGTCGCACCAGTCGTGCACCTGTTGTCTCTTTCTTTTCACAATCATCTCACTCTTTTTTACATTAGACCTCATTCCATTCTGCTCCACCACTTCATTCATCCCACGCATCGAACTGCTCCTGAACCTCTCCCCCTCATTGGCCTATATCATCAGGTCATACACAAACACCATTGTTTTCTTACCTCCCTCCTCAGTCCTTTCTACCACTACCTTCAGTAGTTTGTCCATTACTACAATGAACAGTAGTTGACGAGAGTTCACTTCCTTTCTTCAGGCCATTTCTCAACCCAAACCACTCTTTCCTCTTGCTAGTATAGTTTTATAGGGTTGATTAAACTTAAATTTATTAGTCATACTTCTCATTTTTAATTGCTCAATTTTAGATAGGTTTGGTTATTAAAAAAAATAAAGTTACATAGATTGGTTTAAAAAATTAGATTTGATACATATTTTACCTTTTTACTCTCTCACGACTCCTTCAAGTAGAGAAAATATTGTGATTGTCATATAAATTTAATTCAAGATTTTGATAGATATCAACATTTCATGACCTTTCAAATCCTACAAAGTTGTTTTTACGATGCTGTCAATATGTATCTTGGTCTAGAGCCAAAACCAATTTACCGGTAAGGTCAAAACTTGGTATCTAGGGTTTTTATAGAGTTCACTTGAGGTGTTTTTGGAATTAAATATCCAACCCTAAAATTAAAATTAGTTTTATTAAGGGGTGCAGAATATGTTCAGATATCCAATATTTCCCTAGAACTTAACATTTTCAAAAAATAAATTCCCCAAAAACCATGGCGCTCAAAATAAAACATTGAATTTCTTATAGAGACTGAAGGTAATAATGATTATTACCTACTACATAGTTTGGAAAAATCAAATTCAAACATATTTTTAATCATAGCTACTTTTATAGTACCTACCTTATAAAAAAAATATTTTCCTCCAATCTCCTTGTGTGCATTACACATTGTTATTAATTGTTCATTTATACCATTAGGCTTACCGGTACCAACATTTAATTTTACATCTTGATAGTAAGAGGCAATGGAGTGTAATTCCGGGAGGCTTTGGTTTAATTGTTGATTTTCATAGACTTGCCACTGCTGCAAGATCTATCACTATAAACCACACTATGGGAAATACTATCGCTATTTACGACTATGAGTTTTTCCTGATCACATAATTTATGTTTTACAAAACTTGCAATACTCCCTGGATCCTTACTTCTAGGTTTATCTTGGGGATGTTAATTAGATATGTGATATCCGGATTTATCACGGCTGCCATGCCATTCACAATAAGCACAGTTGATATAATAAACATTTGTTTCACTAAACCATTTAATTTTTTTATAAACAATTATCTATTGTACAATGTACAAACCCTAATAAGTCCACTAAATACAATTTCATGGCTACCCAATTATTTCATTACGCATGTCACGAGTTTAAATAAGCTGCATGCACATCGCCATGTCATTAGGCCGCGATATAAGAGTGAATGAATTCAAACTAAAACAAAACATAGCTCACCCTTCCTTACCCTCCTCCACCTGCCCAACATAGCTACCAAACACCCGCAGTAGGGTAGGTGACTGATGGCTCATCACTCAATCATACCATTAGCCAGGTTGAATTATTAAATTTTTACTTTGCCTCTTATCTCAACCTCTGACTTCTTATTTAGAACTCTGACACATTATCTTAGCCCCTAGACACCGCAACTCTTTGAGCTTACAGCGGCACTGCCTCACATGGCACATACTGATAGTGTGGGTGTTGAGTGTCATCGGGCTTAGTTTTCATACAAACGATCCTACCATTTTAGAACCAGGATGTACTAAAAAGTCAACAAAATTGTTGGACTTTTCCCTGCCACAAATTTCCCCAGGACTGCTCCCCTAAATCTAGTATGTCATGTTATTAGCTCATCCTATTTGACTCGTATTACAGTACACATTGTAATGTAAATATGTAATACCAAGTATGCTAGCATCCTGTAAAGATTAATCATAGTATCAACTATACACATTGTACTATATTTATCAACCAATTTAAACCTATACTCTCATTAATAATTAATTATTAAGATAATATCTAAGGCTTAACTTTTACTATATTCTTCACTCCTTACGAAAGATCCATTTAGAATGTTTTCTAAAATGTAGTTTTACATATGATAATTGTTTGTAAATAAACTCCATTTCTTCTCTTTTTTCTCACCGGCCTTTTAAAATTAAAATGTACGAGATTTGATGACGTATCTATGTCGTCACATCCCCTGCCTTCCCCCATTGCTACAATTACATTTCTTTGTTCCTCGTGTAGCGCGGCCATTATGACGGCTCGTAGAAGACATTTAAAATAAAATTACTCCCGATCAGTATTGTTTTTAAATGTGGATGGAATATTTGTACAAAAAACCAGTAAATAAATACATTTCTAGTTCTGATAAAAGTATTGTTAGTATTATATGGTGTTTTCTTCAACGCAATGCAATGTCCATTGAAAACAATAAGTTTGAAAATAAACTAATTAAATATAGTATGGCATCTGGCCACGTGGCATGCTAGTCACATCAAAATAAATAAACATTTTAGAATAGATAAAAACTAAATAAAAATATAAATCAAAAGAGTTAAAACTCTAACACATGGTATTGAATGGCAAACCCAATGGGAAGAGACCATTGGGAAGACCTAAACACAGATGGGAGGATAACATTAAATTGGACCTGAAAGAAATAGGGTTAATGAGGTGGACTGGATAGAACTAGCTCTAGATAAGGATAGGATATTAGGAGGTGGACTGGATAAAATTATTTCTAGATAGGGATAAGGTGTAATGAGGTGGACTGGATAGAACTAGCCTAGGATAGGGATAGGTGACATGAATTTGAAAGTGCAGCTATAAACTTTCTAGTTCCTTATGCCAAAGAGTTAGTAAGTAAGGAGAAATGGCAGGGGATTTTTTAACAAGTTCTGAAGTGAACTCACTCTCAAAATGGCCTACACTAACACACACTGGGTGAAAATGAATTTATAAGGGGACTTTCAAATTAGAACTAAATGCAATTGATAATTCGTGATAGAAAATATCCAAGAGTGCTATGGCATCATAAAGGAAATTTATATCCAGAACATTTTCAAGGGCAATTTGGATACTACCCAAAATTTTCTCTTCCCTGACAACAACTCAATTATAATAGGAAGTCTCATCCATTCTGATTTTGCAGCAATCTTATGCTTTCTGCTACTAATTAATTTCAAAAACTTAAAACCATTGAAATAAAGCAAAATATTTAAATTGAATGAGCCTATTGGCCATATAAATTGTTCTACGATTTCCAATCCAATGATCAAGTTATTTTTGATCAAACACTTTCTTGAATAATTTGTTGACAGACATTATATTAATGTGATTTTTCACAACAGGTTTGAAGGGGGAGTTCTTCTACCATACCACTAGAGGCAAGCTGTTGATCAAAAATCATACATAACTTTTTTCAGTCTATTTATGAAATAACATCCTTCAATCTGCACATTTGATGCTCATTTCATTCACCACCACAAGGGATTCTTATATATACTTAATGAGTTTTGTACTTTAAGTAGTTTCCTACACCAAACCATATAATATTGTGTGCCCTTTTTCACATTGAGGGGCCTAGTATTTGTGTTTCGATATAATTGCTCGTATAAACTTTTTCATGGGTGATAAACAATCTCAAATCCTGAAAATAATATGGCTGGCACTGCAGTTAATCTTATTGTTATGTTTTTAGTATAACTTTTTAACATAATTTAGTCATATACTCAATGTTGATTAATGTTTTAGAAAAATTCAATCTAATAAAAAAACAACCTCTATAGTTTTCTCTTAAACTGACTGCATGTTCTACATTTTTAAAATTAAAATAAACATTTACTATTTTTTTGCATTGAAATGTTTTTATACACTACCTTATTTATCTCTTCAAGGAAACATTTGACACTATTGGTGTTATTTCTTTATTGGTTATAAACATGTACACTTAAAATGACTTGCCTCCCGAAATGAATTTAAATGAAAATGTAGGATTGTTTATGTTTTAGTGTGGAAGAGAGCTTAAGAGTCTATGACAATCTACGCAGAAAAGCCAAAGATAAACACAACCTAGAGACAACAAGCAATTTGGAAATGGTGAAAATACTTTACAAGTTTTTGAAAATCCGTGATAAAGTGCTACAGGACAAAAGCTTTACTGTGCAATTAGAGTGAGTTGTAGATATTTACTAAGCTTTCGTTATATATAATCTAGTTAGGTATTGTAAACGTGAATATAAATTATTTGACCTCGAGATTATGATGAATTCTTATGTTATATGTGCCCCCAAGCCCATAAAAGTGTATTTTACATTTCTGAATTTTTGTCCTATCTGTTCCTGACAACATATCTGAAATGGTTTTTTGGACTTTGTTCAGACTTCATATTTATGTATTATCAGGTCTGTTTTTAATTTTGACCCTAGCCCTTAAATTCTTCATCATCGTCGTCATCATCAACTGTTTCCAGCCTGTGGCCGAATCAGTTTATTAAAATGTTTCCATTTTTCTATTTCCTTCCACCATTCTTCTTCCTTTGATTGCTTCCATTGTTCTCCTCTCCTTGGCACATTTTCTTTGATCTGTTGCTTCTATATCTTTCTTAGCCTCCCTTTTGGTCTTTTCCCTTCATACTTCATCTCCATCATTCTTGTTTGTATTATCTTCTTTTCCTTCCTTATTAAATGCCCATACCATCTCTGTCGTGATTCCTCTACTATTTCACATACTTCCTGAACACACCTATATAACAACTCCCCTTGTTGCTCTCTTCTTATTTGATCCTCTTTACTTCTTCCCTTCACTTCAATCACACTTCCAAATAATCATATATTTTTTTAAATTCCAAATATTTTGAAATTGATTCTAACACTTTATAATAAAGAAAAGCATCACTATGCATTTACAATATATGACCAATTGGAAAATTCATATTTTAGTTTTAAAAAAAATATTAATTTCTATGATAGCTACATGAAAATTTGTATATCTGAGAGTAGAGCTAGAGGTCACAAAGCTAGATCTAGCTTTATACTTTATCAAATAAAGTCATGTTTTGATAAGAATATAACATTTTAAGATAATTTGGCGTTGTTTGAGAATTTTATTTAAGTTAACACACGTTTTACTAAAACACTTGGAACTTAAAATTTAAACTGTTTAGCTGGTCAGAACATTCCCCTAAATTTTGGTGAAACAATATTAAAAGATATCAAACCACTTTATAAATAATTCGGGATTTCTAAGGGTCTACAGTGCTTCTCAGTGCCTCCCATGTAGCACCCTTTATCAAGGGATGTTTATTTGTGCCTTTGGTTTTCCATACAACTTCTAATACTCTTGATTTTATCTGTTGGTTTTCACATTGATTCTAATATTTTTAGTAATATTGTAGGTAAAGCGAATTTGTTACTTTGACTTAGTACCCACATGATTCCAAACAGCTCAAACTGGCTGTAACACACTACATTTTTAAGCTACAGGTATAAATAAGTTTCCAGCAATGTTATTAAAAGGAGTTGGAGAAATGTTGGTAATATAAATTCATAAAATTTTATGTCCCTTATGGAATCACAAGGTATTACCACAAGAATGGAAGAAAAGTATCACAATATCAATTTTCAAAAAGGGGGTGAAACAGAGAATAATAAATTCATATTTATTTAACTATTTCTAATACTATGCTATAATATTGTATTTAACATAATTTTAATGAGATTGACACCATATGCAAAGTAAATAATATGAGGATCATCAATGGATCACATTTTTAATGTTCAGCAAATATTAGAAAAAAAAGCGGGAACACAATATAACAGTACACTGGTTATACATTTATTTTAAAAAGGCCTATGATTCAATTTAAAAATATATATTAAAATGTAGTTAAGTTTGGGATACCCAAAAAATTTGTCAAGCTAATTGAGGTATGTATGACTGTTACACATGTGGCACGGTACGGGTTGGATGCCACTTATCAGATGCTTGTGATATACATGATGGATTCTATTAGATAAGGATAGATGTCAAATTAAAAGATATGAAAAAGATAGAAATTAAATTACTAAAACAAATTATATTGACAATACCAATTAAGTGTATTATTTATGAAGAGTCAATGGACTGAGTGGCAAAGTTGTTTACAACAGAAAATCAATTACAATCAACAACTGTGAGTGAAAGCAAATTATGTCATGAGAAAAAGTTTTTAATTAGGTTAAGAGTAATAAATTAAACCGTTAAAAACACATTAAAAATGTGAGTCGAAAAAGTACATGTACATAAAACAATAAAACATATTAAAATACATGTGTTATAGACAATTATTTAAAATAAAACCGGGTGTATAATATTGATAAACAAGATGAAATTATGGTTAGAAATAGAGTCTAGGCTTTGCATAAAAGTATTTAGTGTGTTTGTTATAAAAAAAATTAAAAAAATTATTCTATTCAGGATTTTATGTAATTTCATTTAAACAACCCATAAACATATTAAGACAAGTGTAGATGAAATATGGGATAGTATAGATAAAACTTATAATATAGTGTAATAAGATAAAAGTCAAATGACACAAATTGGAGTTTTGTGAAAACAAAGAAATTTTTTTTATATATAAGTTGAAATCTACTCGATTCTTCGTGCAAAGAACTCATATCAGGATTCTTCTATGACCTGAGGATGGTGCCATCGAGCGCCGAAACATGTCGGAATTGTGACTAAACAACCCCCATTCTCAAGGAACAAGGGAATTAAAATTCTCCCAGATAAGAATAGATTTCAACTTATATATAAAAAAATTTTCTTTGTTTTCACAAAACTCCAATTTGTGTCATTTGACTTTTATCTTATTACACTATATTATAAGTTTTATCTATACTATCCCATATTTCATCTACACTTGTCTTAATATATTTATGGGTTGTTTAAATGTAATTACATAAAATCCTGAATAGAATAATTTTTTTAATTTTTTTTATAACAAACACACTAAATACTTTTATGCAAAGCCTAGACTCTATTTCTAACCATAATTTCATCTTGTTTATCAATATTATACACCCGGTTTTATTTTAAATAATTGTCTATAACACATGTATTTTAATATGTTTTATTGTTTTATGTACATGTACTTTTTCGACTCACATTTTTAATGTGTTTTTAATGGTTCTAATTTATTACTCTTAACCTAATTAAAAACTTTTTCTCATGACATAATTTGCTTTCACTCACAGTTGTTGATTGTAATTGATTTTCTGTTGTAAACAACTTTGCCACTCAGTCCATTAACTCTTCATAAATAATACACTTAATTGGTATTGTCAATATAATTTGTTTTAGTAATTTAATTTCTATCTTTTTCATATCTTTTAATTTGACATCTATCCTTATCTAATAGAATACATATTGTTCCTTACTACAAATAATTATGTATTTTATGAATATACATGATGGGTTGAAACAGAGAGATGCACTTCCCCATTACTTTTTAACTTAGGTTTAATGTATGCTATTAGGGCAATTCAAGAGAGTGGGGAATGGTCGACACTAAACCATACAATGCAGTTGTTAGGATATGCAGATAATTTAGCTTTGTTAGTTAAGGAAACTTTTGCAAGAAATGCAGAATTTTTATTGGAGGATAAGAAGGAAATAGGTTTAGAAGTGAACACTATTTGGGTTTATAATAAAAATGTTCAATTTCTTGAAACAGCTTTTTTACTATTGGCCTATAGAACTAAATCATCTGTGTATGCTAATAACTGCATTGTACAGTTTAGTGTCGACCATTCCCCACTCTCTTGAATTGCCCTAATAGCATACATTAAACCTAAGTTAAAAAGTAATGGGGAAAGTGCATCTCTTTGTTTCAACCCATCATGTATTTCACAAGCATCTGATAAGTGATATCACATATGTACCTTGCCACATGTGTAGTAGTCACACATACCTCAATTGGCTTGAAAAGTTTTTTGGGTATCCCATACTTATCTAAAATTTCAAATTATCTATTTATTTTAACTGAATCATAAGCCTTTTTTTTAAATCCATGCATAATTGAGGAAATGTCATGTTTTATTCTCACTTTTTTTTTCTAATATCTGTTGAATTGTAAAAATTTGATCCATTGTTAGGCCATTTTATTGAAATTCATACTTATAATCCCCTAATATTTCCTCTGCTTTTTGTGTCAATCTCATTAAAATTGTGTGAGATACTTTTTTTTCTGTAGCATGTTAGCTATATGTAAATTAATTCAAGATCACAAAAAGGTCAACATTAATCTGATAAGAGGATGGGCAAATCAAATTGAAATTCACAATGTGGACACCATCCCCTGCACTATTCTGGGATTTAAACTGAATCTTGACCTCTCAAGTTATAGAAAAACATTCCTATCAACTATCAACATTGATCTATTTTTGCTGGTGAAATGCTGCATGATAAATTTAATGAATTGATTTTTTGATATTATTTTTAATGGGCTAGCTCACCTTTTAGTGAATACAAAAAAGTTAGTAAATCAACCAGCCATATTATGCTACATCATAATATTAAATTAGCACCTCATTAATAAAGGCACTTGAACAGTAATACATCCATGAGTTAATCCCTCCTTTTGCTTACTACTCGACACAGAAAATATCGCATCCTGTGATCAAGCGCTGTGACATCGCTCTAGAGTATGAAAGGTGAAGGGGTGAGAGGAGATACCCATTGGGCTCTAGTACAGTCAGTACCAAAGGGCAGATGGAACATTAAGGGTAGTACTTGGCTAATATGAAACTTCTGCTACTTAAATTGGATATATAAGTAGTTATAACTTACCCTTAATACTAAATTAACTCCTCGGCACCTTATAATTGTCCGTCACTGTTATTACCGTAGCTACTTGGTGTACTACTGTTGTGACTTTCACTTCCATTTTCACTGTCACTTTCATCTTTAAAATAACTAAAAATTTGTTCTAAATCTTCTCCTATCAGAACATCATTTTTCCAGTAATTGGCTTCTTCTTTCTTAACATATGATATAGCATTTTTCCATTCCTTCTCAGTGATATTATTGATTGCTTATTCTGTTAAATGTTTTATTTCTAAAGTACTTTGAGCAAAATTTTAGGCCGTGACTCGTGATTTCACCATGTTTCAAATCATTTCTATAGCATTAAGGTACAGTGTTATGGAGGTAACCTAATAATACTATCCATGTTAGAATACATTATCTATATACAATTTGGGAGACTTACGTCGGTAGCAGACTTTTCGTTATCTGTTCCTCATATTCAATACTGTTTTTTTCCAACCACAGCTGCATTTCAGCCTTTTGTGATCCCATTGTTGGTGGATTATTTATTTGAACAGTAGGATACGATGCATTGTCCATTACAATTAGGCTATTTTGAGAAAGTTTGCGGATAAGTTTTTCTTTCATCCACTTAGAAAATTTTTCGAAATTCATCTCATTGTGATAGTCGCCACTTTTTGTTTTTGATTTGAAAATAAGAAATACATTTTAAATAAATCCGCGCTCTGAACCTCTGTCCTGCACCATCATTTTTCAATACTCCTGTTGTTTCTGGGTCTTGCCAACATTTACTCACAGGGTACGAGGGATTAATCCAAGTTTCATCAAGATATACCACAGGACGATTTTGGTCCCCTTATTTATCATTTTCTCTCATTCTAAAATATCCCCTCCTTGCAACTATTTAGTTTTTCTCCATTAAAATTAGTCTTTTATTGTTGCACTTTTAAACTTAAACCCTATTTTTTTTTTCAATGCTCTAATGTTTCTTTGCTTCCAGTGAACTTGATTTCTTCTTTTACTTCTGCTAATAATGTATTTAAAGTTGTTACTTCTTTTTTAACAATGCAGAAACTCTGTATAAGTTGTTGAATGACACACAAGTCAAAATCATCAAGAACAATTTTTCTGCTGCTGGGTTTGTGCTTTTTCCATAGAGTTGAAAGTTTTGTTTGTGTCCCACTTGCCATACTTCTTTCCTTTTGAAATTTACAAATAGTACGCTCTGATATTCCTCTAACTTAAGCTGCACATTTTGTAACTCTTTCAAAAATCAATTACATTTGCAATAATTTTGCTTCTTTCGCTGTGAATAGTCGATTTCACACACTTATTTGAAGCCATTTTAAAAACACTTTACCTACTTTGTATTTAGAGCTGATTAGATAATCATAATGTTTGTCCAAAGAGGTAAAAATAAAGTAAAAACATTCTACACAAAACTACTGAAAGTCCTAAACTATCGAACTTAGCTCGGTAAGCTGATCGGAGTTTTCACGCCAGAACGTCAAGATAACAACTGATGACGTGTATCTCTGGTCTCCCTCTTCATTTTTCAAGTAGTTTACATTCTTTCTGAATGCAATGTTTACTGTCGAGTAGTAAATGTTTGTTACCTGCTTTTATGGCTGCATGGTCTAAGGTGCTACGCTCACAATATACTAAACTGCCGATGGTGGGGAGAACATGGTTTGATCAAGGTCAGGTATGCTGAGGGTGGTTTTCGCTAATTTGTTTCTCACACTTTTTCACCACAAATGCGGGTATATTTGCTCTAAATTCAATCTTCATCATCCCTAACCTATTAGTGTAATGAGTACATAAGAATATAACCCTAATCGGTAGTAAGTTGTGGTGCTAAAAAAGCTACCAGTAGGGCAATTTATTTCAACAAACAAATGTTATTCTATCACATTAATTAAACACATAAAACAAGTACAAAGAATAATGAAAATATATTTACATCTGTTTGTATTTAGCCAATGAAATTAAATAATATACTATCAAATATATATAATATTCTGATTAAAAAAGTTAAAAGAGGAAAATGTTTACATAATGCAGACTCGCATATAATATCACTACAATGTTATTATCAACATAAACAAATATTGTATGTATTATACATTTCTTTTAGGGTACTAGAAACATTGCAGAAGGATTTGGATGATGTTGGTACTCATGTTTTTATGAAAGAAGAAAAGATTAATCAACTATATCTGGAAATGAAAAACTATATTATTGCTCGAAAGCACAACACATGGGCCCTTGCTGTAAGTATTGCAAATATATCAATTTATTTTTTATAAATACATTTAATATAATTTTTTTTTTTTTTGACTAATTTGTAAAGTTAAATTACTTTTTTAATTTATTATTTATACTATTTATTATTATTATTATTATTATTATTATTATTATTATTATTATTATTATTATTATTAGCACCGCGTCTTACTACTCGTTCGGGTTATACGCACTTACGCTAATGTGTAATGGTAGGGTGATTGTGAGATGAAATGAAGGACCTACAGTTTAACGTGGAATCCAAACCACGGTGGTGGCCTGGCATTCCCCACATTCACAAGATGTCTTGTCAGAGGTGAAGGAAGGGTTTGGAAATCAGATAAATCTGTGCCGGTACTGAGGATTGAACCCCGGCCGCCAGCACAGAAGTCTGACACCTTACCCTAGACCACCAGGTCACCTTAATTTATTATTAACACTCTGCCTGCTAACATCGTAATATTACGACGTTCAGAGATTTGAGTTTTCTGCAGGTGGCGTAATATTACTATGGCTACTTTTTCATGCTTCTTATTGGTATCCATCATAATATTACTACTGTACATTATTAGGGACGGTTTATTTAATTATTCTAGTGTAACCTACACTTCTGTCAATAGATCGCACTGCTTTTAAAAATAAAATCTCTTTGCTCTATAATCTTAGGTGTGTTGTTAGTCAGGTTTAGAATCTACAGTTTAGACTTTAGACGTTTGTTTTGTTTACTCTGTGAGTGAAATTGTGTTAGCAGCATTATATTTTTAAACTGTTTTGAATGATAATTTTATTAGTAAAGTTACTTGATTATGGAGCGTTTAAATTAAAATATAAAACTTATTTAAAACAACAAGTTTTAATAAGGTTAACATATCCAGTCAAAAGTTATGAATATAGTATATATAAATTGAAAGATAATTTAAGTTTAATAAAAAGGTTGAGTTAAGTCTAAGTCTTAGCTGAAATCAACATCCCTTTACTCCTTTTTATTAGTCCAGATCAGATGGAGAATTTTGGAGGATTATATTATCTGACATGTTTTGATCATACCATATTCAATGGAAACTCTTCGGTGGTTGAAACACAATGTGTTCACATGACTAATTATTGAGTCAATGAAATATTTTAAATATTATGAAATTTTGTTATAATTGATATTACAAGGTTATAAATAGCTTGTCCAGACTCTTTCAGTTGTATATAATTTTTCATTAGTATTCACATCTGTAAAATATTAAATTTGGAATCATATTTTTATGAATTTCTTAAATAACAATATCTTAAGTCTTAACTTATATTTATTCACTCCTTTCTAAAGATTTATTTAAAATGTTTTCTAAAATGGTGATAAATGTTTTTTCTTATTTGTATGAAATAAATCAGCAATATTTCTAATGTAAATTAAAAAAAAGAAAATTTGACCTGTATAATTTTGTTCAAACTATTAGGAATGATGGTGTATTTATTATTAGCCAATCTAAATACCTGCTTCATACTCAATATAAATAAAATTCTAACACTGATTGAGGTATATTTGTTTGGAGTTTAGTTTCAATTTTCGACCCCAAAACTTTATTTTCTTCACTTTAGAGGGTCGCGGTTTATGTTCCCCATGGACATTGTTTTATTTATAATCAAGGTTCAAGCCCACCTCACAGATAAACAAACTAAATTTCTTAATGCAAATTGTTAAAATTATTTGAAAATATCACAAATATGTCATACAAAAAAGAAAAAAAAAAAAAACATGGACTAAATATTTAAAATGGCTTGGGTAGTAAATAATATTACTTGAACTTCTGGCATTTTAAAAAACAAAAACAAAAATTTTAGGACTATTCTCACTAAAAAATGTCTATTCGAAAACCAGTTTTTGACGTCAGTTCTAACAAACCCTCGTGGTACTGTATGGAAAGCTATTGATCACTGAGCGGTGGAGGAAAATATCTTCAAGAGACATACACACACACATACACACAACAACCGGGCGAGCTTTAAGCCATTGACAAAATTTCCGCCTTATCGGTGCAAGCTGTTCCGCTAAAGCTTAACTCATCTCTACTTCATCTGTTCTGCTTGAGATATTTGGCACTGAAGAACCAATAAAATCTCAGAACCAACCATCTCCAATCATTGTGCTTGCACATTTGACAACACATGCACTCTACAACCAGAAGCAAGCAGACAGCTTGATTGGCTTTTGTGAGATTTGAAACAACTTATTAATGGAAAGCGTGTGTATCGATATATTGGATTGTACCACGACACAGCATTTTCATTTGAAAACTTCCATCAGTAGAATGATCTAAAATATATGTTTATCTACTAGAAAATAATATATGTTTATAATCGGGTGTTTTAAGTTAGTGTTGCAATTCATCATGGGTCAACATACAGCGTGTGAATTTCTGCGCCACTCAAGAATATTCTGCTCTCTATTTTTGCCGAATGTGTGAATCAAGCTTTAGTAGATGAAAAGAAACCGGCAGTTGTATCTGAAGGACAAACAACATAATATAATCTCTAACACAGTCTGTGTTGGGAGTCCCTCGCTATTTAACCTTCTTGTCCTCCTTTTGCCATCCTATGTTAAAATCCCTACCAAAGTGTATTAGCCTCATAAGGTCCTAGTAATTCTCTGATAGGTTTCTTTTTAAATTACCTTAAAGCTTTGGGTCTGGGTACTAGCCCTTGAAACTTTTCAAAAACTATGTTAATAAATTGATGTAATTATTTGTGTTTTGGTAAAATTGTCAGAGCTTTGTTGCCTCATTAATTCTTTATTTGTAATGCTACCTTATGAAATCATATTCAAACATTTAACATCAATGAAAGTGTTTTTTATTTTATCCAACAGGCCACATTAATGAACAACGAATCAAGTACCCAATTGGAAGATGTTACTTCAATCATCAAGGATAACTTCGATTTGAGGCACTTGTAAGTATAATCAGTAGCTTCTTAGATTTTATAATACAAAGCCCTTTTTTAATGAAATAAGACCATTTTTTAATTTCATGAAAATAAACACTAAAAAGTATATTTAATTTCATAATAATTTTACGTCACTCTCAAGTAATCTCTCAACTTACCGGAGTTAGAAATAGTCATGTGAAATTTGTTGTCTTGCTGTTAGTGCTTTAAATTAAGAATTGTGTTTTTAGGAATGATTAGTAAAGGGGTTTAATTTAAACTAGAATAAGTATAATCACAATTTACAGAAACTGAAAATGATTGTATTTTTTATTTAGATGTAACTTGATAACTTTTTTTTTATCATAAGTGCACACTGTCTTATATTATATATCATAACCCTTATTAGTAAAGAAGCATTATCTGTTACTGTCCTCTTCAAGTTGAGCAAATTTCGCATATAAAAGTTAGAACACTATTCTTTGATTACATGTTAAGTAAGGTGTCTTGTCATTACTTTTACAAATGTTGCTTTAGGAAAATGTAATATCTCATTTTGCTAAAAAAACAAAAAGTAAAGGCCTGGGTCAGCCCAAGATGATATTTTCCTTTGGTATGAAGGATATCTGGCTCGTATATTCTCAATAATATAGTTTATCCTGAGTTTGCATAGTTTAGTGAGCTTGTCTGGGCGATTATTACTTGATTCCTACAACTTATATTACTAGATTAGACAATCTAAACTTAAAACCTATCTCCTGCTATAACTTGATTCTGTAATTATTTATGAAACAAAACTAGCTTAAGTTACTTTAATAAATCTATAATAAAATCAATTAGTGCTTAATGACTTGGAAATGAATACTAAGACTGTGTAGAAACACTATGATACTGTAAATATGTATGAAATAAAGTGCATTTAGCAAAAACTTTTGTAATAAATAAAATGTTAGAATAGTAGGAACATAATATAGCACAAATAAAAGTAATGCTATAATAGCATCAAAATATTGAAGTGTGTGTAAATATGTTTTAGTGTTTTTACTTTTATTTGTGCTTCATTATTTTGTTACTATTCTATCATTTTATTTATTAAAAATAATGTAAAGTAAGTGATAGTGAAGGAAGCCAACCTCAGAGGATATAATTAGGCCTAGATAGAAACAAACACACTCCTTTTTTTATTGTGTGTTTGTTTCTATCTAGGACTAACCTAACTATCCTTTGAGGTTGACTTCCTTCACTATCACTTACTTTACATTATTGTAGAGTGTTTTAAAACAGTCTCGTTATATTTTTAATAACTCGATGTTAAGCACGTAGGTTACATGGTCTAATACAGAGGTTGGCAATCTTTTTTGGTCTCTGATCGACTTTTACATTTATCAAAGGTCTCACTTTCACACTTTTGTTTTCCACCCTACTTTTAATTATTATTTTCAATATATCTTATCAATATTTCCTACTATACTAATTTTCCTGACTTTGCAGAAAATACATAAAATTAATAAAATGTACACTCTATTTACCCTGAAAGGTATCAGAAGTATTGCCTTAACTGATTACACTATGGCCCTCTCTGAAAGCTCTACCATAGTGGAATAATGCTAGGTAATCTTGCCTTTTCATGACTGTAGAGTTTTCTTACGCGATCGACTGAAAATTGTGGGGAGATCAATCAACTTGTCAATCACAATTGACCTTTGGCTGAAAGCAGGTTTAATATATGTTGATGTTTGTTAATTGTTTATATCATGCTACCTTTAGTTCAAAACCTCCTCTATTGATGATAGTTAATTGTTCAGTAATTAAATCAGCAAATATTCAAAGCTGCACCCTAGTCAGATTAGGACAATACTTTGTGTAGGCCTTGTATTTATTCAATTCTTGGGAAGTCATTTACTGTAACAATATGCTACAAGATGAAGTTGATGCATGACAACACGTAAAATCATTAATGTTTGAAACAGATTCAAACTAAGTGTGGTATTTAGTTTTGTTCTCATTAACTTATATACATTATTATTTCATTCATGGTAGGTTTTAAAGCGAAAATATTTTATCAGGCTTATTGGGTTTCTTTTGTAACAAATATTAATCATAATATTTGTTATAAATATTGTAGTTTTGTAGTCTCTGCATATCAAACAATGAAGAACTTAGCAGAAATAAATAGTATGTCATCACTAGAGCCCGAATTTTTATGTAGAATTGACCTACAAAATATGTAGCAAAACCAGTTAAAATATATAGTAAAATATAATAATGTGAAAATATGTAACATTGAATACAACTGATTTCCCCATGTTAAAAATAAAAATACATATTATTGAAACAAAATTTAATATATTACTGCAAATTTTTAAAGGAAGTAACAGAAAAACACTTCTAAATATACAGTAAACACATGTACACTTAGGTACTTTTTTAATGAGTTTTATTGCATTTTTATTCAAATACTACAGTCTTTCAACGAAACCTTTCACTGTTGCCAACGCTTTGAAAACATGTTAAATGTCAGACCACTCTAAAGTCTTTTGTAACCACCTGAACTAACTTGGAAGCATAAAAAAAAAGGTCAAGGAGTTACAAGAGAAACAGTATTTGTTTTATTTGTAATAACTTTTAGTTACCCTGTAACTTTGTATATTGGCGCCGTGTTGTCATTTATCATGGCCATAGGTAGTTGGTTGAATGATATGTGTTTGTAGGGACGCCATGTTCGGTATTAAAGTCTTTACTTTAGTCTCATGTAAATTTTCTTGGGATGATGTGTAACTAAAAGTGAGGAAATTAATATAACACCAAAGCATTTAAATATTTAAGATATATCTTTAATATTTAAATGCTTTGATGTTATATTAATTTCCTCACTTTTAGTTACCCTGTAGTGTGCTCTGGGAAATATCTCTCTCTCTCTCTCTCTCTCTATATATATATATATATATATATATATATATATATATATATATATATATAATACCATAATATCCACCTAGCCCGCCAATACGGAGTAATGTCCCAAACGTAAATAATGAGTTTATAAAAGCTTGCAAGCCTCCCGAGCTAATGCCTGACAAACGACGCACGCATGAGAAATACAATGTGACAAAAAGGGAATGTCTTACAACCCCAACCAAGCTAGCCTGTATTTTACAATAAACAAAGCTAGAGTTAAGATTAGGCACCCCGTTTAGGCACGGCGCCTAAAGAGATAGACTATTGCCAAAACCTTTACTAATTTACAATGGCCAACTCCCTTTGTACCACTTAAGGCGACGAAGGTAACCATAGTTACGTACAAGTCAAGTTCCCAATGTAATAAACCATAAAGAATGCAGCCAAGGCTGGCCTCCCAGAATAATATCCATCTGATCAAGTTGCAAACAATATAACAAAGGTGTTAAAAGCGCGACTCTAAATTTGTTGACTTGTGATGAGAAAATAAAGTTCACCCATGAACATAGATTTGGTTCCCCAAACTATCAAACCATAATAAATCGTGGTATGAAATGTATTCCACGGCCACAGCCCAAAGGAACCCACCCTAAAATTAACAATCAAATTTAATCCGCCAAAACAAATAATTTAGATAAGATTTCCCCATTCTAAGGCGAAACAGAATTTAGAATAATGCACACAAGTCTAAGTTTAATCCGGTGCTCTCACCTTAGCAAGTCAGTGATACAATGAGTAACCATGTAAAAGATACATCACAGTATATAGTCGACCGAATACCAGACATGCCCACAGAGATAGGGCAAGAGGGAGGGAGAAAATGGAGTGGAAGAGGGGAGACAAGCAGCGCTTAGGAGGGATAGCGGTGACTCTAGGAGCTGCAATAAAATCGGAGAACCATCTAGGCGACTAAACCGGAAACTACACTAGTCAAGTTTTTGTTTCACTTTGTTTATGGGCGGGGCTTCTATCACGAGCGGATTGTTGGGCGGTATCTCCATTTAGTCCGTGGAATTGAGTTGTAGGGAGAGGATGTCGCGGCACGTGTGCTCCAATGTTTATGTTCAGCAAGGCAGATGGTGAGTGTACTCCCATTTGATTGAGTTTGTCGTTCTTCTTTTTGTAACATCGTTACACTTTAAAGTTTACGTCCTAGAATCGTTTTTTTAAATCTTAGACCATATTTTGGATCTCACATACTAGCCAGTACTAATAATACATTTACACATATAGACGTGATTGGTCGTTTGCTTTTCAAAAGACAGTTCCATGCGACATTATTGTGATATACTTCAAATTACATTTCCTTGATTGATTCTGAATTCCATTTTCATCATTTGTTCTTTGCCTTGCAGCTTTATATTGGTTTCTTCTCCCGATCAAAAAATGAGCTGATAATATCCATGAATTATTGTTTTTAAAATTCATCGACTAGTGTTTACAAACTGACACACCATGCGAGAGATATGCTGCTGAGGCCACTATATGGGAACACCACATTCTCTCCTCTAAGACAAGCCAGCAAACCTGACTTTGACTTTGCTCACTACCATCCCTCCCTTCACTAAATACATTCCTTATGAAGGTACTGGTTAATGAAGATTATTGAGTGACACATCATTTAAAAGGATTTTCTCCAGAAAAGAGATAAAAATTATCAAAAAACCTGCAAATTATGTAATTTTATTTAATATATTCTAAAATATGTAAAATCAAAACTGAAAATGCAGTCCCAAATAACCTAATTTGCCAAAATTTTGCTTTTTACATCTCTACCTGGCAGGATTAAAATATTTAGTTACATAAAAATCCCGGTTCTAACCATCAGTGTTAAAGATACATTTCAATGCTTAACTCAGTCCTTAACTAAAATAGAAAACTCATGGGAGACTCTCAACCTTATTAATAAATTAAACAATATTATATTTCAAGCTATATTTCAATATAATAAGAATATATATTGGGGAGGTGGAGTCTGTTCTACTCAAAATCAATCCTGATCAATACACTCCCATAGGGATAATGAAACAATCTTAAGCATGTATCTGACTAGTAAAGAGCAGGAAATACATTCCCACCCCTTTCTAGATAACGTGTAGAGGTATGGGGTGTACTACACAGGATAAAAATTAATTTCAAGAAAATTATAAAAATATTTATTTGTAAAGAGGATAGAAAATAGCTAATTAGAAGGGTTGAAAAACTGGAAATCTTTCATATTGCGCTCTCACAATTTTATCCTGCAACTTTTAAACTTTTACTCTTGCTTGCCTATAACTTTTGTGTTGCTACCTCACAAAATTCCTACCTTATTGAACCATTGAGACCACTAGGAAGTGATCTGTTCCATTTTCAGCTCCCTACACAGCCCCAATAGTTTTCTAAATTTCTAAGTTTCCCTTGTGCTTAAACCATGTGTAAGTTCTTTTTAAATTGATAATAGTTAAACTTTTGTGCCATTGAAGGTGCATCCAGATGGGGTATATATTTAATAAAATTATCAGGTTTAGTAAGTAACATAATTTTAATATAAAGTTTCATTTATTAGGCTTTGATGAACATTTTATTAATAATAACTTCATATTTGAACATTATAGCCCAAACTAGGATTTTTGTTGTCTTGTATATTGAACCTCATAAAATACTTTAAAATGGTCAAATTTGTCTAGTGTAACATTCCTACGCCAGCTTTATGACAATAATTACTGTACTAATACTGGTAGTAATGTTGACATAGGTGTTGACGTGTTAAAAATATTGGGGGTGCTCCATAAAAAGGGGGTATAAGTTTTATAACATTTAAAAAATATCAAGTGCAATTTGTGATTCTAAATGTACAGCATGTTTAATAAAATAAAATTAAAATAAATGGTAAAAACCTGGACAACACAAGAATAATACATACTATATGAGTACTGCCACTAACCTAACTATAAAGGAAACATGTTGACAAATGCCAGGCTGTTAGTTCATGAGTGGCGAGTGCTACCAACTTAATCATGCCTGCTACATATCAGATGGCAGCATCGGCCGTTTGCTGTGCCGTAATATAAAAGTTTTAAAAAGGTTGAAATATTGGTGGTATTGAGCACCCTGAAAATATTTTTGGCTGTGGTTAGTATGTACTGTTATAAACCTACATCTTGGCTCATCAGATGTTACCAGGTTGAGGATGTTGACAGAGATAATTATGATAAGGATAACAATCCTAAAACCTCATTACAGAAATTTACATGAAATATCTTTTCATAAAAATAGCTTTGACAATTTATTATTTGCAGCTCTTTGCTAGAGAATTAACATATTAATGGTTCTGATTATGATTCCCCTTTCCAGCAATATTTAAATCTTACTTTTTAATCTGTTTATCTGTTAACAGACGCTTTTTTTTTTTCTATTCCAAGAATTTACTCAAATTTTATTAAATAAGAATACAAAGCTATCACATTTTCTCATCATTGTCACTGCAAATTAAAACAATATTGATATACAAAATTAAATTTAATCTTACTCTTTGTCGAAAAAGTAAAAAAAATTGCTCAGAAACAAATCAATAGATTTGAGATTTGATTAAATGGCGAGACAAATTATATTAGCTAAATTTTGTAATACAAAAATCAATATTAACGGCTATTATATTATTGTTTAGAAAAGTTTAATATGTGTCATCTGCTTACAAGAACAAATGTTATAAAATATTGTATACATTATGTCTATAATTAGAGGCACAGATATGACCATTATTTCTGTATAGGCAATGACAAATTTTCATTTTCATTTTAAAATAATTAAACAGGCTTTCTTATTAAGGCCTCGCACACTCATATATGCTTTAGTCGACCAACTGTTAAGTTGCATCATTGAGAACCATTGACCCATATGTGACCATGCGCACACATGCAACTATCCATTCGGCCATTTAAATAGTTTTTGTTTTGCTACAAACTCTGCCTGCACTTGCAATGAAGAGTCGGCAAACTTCACTTTTCTCCTCTTTAATCTGAGTCTACATTGGAGATAATTTGTATTTAAGATAATAGTTTACTTTGATTTGAATCATGAGAAATTGACGCAAATGCTATTTTGTCAGAACTATTCAATCTTTAATAGAAACTAGGAATTTCTACTTTGACAATAATTATTAATGTAAAACCATTTTTATTTCATAAATAGATTATGGTATAACAAATGTGGGCATGTTTTTCCTTATCTCAACATAACTCATAGTCTTTCTTCTGGGAGGATGCAATCTCTCAATTTGGTGTTCTGATAGGTTATTGAATGTCCTAAGAGGAACAAGTTTCATCAAAACTGCTTATACTCATTCTATAGTAGTTGAAAAATCTATTTGGATAAGTCCATAAGTCATTATACAATTTGTGCAATCTCATGTCACGACTGGTGGAAAAATGTTAGTGGGACAACCTCCGTGTTGAATATGCGCAGACATCTCACTTGACCAACTATTCACTCGGCTGGTGTGCGCGGAGCTATCAGTTACCCGATCAAATAGTTGGCTGACTCAAAATTTCATGTGCGCGTTGGGCCTAATAGTGCCATAGTAATTTATTTTATTGATAAAGTTTTGTCTAGTTAGTTAAATTGTAAATTATAAATTTTTATAATAAATCTATAGTGCATTCATTTGGTCTAGAAAAAGTGGTATCTGATGGTTATGAAAGTTAGTAAAACTATTTTAATATATTCATACATTAAGTCATATTATTTGCAACTATCAATTATGACAAATTACACAGGTCTGCAATGGAAAAATTGTTTAAAAAACTCCATCACGTACAATTTTTGCACAAACTCAAATTTTGTATTTCAATATCCACCAATTGACTGCATTAAGCTTCTAAAAGTCTTTTTTAATTACATTTCTCTTATACTATTTTATTTTTATCGTTAAATTGATCAAGGTGTATTACAATAAAAAAGAGAGGGAGGGGAGGGGGGGCTATTTGGTTGAGTATTTGATCCTAGTACTTCTTTCTCATGGTTCAGAAACAGAGAAATATATTTTTATTCCATACTTTTCTCAATATGGCGACCCAATTAATTGTAGCAATGTTCCTAGACTGATGGTGAGGTTTGACATACAGAATGATGTGTATGAGTGGAGGTTCTTTATCGACTCATCAAAAAGAAGCAGGAGCAGTGCTTCCCCATAATGGTAAAAAATATGCTTCAGTACGACATATTTAGGACATTCTGTGTACCTGAAAGAATGCTAAGAAAATGTAGCCTTAATTCTCACCAAAGTGAAATACAAGGATTATGGATGGACAATATACGCCAATTTTAAAGTACTTTTTATGCTTCTTGGACAGCTGGGAGGATACACTAACTACCCTGTTTCTTGTGTGAATAGAATAGCCTAGATAAGAGACAAAACTGGATAAAAAAGGTGTGGCCATATAATGATGCCTTAGAATGTGGAAGTAAAAATGTAGTACAAAAGTCTTTGGTTGATCCAAGAAAAGTTCTCCTGCCTCCACTTCATATCAAGCTTGGTTTGATAAAGCAATTTATAAAGTTTCTGTCAAAAGGAGAGTGTTTTAAATACTTGAATGTCAAGTTTTCGGGGCTGTCAGAAGCGAAACTAAAAGGTGTTTTTGTCGTTCCAGATATTCGAAAACTTCTAAAAGATGTAATCTTTAAAACAAAATATGGATATTAAGGAAAAAGAGGCTTGGAAAGCTTTCAAAAAAGTTGTAACAAAATTTCTTGTAAACAATAAGGACACCAACTTTAAGTGTAATGCGTATGGAAACTATGCTCATGAAATTCATGGACTTGGGTTGTTTGATGAGCTTGAAACTGCACTTCCTGAATTCCTATTTAGACTACTTTCCCAAAAATCTTGGTACTGTGAGTGAAGAGCAGGGAAAAGATTCCATCAAAACATCAAAAAGATGGAATGCAGATACCAGGGTAGATGGAACATAAACATGATGACGGACTACTGTTGGATGCTCTACTAAGAAGAGCTGAAAGCTGTATCCAAGAGAATAAGTTTGAAAAGGAGGTTTAAGAGCAAAAGAAAAAGGCAGTATAAAGACTTGTTAATCCCAATAAGTGTTGAGAATGTTTTCCCATCAATTTTCTATATAAAACCATTTATTTAATTTTTCAAAAATAAATAAGTTTTAAACAGTATAAAATCCTTATGTGGTAGAGAAAAATTGAGGTTATATTTGACATCAGCACACCACAAAGCATAAGAATCACTCATTACGTTGCAGACAATTTTCAATAACCCAAATTTTGCAAGCCTGTGCTGTTATATCAATGCTGATAAAATAATGCAATTAGTATAGTAACATTTGGTCAATATTTAGAACAAAATAATATTTTAATGTATTCATAAACTCCCCACAGTGATCCCACTATATGAATACAAACTTAGGTTATTTTACTTTAAGTTAATAAATACTTATTTTTTCTAAAAACTATAGATCAATGAGCTTATAGCTTTTGTATGCAAATGTTTCAGAACGATGGAGGTAATGAACACCAGCTATACGAGTTTCCAAAGTGTCGTCAAAGATGAGCTTGATTTTTCTTTTTTAGACAAATAAGGACTGCATATTTGGTAGAAATAATTTGTTTTACATGTTTATTTATAACCACATTATTATTGTATAATTTGTAATGCGCTGGAAATTGAGAAGAAGAAGAAGAAGAAGGAGGAGAAGAATAAAGATGCAGCAAATATTAGTGAAGATCTCTGCAAAAACAGTCAGAAGAAGTTGTGGTTTGATAACAAATGTTCAAAACTAATAGAAGCGGGAAGATAAATTAAGTATATAAAAATGTCCTTGCGAATCCAACTTAAACCCATTTGGCATTTCAAAAAGAAAGGCCACTGTTATATTCAGAAACTAAAAGAGAGAGTATTTTAGGATTAATTTAGTGAGACAACAAAATACTAGGGGTTTGCGAGCTTGGGTTTTTTCATTCAAGTCAAACTCTAGTCGAGTATTTCTAAACTCTCCCGAGTTTATGAGTCTAGGCCTATTCATAATTTTAAAATGTTAAAAATTATATTAAAACACATGTTCTTAATATATGGATGAGACTCATTTTTATAAAATACTTTTGAAAAAAAAAGTTAAATAATGGAAATATCGGTTTTTAAATTAGAAATAATACTTAAAAAAAAAACAATTTAAAAATAAAAACAACACTTGAATAAAAATCTAATATAAAAAACCAAATAATTAAAATGGTTTCAACACTCATGTCTTTAAGGACAGTAAAATTACACTAACCATTATAAAACAAAGTTAATATAATGAATAAATGCATGATGACTTGGAAATGTATAACAAGACAGTGTAGAAACACTGTACAGTCATGTAAAGTATGTGATAGTTAAGAAAGCTAACCTGAAAGGATAGTTAGGTTAGGCCTAGTTAAGAACAAACTCACTTCTCTCTTCATGTCTTCTTAAACTCTTACACTTCCCACTTCTTTAAAACTTGCACGGTTGCACATTAGTTTGAATTTTCGGGAATATTACTTTTTTATTAATATCTCTACATATAAAAAATAAATATTTCTGAAAATTCAAAACAATGTTCAACTGTAGAAATTTGAAGAAATGGGAAGTGTAAAAGTGTAGAAAGAAAATGGAGAAGTGTTTGTTCCTATCTAGGCCTAACCTAACTATTCTTTCAGGTTGGCTTCCTTCACTATCACTTTACATTATTGTAGAATGTTTCTACACTGTCTTGATAAAAAGTTAATAAAATTGATATTTAATAAGCTTAATATTTCCCCAAGATATGCTTCAGTAACTTAATTTACCATACAAGAATACATAAGGATCATAAACAATTAGAAATTTGAAGTGTTTTGTATTTTGTTTATTATTCATTAGTGTAATAGTGCTTGATCACATCTTCTGTTCCATTTCCATTCCTCTATGCACAGTTGGCCATCTGCATTGTACAGGCTCTCATTAGACATTATTTTATTTATAAATTTACTTCAATTTTATTTTTAATGCTTATAAATGTTGATGCTCATACTTTAAAATTAAAAGTAATATTGCTAGAAAACAATATGAAATAGTAAGTGCTTTTTTAATATAAATGTGGTAAGTTTAGTAAAATATGAATTATAATAAATAATAGCAACAATGATTTTAAACAGGTTAACCAACATAATTCTATAACTAAATAGTAACTAAACTAGTGCTAGTTTTGTAGCTAAACTTATTAATTAATACTAATTTTAAATATCTTACGTTTGAAAATATTTAATATAAATATTTTTAATATTACACTTTTAATCTAACATAAATTATTATTTTAGAAAGGGACCAGGTAAAAATAGTAAAGAGAATCATTCATTTATTAAGTAATCTTCTTAACTATTTTTATTTTCATTGCTTTGTCATGGCAATATAAGTAAACAACTTCAATCATGTATGATTATAATGGACAACAATATTGAATAAATTTACCAGTCGAAGTGGTTTTAAAGCTCTATTATGTTATTAATGTGAAAATTGAAATTAATTTTTAACAATTTGTTAAGTAACCAAATGATTTATAAGTAAAAATTCTGATATTATCTCACTGCTTACTATTGCGTTTTAATAAACCAAGGTTGGAGGATTAGGTGGTAACGATCGATTTTCATAAAGGAGAAGCCATTACCTCTCTATCCAATAGCAATGTAAAGGGTAAACTATATTCTTCTTTGTAAAAGCCAGATTGTATTTGTTCCTTTTATATGTTTCCTGGGAATGCCAGGCCTCCACCGTGGTTCGGATTCCACGTTAAACTGTAGGTCCTTCATTTCATCTCACAATCACCCTACCATTACACATTAGCGTAAGTGCGTATAACCCGAATGGGTAGTATGCGGTGCTAATAATAATATATGTTTCCTCTATCTTCTTTTAAATGTTATACACATAGAAATCTCAAAAGTTCTTGAATATATCTCAAGAGTGTTGAGAAAAATTGGTGTGCTTATTAAGCTGTTATTAAAATGTTTACATATGTATAGCACTCCTAGTGTATTTTTAGGGTAGCCTCGCAAATATAATTATTATTATTATTATTATTATTAAATGGAGGACCTACAGTTTAACGTGGAATCCGAACCACGGTGAAGGCCTGGCATTCCTCACATTCACAAGTTGTGATTAATACACGTCTTGTCAGAGGTGAAGGAAGGGTTTGGCAATCAGATAAATCTGTGCCGGGACCAAGGATTGAACCCCGGACCCTCAGCACAGAAGTCCGACACCTTACCCCTAGACCACCAGGTCACCCAAGTATAATTAATACCTCTATGTGTGTAACCTCTTTGCTCAAACTAGGTAGTTTTTTTTAAATGTCATTTTTTGTTTGCCATGTTTTCATCTTGGTCAACTTGTATAATTAATTCACTGTTATTAATTCCTCTTTAACTACTATTGTCTCTTAAAATTTAACAACTTTTTATCTTGATTTAAAAAGTTTGTCACCTAATACCACTATTCATTCACATGACAGATATTCAAGAACTGTTGATATTACCATGCAAAACAAATTAAACTATATGTTTCCACTGTAGAAATACTAGATTTATTTTGACCAAAATACTGTTTTGCTACAAAAACTCCAAAAACAATGCTCTTGACTAGCGTTACCTACATTTCAACATTGATAGTGTGGATATTTATTCCATCATTATATGTGCACTCATACATTAATTATCATTGTACTATTGCCAGCATAAACCCCTCCTGAGTTAAAGGTGGCTGCGTTATCTAATAGCTCGCAATCTTAATTGATCAATCATATGTAGTTGACAATTTCCGCTTGTCCATCATATATTCTGCCTTAAAATATGAGTGAAGAGTTACCCTGGGCCACAGGCAAGATATACACCAGACCCACAGCTTCCAGGTTAAAATGGCTGCACTCCTTGGGAGAGCTTTAGTCCTTCAACACATGGAGCACTACCTGTAGTCCCAACATTGCTAGCAAGAGGGTAGTTTTAAAAACAGTTCACTTTAAACATGGTTTTATTAGAAAGCAGACAAAAATTTCCTTCTAGTGTCAATAAACTGGCTTTCATAAAGCTAGGTTCAGATAGCCGCCCCAGTCCCTTTCACATAAGACAACCCCCAAACTAGTATACTCAACACAGCACATTATTACAAAGAAAACATATAATAATATTTGCCTCTTTTTTTAAAAGTGATTGTTTGCAAATTGTCTAGTTGTAAACATCTTCAACTAACATGGGTTGGTTTATTGGGAAGGGGGTGGGGGTGTGTAAGAGGAGAAGGAAGGGAGTTGGAGGGCGGGATTACTGGAACCGGTGTGTTTGAACCACCTTCTCTCCTCCTTGGAAGCTTGTAGCCCTTACCAAATAAATAAATAATTTGAAAATGGGTTGTTTCGCTTGTAAGTACTGTTCACCGAGGTCTGCAACTAGTACTCTCTAGTGCCCAAGGACTCTACCTGGCTCAAGGAGCGCAGGAAAACTCCTATAAGGCTGAGTATCTTGTGTTTCCTTGTTTGTGCTGGGTGGGCATGGGACGATTCCTGGGTGGCTCAGTAGTAAGAGTGTTGGTGTACTAAGCCAAGGGTTCTGCGTTCGATTCCCATTTATAGGCATAATTTTTAAATTTTAGAATAACTTAATACATGCCTGATACTTTTCACCAGACATTGTTAGGGTAGTCAAATCTCACAGGTTGGTGAGCATGAAATGCGAGTGGAAGAGATTAGAACTGCATTCACTGTACTGACTGGTAACCTAATGGGAAGAGACTGAAACGCAGATATGGGGAAAACATTGGAATAGACCTTAAATAAATAGGGTACAGTGTGTAATGATATGGACTAAATAGAACTAGCTCATGAGAGAGATGTATGGTCTTCGTTTGACTTTATAATGCCAAAGGTTTTGTAACATGTGTTTTTGATACTTTTAATAGAAATGTAATAGGTGCTATATTTAAAAAAACAAAACCATGTTTTATTCTCTAAGATCATTTATAAAAGAAAGGGTTTGATTTTAATAAATAAAAACTTTAACATAAACATTTTAGCTTAAAGTATTTTTTTAAATAATGTTTATTTGTTTGTTATTAATTTTTTTTTTGTAAGCATAAAGTATATTCATTTTAATGTACTTAAGAATTCATAAAGTATACACTTTTGTATTGTTATTTTTGGAGTTGTGTATATAATAAAATAGCCTGGTGATTTATATTACCTGAGGTCCTGCAATAAAGCCCGGCCTATTATATTATATCAAAGCAATTAAAGCACTTTATAAAGCTATGTATTTGTCTAAGATTTATTTTAGTAATCAGTGTTCAATAATGTGCCCTCCTATACAATACATTAAACAACAACAGAGTATACACATTCATGGGTAAGTCAATAATCTTTATTATTAATTTTGTTTATATGTATAAAGTATATTAATTTAAGAATTTTCAATAATAATTTAAAAAATGATCACAGTAATCTTTTCATAACCCGTTTTTAATAGTTTGTTTAAATTTGTAAACAGTCCAGTTATATTGTCCTGTAAATGTTATTAAACATTTCATACAATTATTTTGGCATCTTCATTGTAGTAGTCCTTCTTCGAAAAAGGTTAGACACCAATGCTCACAAGCCATTAAAATACATAAAAATATATTTATGAACACACTGTGAAAGTTCATTCAAATGCATGCTTTTATTTACTAGGCATATTGTTTTCAAAGTTGGGTTTATTAGCCTTATATTTTCTGATTTAGATTCATAAAATGTAAAGCTAATTCTAGATGCTTAATGGGTTTAGTTCATAGATATGTATATTGCATATTAATCCATATATTGGGGGAAGTGTTGTGTTCTATTTAAATGTTGTGTTTATTAATTATTAGTAAGGCAAAGTATTTAATAATCTCTCTTTCATCGATGTTTCATCAATGGCCAAGCCATCCCTTACAACCTCAAATTCACATTTTATTGTATATCTTTGGCTGTTAGGCTGACCCCACATCTCCCTTATAGCTGGACTGTATGGCCAGCTTCTTATCTCAGCAGACATCTTATAAGTTGGAGTGGTTTTGCCATGCAAGCTGTTACAACTTTGGTAAAGTATGTTGTAAATGATTGTTTAGCTTCAAGACTGTGCTATTATTTTTTGTGAGTCAATATTAGTTTAATGCCAACTTCGACAGCTCACAGTGCCAATGTGCTATATTTGGCCCTAACAAGCCCTGAGGATTATTGGGCATCAATAGTTCCTTGATCGAGGTGACCTGGTGGTCTAGAGGTAAGGTGTCAGACTTCTGAGCTGGCGGCCGGGGTTCAATCCTCGGTCCCGGCACAGATTTATCTGATTTCCAAACCCTTCCTTCACCTATGACAAGACATCTTGTGAATGTGGGGAATGCCAGGCCTCCACCGTGGTTCGGATTCCACGTTAAACTGTAGGTCCTCCATTTCATCTCACAATCACCCTTCCATTACACATTAGCGTAAGTGCGTTTAACCCGAATGGGCAGTAAGACGCGGTGCTAATAATAATAATAAAATAATAATAATAATAGTTCCTTGATATACACCAACTACTCCCACTAACGGGGTGTGACAGGTCTTAGCAGCGGACCTACTGATCTTTAGTGACAGAAATCACTGAACCCAGGCTCCTTGGATCTTTGACTGGCACATCTTCATCGTACTATTAACTTAGCAATATATTTGTAGTATTTTGCCCTCTGAGTAAGCTCAACATATTTTTGCTATCCCTTAAGACTTTTCATGCTCTGTTGCCTCCTATATTCTATGATCTACATCTGAGAGAAAGAGATCTTTTTGAAATCAGAAAAAAAAAAAATAGTTTGTAGATGTAGATGTTGTATATACTAACCACAAAAATAGTGGTTTGCAGCCAACACACACAATCCAGTCCGGTCGGTTATCAAATTATTACAACATAGCATTTACGTGAAGTGAAATTGGAAAACCAGCCCGACATTAATAAAGACCATTTTATGTTTACACAGTTAAGGCACCAGTCTTGTAATATACCAGGAAGAACTTATAAAAGAGATCCTAAATGTCAGGCAATGTATAGTGAGTGATAACTATAGTAAGACAGCCGTAGTAAGGACAGGATCTGAAGCAATACTCTTCATAAGTATAATTTGTATATATATAATATATTTATTTATTTATGATATAATTTAAACTTTATTAGCTTGTATATTGTTTTTAATTTGTCATTATTGTTGAAGTTATAGTTAGGCGCGTTATGAAAAAATGATGAGAGTGAAATTTTAAGATGCGCGCGCATCACTGTAACACAAAAGTAACAGGTTGAAGGTAAACCGCTCACTAAGTCTCGAAAAAAAAAAAGCTACCAACTAAATTGAATTAGAACCTCTGTTAGTCGCGCATGTTGGTACGCTCATAGAAAATGTATACTGTGTTATTCCTTTCTCTTATGGTACGCTCGTCGCCTCTGATCACTGTTTTCATATATATAATATTTATCCACATGTTTCTAGTTTCTACATTCACAACACGTGTTTTAGTTTCATACAAGTGCGAATTATATATGTGCTAATAAATTATATTCAGTAGTGATTTAAATTGAATATTTTGATTAATATTATTTACTATTCGTAAATATTAGTGAAAAAAATTGTGCTTATAGACTTTTTCAAGTGCTCCAATATAATTGAGGTTAACTATTCGTATGTATTATTTATTGATATAAATTAAAATATTATTATTTAACATAATTAATACTAAATATTATCATTTTATTGTAATTAATTATTTGCATGCAATTAAAAACTATTTTTTAATGATGCCAAAGAAGTATAACTTCTCGCGCGCGTACATAAGTACACACACCCATTTTTTTTAACAACGCTTTTTGTATTAGAAATGAGTAAGGATGAGCCACAGCTAATATCATCTTTTAAGTTAACCTGCATTAATGATTGAATGGCTTTAATCTCACAATAGATTTAACTACTGTAGTGGAGAGTTAGGATTTTGTATCTTGTTGCGTGTGCTACGAGTTTTTTTTCCTTTCTAAATGGCATCTCACTTAACCTTTACACAAATGCTGGTACATATCCTCTTAATTCAAAATGCCATATATCTAAAGAATTGTTCACAGAGCTAATAGTAAGGCTATAGTAACTATTAATAATATTATTATTATTCTTACTACTACCCATTCGGGCTATATGCACTTCCGCTATTGTGAGATGAAATGGAGGACCTACAGTTTAACATGGAATCCGAACCACGGTGAAGGCCTGGCATTCCACAAATTCACAAGTTGTGATTAATACACGTCTTTTCAGAGGTGAAGGAAAGGTTTGGCATACAAATAAATCCGTGCCAGGACTGAGGATTGAACTCCGGACCCCCAGAACAGAAATCTGACACCTTACCCCTAGATCGCCAGGTCACCTGTTAGTAACAATTAAAATGTTGATTCACTGAGGTCTACTGTTTACAGAGCTACTAGTAAGACTGTAGTAATGATAAAAATGTTGCGGCAACGAGGTCTACTGCTTATAGAACTAGAAACGAAAAGAACATGGAGAGAATGAGGTCCACTGTACACGAGGAAAGGGAGAATGGAAATAATTTGTGAAATATTACCTTCAGTACACCAGGTCGTGATTAGAACCCCGACCTTCCTTGAATAGAGTATATTGTGGGAGGGTTGGACACTAAATTAATACTGGCACCGTAGCTCTGAATGTTACTATTATTATTATTAGCAATGCGTATTACTACCCATTCGGGTTATACGTACTTACGCTAATGTGTAATGGTAGGGTGATTGTGAGATGAAATGGAGGATCTACAGTTTAACGTGGAATCCGAACCACGGTGGAGGCCTGGCATTCCCCACATTCACAAATGTCTTGTCAGAGGTTAAGGAAGGGTTTGGTAATAGATAAATTTGTGCCGGGACCGAGGATTGAACCCCGGACCCCAGCACAGAAGTCGATACCTTACCCCTAGACTGCCAGGTCACCTACCTGAATGTTACTAATATTACAAGTGTAGGTCATGCAACTCGGGCACTCGTTATCCGTGAGTCTGACCATCAGATAGGCTCTTTCACTCTGTTTAAATTACACTATTACGTTCTCAAAGCAAGAATGTTTGTTATCAATATCTCTCTGGCATGTATGGACAAGGTTTATAGCCTGTCTTGGTAAGCTTTAATTTTGAAAAAGAAATTACGGGAGTGTGAACCCCGATATCTTCACCAGTTTATAAGTATCTAAATTATTACTACACTCTTCGTAGGAAAGGCCTTTTACTAAACACAAGCGGGCCTAAATTAATAAAATCTAACTATTTTATTATGCTGTATTTAATAGCTAAGCTATTATATTTGTTATATGGTAATAATCACATCTAAATATCATACAATTTTAATGAATATAATATTTAGATGTGGGTGGCTATAGCCATAATTAACATATAATAGCTTAGCTATTTAATCCATAATAATATGTGCATTCATACAGTTGTCATTGTACTATTGATAGCATAAAGTCCTCCCAAGTCAAAGATGGCTTCGTTATCTGATAGCTCATGATCTCACAGAGGCTGCTTTAAAATATGAGTGAAGAATGACTCCAAGCACAAGACTATTGGATAGCTCAGTGGCATACTAAGTCAAAGATCCATATCAAGGTCTAATTTTTCTTTTTAAAGAATATATTTTATTATTGTTATCTTATATTTAATAAAAGTGGCAGCTCCAGACTTATGACTTATGAATCCGTTACATTGTTTCCCAAACTGGGTTGCGGTATCCTGTTGACCGCAGAAGCTTTTTTTTCAGGGTGTTGGATACGTTGGATGTGGCAATGGCAATTCTCCCTATGGATAATTATTTGTGGTATGAGAGTATGAGTTTATTTAAAGATGATAATTCTGTTGTGATGGATAAGTCTGGATTCAAATCCGGGGGTGAATGTATTGATTTTCTCTTATTTAGAGGAGGGTAATATTCAGGAGCAGCAAGGCTCTGGGTTGCAACCCTGCCTGAAAAAAAACAAAAAAAAAACAACATATTTTCAATTCTCTTTTATTTTTTCATTATATAATGAAAAATATAAATGAACATAAAAATATTTTTACATTATTTCCCTTTTTAATGAGAAAATTGTGAAACCATAATCACATCAATACATGAAGAAAGCACACCTGTGTTAACATGTGCTCTGTGGTTGGCTGCCCCAATGCCCCAAGCTCTGCATGCGTTACATGGTGGTTGCCGTAATAACCTGACATCAATATCCTTATATCAGCGTTTAGCAAGCACGCCTTTTGGGTTGAGTCCAGTTGTTTATTTGTATAGTAGAAGGAGCGATGCTACCAGTTTTCACTCGTTTCTGTTTCCGATTACTTGTCTTAAAATGAAAGTTTCCATATTAAAAACTCTAATTGGGCTATTCATCATTAGAAGAAATGTTTGAAATTAAAAACAATGCTAGGTCGGTGCCCAATTTGAACTTAAGTCGGGTACAAAAAAAGGGCAAAGAAAGGATAATTTAAGAGCCTTGTCAATAAGAAACTATTGGATAAAAATGCTTGGATATGTGGGTGTGAAGAAAGTAACTCTTTATTTTTTTTGTGTGTGTTTGTTATTTGGTTAAGAAACACCGTGATTGAAGACAGATTAAATGCTTTGGACAGGTCTATAGAACAGTCAATGATTCATGAGATAACTAGTAATATAAAAATTCACTTCAAACATAAAAAAAGATTATATTCTTCTTTCAAACGATACACCTACTGACTAACTAATTTTTATATTATATTTTATGTACGGTATAGAGTTAGTTCAAGATAGTGTTAAAGAACCTGTGTGTGTGTGTGTGTGTGTGTCTCTCTCTCTCTCTCTTCAAACAAAGTGAGTTGTTATACTTTTACTAACCCTATGCTTTCCATACTTTTTAAGTTTAGTTTGTAAGTTAAATACAGAATTGTATAAGGTAAGCTGTTGTCTAATTAATTTGACCATTTTAAAGAGAGCGTCCTACCGTAAGGTTTACTCTCAAGCTGCCACTGGTAGTGCAGGGAATGCTTTAACTCATTGTTTACCAACAACCTTTCTTGGTTCCTCTATAGTGTGGTTTATAGGATAGAGAAATAGTGTAAGTTTTTAAGATAAGTGTAAACTGCTCTCGAATTAGTAATTATAGCTAGACAACTTTATCAAGTAAATTATTTAAATAGTGTGGCAGGACAGCTACGTACTCAAACCGAGCCCTGTACTAGGGTCAACGCGTGGGCCCCTTCTCTTTCTAATATATGACTTTATTGATGGCAAAATCTTATTTGTCTAGGATGCATTTAGCAAAAAAAAAGGGGGGGGGGAGTTTGAGGGAACTTCCTCCATCAATTGTTATAAAAATATTTACAGTGACCACCTGATAATAAAAAAAATAAGACTCCTCTCTAATCTGTTTGAAGTGGTCCTTCCCTATAATTCAACGTGTGTGCCATGAACTTTTCTAAGGTTTAATTTATTACTTGGTTGTATATAAAAATAAATCACGTGAAAATTCTCCACTAAGAAAAGTCTATAAATATAATTACACCAATTATTGCTTTAAATGGACACTTGGAGTAAAGGTCTTCTTGATTGTATTAAACATACTTTTATGAAACATAGGTACTGAGGTTCACTTCGAAAATATATACCAAATTAATTTCCAAGATCTAAAAATATTTATAACTAATATGCATTGTTTTGCAAAATGTATAGCCTTTACCCATCTCCCAATGTTTGAGCTCATAAAGATATAAACCTCTTAATTAAAACTGTATTAATTGTTAGTTGAAACCTTTCACACGAAAAGGTTCCAAACCAGTTGAAAAGTAAACAAATCTTATTATATTAGTGGACTTTTTTCATAGTTCATGTAATCAAGTGACACAATTTCTTGAAAGGTTTTAAAGGGTATTAATTATTACAAATATTCAATTGATGAGTAAAAACTTAATGGTTAAGATTTTGCATTGTGAATTATTTTTTTTTGTTGCACTACCTCTTACTACCCATTCGGGTTATACGCCTGTGTGCTAATTACTCTTATGGGTTAGGGATCACAAAGGTTTAATTTAGTGGAAATGCACCTGGATTTACGTGGAGGGGAGTGTAAAATCGTATAGGAAAACCACCCTCAGTGCACCAGACCAGAATCGAACCCCGCTCTCCCTGTCTTCAGCAGTCTAGTCCAACACGAGAATAACGCGCTAAACCACGTGGCCATCGAAGCAGGTTACCCAACAATTATCTTTAATTAGTGGTGATTTTATCACTGAAGCAATTGACGGTATTTGTATGGGTGTATGTTATTAGACGGTGGATGGCGGAGGTGAAGATTCTCAATAGGATTTTTTTTTTTAGTTTATATTTGGCTAAGCTTCATTGACACTTAAATAAGTTTTTTATATTGCTACATCTTTGAGCTCTATAGGTTTTTCTGATTCTACCTTCTTGTCCAAGGTCGTATTCGCTGGTGGTGGGGGAGCGGGTAGTGGCATGGACAGAAAAAAAATTATATATATACAGAGCCCTGCTTTTATGGTGAATAAAAAAGCCCATTTTCGTTTTTAAGTTTCCCAAAAGAGGTGAATAAGCGGTGAATTACAAAAATCCTATTTTTGCGACCAAATTATCGAATTAAGACAAAAGCGTTAAAAAAGAGTGGTTTTTACCAAACTTTCGTGATTAAGGTGACTTGGTTGGGTTAAAACTAGACTTTCAGGACAATGTTTGAAACAGGTAAACTAAACATATTGAAGTGAAAACAAAAAATTACATTTTGTTTGGACAAAACGGTAAAAAAACACTAGTCCGCAAAAAAATGTGCTGTCAACTTATTAAAAAAGTAAGATTTAGCGGCAGCTGGTCCGGGAAAAGTATGTACAAGTCACAAAGACAAAATATTACACAACAATTTATTTTTCAATATCCCAAAATATTAGCGCGAATGCCGATTATCGCGGACATCGTTTAAAATCACGAATATCGCACTAAAACGCCGATTTCGCGAATTATCGCGACAATTCTGAGCATATATTTGCAATCAGGGTAACCTGAAATGTGAACATCTGAAAGAAAAAATGCCATATCTAACATTCGCGAATTATCGCGATCTCCACAAACGCAGGGCTCTGTGTATATATATATATATTATTCTGAATCACCCTTCAAGTATAGGACGTATTTAAAAAGTGGTTGATCTCAAAAACTTCTCCAAAGTATAATTTAATATACTAACATTAATAAAGGTTCCTGCAAGTTTTAAATCAAAATATCAATTACAAAGGATTGTGCTACTATTAAATATATTGCATCTATCTATTGGGATAAGAAAGATGTTAAAATTATCTCGTTGCCGTCTTCGCTGGTTGGACGGTATGAAGCTTCACTCTCATGCTGTGGACTGAATTAATGTTAGACTGGATTACCAGTGACTGGAAGATAAGGATTAGAATCTTTGTTGGGTATAATTAAAATATTTTATTACTAAAGGGTTTACCACCCTCCTTCCACCCTGATATGGGTACATTTCCTCAGAAATTATACCTTTACTATTCCTATTCTATCATCGTAATCTAATGTATTCGTAACCCATAATTCGAACATGGTCTAAGAAGCAGTAAAAAGTCCTCTAAATTTGTAAATACCTATAGTTTTTTACGTAATACCCTTAAAGCTATAAATATAAATATGTTTCAATATACAATAAAATAAATTTGAATGATCTGTTGGATTACCCTCGTATTATACTGTGGTCAATGGAGACACTGAAAGAATCTGAAGAGAAAATAGTTTAAATCTCTTTAGGCCCCTGGGTAACCTGGTGGTCTATGGGCAAGGTGTCGGGGTTCAATCCTTGGTCCCGGCACAGATTTATCTGATTACCAAACCTTCCTTCACCTCTGACAACGCGTGTATTAATCACAAATTGTGAATGTGAGGAATGCCAGGCCTCCACCGTGGTTAGGATTCCACGTTAAACTTTAGATTCTCTATTTCATCTCACAATCACCCTACCATCACACATTAGCGTAAGTGCGTATAACCCGAACGGGTAGTAAGACGCGGTGCTAATAATAATTTAGGCTTCTGATATCTAAAATATGATTACAGAATTCTTAAATTTGTATAGTTACACACGTAAACACTCTTCTTATTTATAATAAATACCGGTAGTGTATTTAATCTTCTACACCGTTGTTATTTGAAATATTTTTGTATCCAACAGGAATTATTGGCTATATTTGTGTATTTATTAAATCAATGCTCGTCTGCTGCAGGTATTTGGACTGTTTGTGTGTATGTTAATAAAGAAACATGAAAATAAATTAAAACTATGAATCATGTGCTGGAATAACCTCTACTTAAAAATACAAATTTAACTCCCAATTACCAATAAATGTAAGATCTAACATTTGAGAGGATTATCGCTGTATCTGTTGTACGTCACAAGCGCTAACAACAGATACAACAGTACTCGAGACGTTGATAGGCCAAGGACAGAGAGGCCGCCACCACAAATAACGGATTACCTTAGTCCGCGCCTAATCAATTCGCTAGTTCTTTTCATAACCGTAACTCTCAAATCCTCTCTCCCCGCCCGTATTTCGACACTCTCCCACTTGTTGGACCCTTGAATGTACAAATTATATTATTATTATAATAAATAGCGAAACCGTGAGTGTCGACGAGCACCGGGCGTTGGTTAAATGAGCGAGTTACCTCTTTTATTATTAGCACCACGTCTTACTACCTGTTCAGGCTATACGCTCATGTAATAATTACGGTAATGCTTTTTAGGGATGATGTGTACCAGCATTTGCGTGGAGAGAGTTAGTGGAAAGTAGTTTTGGTAAGACCTCCCGCAATACACCCGACTAAGATTCGAACCTCAATCTCCCCCTAATTGGTCGTCGATCTAGTATACAGCAAGAGTAGCACCTTAAGGGGCATTTAAGTATTACGTAAGCACATTTTGGACCATAATCTTCCTTTTTTAAGTAAAAAAATTAAGCAAATTACCAAAAAGCACCCCCCACACCTCTTTACCGTTCTTGCTTACTTTTATATTTGACGACCTATTTTGTAATTTGTTCACAAGATTAACCTTTTTTTTATCCAAATTATACATTTTGGGTAGTTATTAAAGTAGAGATATAAATTAATGATGCTAAATTATTCACAATAAACACTGTTGTGAAACTAATTTAAATTTTTTGTACAAACCGGTGAAAGTGAAGAAAGTTATACGATTAAAAGAATGTTTACAACCTCCCCCCTCCATTGTCACAAAAAAAGCAGTCTACCTTCCCCACCCCTAAGATGATTGCGTACTACTGGTTCGCCCCCATAGGGCCCTTTATACAGGCGTTTAGTGACGGTGATAAACCTCCACTTGTGGATAATACCAGCTCACAGCAGGCAGGGTGGATTGAGAGATAAACATGTACTGGTGCATATTACCAGTTCACAACAGGCAGGGTGGGTTGAGAGATAAACATGTACTGGTGCATATTACCAGTTCACAACAGGCAGGGTGGGTTGATAGATAAACATGTACTGGTGCATATTACCAGCTCACAGCAGGCAGGGTGGGTTGATAGATAAACATGTACTGGTGCATATTACCAGTTCACATTAGGCAGGGTGGATTGAGAGATAAACATGTACTGGTGCATATTACCAGCTCACAACAGGCAGGGTGGGTTGAGAGATAAACATGTACTGGTGCATATTACCAGCTCACAGCAGGCAGGGTGGGTTGAGAGATAAACATGTACTGGTGCATATTACCAGCTCACAGCAGGCAGGGTGGGTTGAGAGATAAACATGTACTGGTGCATATTACCAGCTCACAACAGGCAGGGTGGGTTGAGAGATAAACATGTACTGGTGCATATTACCAGTTCACATTAGGCAGGGTGGATTGAGAGATAAACATGTACTGGTGCATATTACCAGTTCACAACAGGCAGGGTGGATTGAGAGATAAACATGTACTGGTGCATATAACCAGCTCACAGCAGGCCGGGTGGATTGAGAGATAAACATGTACTGGTGCATATTACCAGTTCACAACAGGCAGGGTGGATTGAGAGATAAACATGTACTGGTGCATATTACCAGTTCACAACAGGCAGGGTGGATTGAGAGATAAACATGTACTGGTGCATATTACCAGCTCACAACAGGCAGGGTGGATTGAGAGATAAACATGTACTGGTGCATATTACCAGCTCACAGCAGGCAGGGTGGGTTGAGAGATAAACATGTACTGGTGCATATTACCAGTTCACAACAGGCAGGGTGGATTGAGAGATAAACATGTACTGGTGCATATTACCAGTTCACATTAGACAGGGTGGACTGAGAGATAAATATGTACTGGTGCATATTACCAGTTCACATTAGACAGGGTGGGTTGAGAGATAAACATGTACCCATAAGTCTAACATGAAAGGGACTCCTTAAACCATATGGCCACTAAAGCGGGTTCAAACTAAAGTATTATAAGTTAGTATTGGCAATATTTTTACACATACATAAATAATAATACTTAGTACTGCGTCTTAATACCCGTTCGGCTTATACACTTGAGTAGGGGCCTACTAATTACGCTAATGAATTATGAATTGGGAGGGTTTATTATAGAGGAAATGAATCCGCACTTGCTTGGAGGTAGTGTAGAAAACCATTTAGGAAAAACCACCCAAAGTTCACCCGAGCGAGATTCGAACCTCGATCTCTCCGTCCTCGGCAGTCTAGCTCAACATGAAACTAGCGCGTTAGATAACTACGCCACTGAGGTGTGTCACATTTATATAATGTTTAAAAAGTAATTCATAACCATAGTCTTTGGTTTGTTCATATTTTCCCCACAGCGTTTAAATTTAAAAGGTAACCGAAGGGACACTGCGTCGAACTAAAGTAGGATTCTGTTTGGAAAAACATTTTAGAAAAGTTAAACTTTTTTTTATGTTCAATAATGATATTTACTTTGTTATTAGTATTATTTTATAGTTATGGTTATTATAAAAAGTGACCCCTGTAGATTAAATTTCTTTATGTCTGGATATGTGAAAGTATTGTCCGTAGCTTTTCGTTGACCTTGGTTGTTTTGGGATGAAGTGCTCACCTCAGGAACCAACGTTTGTGTGTTCACACCTATCCGAGGTCGACAGATTTTTACTGGGCGATAGAAATCCATGGCACAATTTTATTTGTAAATGAAGTACATCTGTCGGTCTCGTGCCTATAGTGGGATCTAAAAGAACCCTGGAAATCATGTGAAAATAACTTTCCAGCAAAATTGGTTGGCTTTTTTGCGATCGCTAGTGGAAATCCCTCTTTTTCTAAGAAAGTTTCGGGGATTACTTTCGAGGGTTAATGTCAGGAAGGGTATCTTATGTAAAACAGGTCCGCCAAAACAAATATGGCGAGTTCTTGTGACTTGCAAATAGGGTCGACCCCGTACGAGCGGGAAAATATGTGTAGGACAAGAAGTCCAAGTAGCTTTTGCAAAAGGTGACATGGCGGTCTAGGGCTAAGGTGTCGGACTTCTGTGCTGGCGGCCGGGGTTCAATCCTCGGTCCCGGCACATATTTATCTGATCACCAAACCCTTCCCTCACCTCTGACAAGACATCTTGTGAATGTGGGGAATACCAGGTCTCCGCCGTGGTTCGGATTCCACGTTAAACTGTAGGTCTTCCATTTCACCTCACAATCACCCTACCATTACACATTAGCGTAAGTGCGTATAACCCGAATGGGTAGTAAGATGCGTTGCTAATAATAATAATAATAATAATAATAATAATAATAATAATAATAACAGCTTTTGTAAAACTATCGAATACGGTCCTTCCTGCCAGACAATATATTCGTCACTTGAGTTTTTCTGGGATTTTTTTAATTTAGTTTTCATCATATCGAGTGTCAAATAGCGTACCCATTAATATTTCAAAAAATTATTTTAGGTTATTTTGTGTTCCCTAATTTAAAATAAACCCTATGATGTAACCTTAACTTTACTATCAATGATTTGAATCGTCATTTTCCCTGTATTTTTATACTTACTGTGAATATTTTACAAACAAGTCAATTTGTATAGCAACATTAACAATAACTTATTTCAAACCCTGGTCGTAAGCGTCTCTTATCTTCTGAATGAAAGTATGATGTATATATTAGAAACAAATTTGTCAATTGGCGTAACTCACAAATTAATTCAGGCGTAACCATCAAACCAGACACATAGTCGTACAAGCCACCAATATTAAGTAATAAAATATTAATAACTATTGATTGAATTTTATTATTTTAATATCTGTATAATCAAACGCGATTAATATTTATTTTATAGCAAAAACAACTTCGTAAATAAGTTTTTATTCAGTTTTTATTTAGTTAAAAAAAATTGTTTGCAATTAATGGTGATGCATTCAAACCAAACATTGTTAAAGTGTTTTATTAGATACCTTATTTAATATACATAGCTCATATCTAAAAAAAAAATTAAGATTAAACCAAGAGCATGGTAATAGTAGTGTTTTTACACATACCATGCTTAAATGTATAAAAATGGGGCTAAATTTGGTATTTAGACCCCGGTCGTCTGGCCTTAACGCTTTGTATACTGTTTACACAGTCGCTTAGTAAAATGTCAACTGAAAATCTGTGCTATTTCAATGAATTATTTCCACTGTCGACTAATACAGAAATTTCCGTGGTTTAAAGTCATTGTTGTATTGAAGTACACTTTTTTTTTAACAAGTGGTGGTATTTAATACTATCATATCAGTAAGTTTGAAGGATTATATTGTAGAATAACTAAATTTCGCCTGTATAGCTCAGTCGGCAGTGTGTTTGTAGTGCTAAACCAGATAATCAGAGCTCAAAAATATAGCAGGGCGATATTTTTATATATATTCATACAATCTCTCCATCATAAATGTCGGCTGAGACAACCTTTAAAAAAAATACTTACATCGTAAACATTTAATCAACATTTTATTGAACAAACCAGCCGTGGATTTAGTAAATTAAAATGTTTGTAGCACGCGGCCCGCTAGAGACCTCCGGGAAAAGGTTGGCCCACCTTTGTTATAAACCATCTTGATGATTTAAGCTGACATTTAGGTTTAAGGTTGAAGAAGAGGTGTACTTAAGCATACACATACAGTTTTGCCAACCGATGAACAATTATTCATTAATCTTATCGGTAAAAACCTAATCAACTCGACTACGTTCATGCCGAAATAAGTTGTTTTAAAACTTAGCTTGATTCTCATAGAAATATATTTGGTCAGTAAAAACTAAAGTAAATGTATGTGTAAAAAGAAAATACTATTTTTTATATTTCCAATAGAAGAAATATAATCTCCTGACCTTGTGAACTTTATAAAATAAGTTAAAACTAATTAATGGTTCTCCGTTTTTTTATTTTTTTAAATATACCTCTTATTTTTATCTTTGCGCGTCAAATTATACTACTAAAAATTACTCTCAGAAAAACCTACAAGAATGCGAGCTCATATTTAAAGTTATCGTCAAACCTGTTTGGGTGAGCCTGTCGTTCATCCCACACGCCCACCAATGTGGATGGATATGTTTATATTCCAAATAAACTCCTGTAATCATGTTGAATGTTCCCTTTTCACAGCTTGTAGCAGACCAAGTAAACACACCCCCCCTCTCCCCCCATCCAGACTACCTGCTAGCCCGAATACCCTCATCACGAATACTGGGCTTGTTTACTATATTAGAGAGAAACCCACGATCTTAGCTATATCGTCATTCCTATGCAGCACTTGGAATATTGGTATTTTAGGTCAGTGGTCAAAGGTTGATATTCTCTTCAAACAACCTATCGAACCGGCCTTGAATTCAACTTTTCAGCATAACAAACCAAATCATCCGTTAAATCTGCTGGCAAAAAACACCTATCCATGGTATGAGGGGGTCGCATTTCAGAAAATTCAAATTATGTCAGAAAACTCAACAAAAATAAAATTAAGATCAAATAAAATGTTAAAACCTATTAGCTTTACATCTTATATTGAAGTCACTTTCATAATTGATGAAAACTGCATGTCTAAAAGCCGTGACATCTCGGGGTTTGTTCTTTTACATAAAATACAGCAACAGTTCACACATGTATGTGCTACCAAACATTTAATATATTTATTTACAAAACAATGTTTGTATCCGATTCGGTGACCGCATAAACTAACGTGTTACTCTTGCAGAAGACTAGACTGCTGATGACTGGGAAATCGAGGTTCGAATCTTGGTCGCATGTACCGAGGGTGGCTTTACCTAGATGTTTCTCCAATTTTCCATCACGCAAATATGCGTACACTTCCTCAAAATATAACCTTCCTAATCCTTTAAACCATTAGCGTAATTAGTAAATAAGCGTAGAGCCCGAACGGCTAGTAAGACGCGGTGCTAAAAAAAAAAATCTACAATCCTGGTGTAACGATCTCTGGTGAGTAACGAGTAAATGTTTGTTGAAGAAACCTCACTTTCTTAATTTCCCCAAATAATGATCATTTCTAAATGTCATCATATTAGAGGATGTATATCTGTTACGTTTATAATAAGATGAATTGGGCTGCATTGTATGTTAGCACATCGAAAGGCCCGCGTGGGCTGTACAAAATCGTGGATCAGGCCACATTTGTCATGTCTACTTTAGATTAGTCGACTACTAACAAAACACAACTCTCTTCGATGGCCGCGTGGTCTAAGGCGTCATTATCGCTGTAAACTTAGACTTCAGGTGACGAGGAGATAGAGGTCAATATCTCATTAGTTTTATTTGTTAGCACTGCGTATAACTAATTACACTAATGGGTTAGGGATTAGGAAGGATTAATTTAGAGTAAGTACACCCGCATTTGCGTAGAGGGAGAGTAAAAATCAATAATGAAGTTAAACATCCGGGGGAGAGGTGTCCTCTAAATTGCTAAACTATTAGAGAAAAACTTTATCTTTCTTAGGTAAACATTGCGTTCGTTTGTGCGCGCAATTTGGGTGTTGGGAGAGTTTATTTCAAAAATAAAATTAATTTTAATCTATTGAGTGCAAGAATTGCCTTGAGATTGCCATAGTTTAGTTCAAGATTGTGTGGGGAGGAACTTTAAACATATTGCTCGACGGATGGTGAACGTCCTAATTTGATATAGTTTTGATGAGGCTTACCTACTTACCCGTACGAAAGATGGGTAAAACAGCTAGTCATAATGGATACTGTTCTTTTTATGCCTAGATAATAAAATTTAATCTCAATTAGTAGTAAACAATATGTTGTTGTTTATAATTAGTTTGGCTTCTTAACCTAACTTCACTTGTTAATTTAGTTAATATGTACAAATTGGTTACTAAATCATATATTTGAAATATTTATTTCATGAAATTTATTGTTTTTAGGGTACGGCCAGACTGAGCGCGCGAGCGACTAAAATATAAAATAGAACACATTGGTTGTAATGGGGGGTGGCCAGGAGCAGCGATGCGAGCGAGCGCTCGACACGCTGAGCGCGCGCGCTTGAAGATATATGGTTCTATTTTTCAAGCGCCCGCTCGACCGGTACAGTCTAGTTACAGCCTAGGCAATATTATTGTATGTTGGTTCATTGAGTGCTGGGGAAACTTCTCATTTTGACATGATATTTGACTTTTTTCTATCAATGATAGGTTTAACACACTTGCTATTAATGGCCTAGGTGACCTGCGGTCATAGGTAAGTGTCAGACTTCTGTCTGGCGGCCGGAGTTCAATCTCGTCCCGCACAGATTTATTGATTACCAAACCCTTCCTTCACACTAAGAATGACCTTGTGATTGGGGAAAGAGGAATATCATTAGTTTATTTGTTAGCACTGCGTATAATAATTACACTAATGGTTAGGATTAGGAGGATTAATTTAGAGAAGTACACCGCATTGCGTAGAGAGAGTAAAAATCAATAAGAAGTTAAACATCGGGAGAGTGTCTCTAATTGCTAATATTAGAGAAACTTATCTTTCTTAGTAAACATTGCGTTCGTTGTGCGCGCATTGGGTGTTGGAAGTTTATTTCAAAATAATAATTTTAATCTATGAGTGCAAGAATTGCCTGAGATGCCATATTTAGTCAAGATGTGTGGGGAGGAACTTAAACATATGCGAGATGGTGAACGTCCAATTGATTAGTTTTGATGAGTTACCTACTTACCGTACGAAAGATGTAACAGCTATCATAATGGATACTGTTTTTTTATGCCAGATAATAAATTATCTCATTAGTAGTAAACAATATTTGTTGTTTAATTAGTTTGGCTTCTTAACAACTTCACTTGTTAATTTATAATATGTACAAATTGTTACTAATCATATATTTGAAATATTATTTCATGAAATTATTGTTTAGTACGCCAGACTGAGCGCGCGAGCGACTAAATATAAATAGAACACATGGTTGTATGGGGGTGGCCACACTGAGCGCGCTCGACTCGTACAGTCTAGTTTACAGCGCTAGGCAATATTATTGTATTGGTTCATTGAGTGCGGAAACTTTCATTGACAGATATTTGACTTTTTCTATCAATGATAGTTTAACACACTTCTATTAATGGCTATTTAATTGGTAAACCATAATATAAATGTATATATGTAAACCGATATTAAAATACTTCAATATAATCAAGTAGCCTTTACAATAAGAATCACCATTAGTTTGGAGAGATATGAAAACCACAACAATAAATAAGTTAAATCACTTCAGTCACTGAGCCAAGATCGACCTTTGCTCTAGTCAAAAGCATCGATACAACGCACCATTCCGCATGGTGCGGCAAATCTATTTAAACATTCAGTACAGTACCATACGCATTCCATTTATTATTGGATGCATTTTACTTTTCTTTTTATAAAACACAATATTTTCTGTAAGATTTTCGAGGAGCAAGTGTACTAAGTGTGTTTGACAGATACATCTCTCTAACTGGGGGGGGGGGGTGACCTAGTGTTAGGTAAGGTGTAGACTCTTGCTGCACGGTCAATCCTCGGTCCGGCACAGATTTATTTATTTCCAAACCTTCTTCACCTCTGACAAGACATCTTGTGAATGTGGGGAAAGCCAGGCCTCCACCGTGGTCGGATTCCAGTTAAACTGTAGGTCCTTCATTTCATCTCACAATAACCCTACCATTCACATTAGCGTAAGTGCGTATAACCCGAACGGGAATAGTAAGACGCGTGCTAATAATAATAATAATAATAATAATAATAATAATAATGGCCTAATTTAATTGGTAAAACCTAAATAATATAATGTATATATGTAAACCCGATATGTTAAAATACTTCAATATTATAATCAAAGCAGGCCTTACAAATAAGAATCACCATTAGTTTGGAGAGTATGAGAAAACCACAACAATAAATAAGTTTTAAAAATCACCTTCAGTTCACTGAGCCAAGATTCGAACCTTTGCCTCCTAGTCAAAAGCTATCGAGTACAACGCACCATTCCGCCACTGGTGCGGCAAATCTGATTTTAAAACACTTCAGTACAGTACCATACGCATTTCTCAATTTATTAATTGGATGCACTTCTACTTTTTTTTTTTATAAATACACAATATTTTCTGTAAGAATTTTCGAGGAGCAGAGATGTACTAAGTGTGTTTGACAGATACATCTTCTCTAACTAGGGGGGGGGGGGTGGTGACCTAGTGGTCTAGGGGTAAGGTGTCAGACTTCTGTGCTGGCAGCCGGGGTTCAATCCTCGGTCCCGGCACAGATTTATCTTATTTCCAAACCCTTCCTTCACCTCTGACAAGACATCTTGTGAATGTGGGGAAAGCCAGGCCTCCACCGTGGTTCGGATTCCACGTTAAACTGTAGGTCCTTCATTTCATCTCACAATAACCCTACCATTACACATTAGCGTAAGTGCGTATAACCCGAACGGGTAGTAAGACGCGGTGCTAATAATAATCTAACTAGGGTCCGCTAATTACGCGCTCGCTCGCGCGCTCGCCAGTTTGGCCACCCAGTCGCTTACGTGCTCGCTCGCACGCTTGTCAGTCTGGCCGAACCTTTACCGATTGTAGTGACAAAACCAAATCTATACTTAAAAATAACATGTCCTGATTGATTGACTGACTGACTGACTGATTCATCATCGCCGAGCGCAAACTATCAAGGCTACAAGCATGAAATTCGGACTGTATATTCATTTTGTTATGTAGGCACCCACTAAGAAAGGATTTTAGAAAGTTCCACCCCAAAGGGGTCAAAATAGGGGATGATAATATGTATGATAATATGTATGAAAGTCCGTCATTTTGAAAGTTACATAAATAAAATTTTGTATTTCGGTTATTGACGTAAAACAAATAAATACGTGTTTCAGGAATTTTGGAAATTTTATTTAATAAGGGATGAAAAAGGGGTGAAAGTTTGTATCGGACTGACTGACTGATTCATCATCGCCGAGCGCAAACTATCAAGGCTACAAGCATGAAATCCGGACTGTATATTCATTTTGTTATGTAGGCACCCACTAAGAAAGGATTTTAGAAAATTCCACCCTAAAGGGGTCAAAATAGGGGATGATAATATGTATGAAAGTCCGTCATTTTGAAAGTTACATAAACAAAATTTTGTATTTCGGTTATTGACGTAAAACAAATAAATACGTGTTTCAGGAATTTTGGAAATTTTATTTAATAAGGGATGAAAAAGGGGGTGAAAGTTTGTATCGGACTTGCATTATTTTTGATCTGAGGTCAAGTTATGGTCATCAACGTAACGTAATATTTTAAATTAATCTGTAAATACATATGTATATTTTCGTATTTGTATATAATCAACTTCCACGCGAGCAAAGCCGCGGGCAACAGCTATCTAGTAGTAGAATATAATATGCCCGGCAGAGACAGGGGGTCGGATATTCCCAAATAGACACACCCATATTACATGGACGCCGGCCACCTTATCTGGTCGGTGTTGCTGTACCTTGCTTAGATATTGCTACCTGATATAGTTTCTATGATAACTCCTCCACCCCCACCTATGTTAAATTCATTGCCAAATATTGTAGACTTAAAAAATCTGAGAAATTCTGTTTGTCGAATGACCTTAAATACATATGCCAAGTTTTCACTTTTTATATTTTTTATTTTTAGCTGTCCACACCACTTCTATAGCGGTGAATTAGTTGTTTTTTGATGGGATAGTTCATAATATGAATATATTATATTGGTCTGAATACATGATTGTGAATCTATATTAATAAAATGAAAAATTTCTCTGTCTGTCATGTATAAATTGCGTGACATTTATCGCAGGCAGAGGGCTGACATTTTAAATTTAGTAACCCCTGTGCATGAACACGTGCCCCACCAAGCAGGAATTTTAAAATTATGATAATTTTTTTAGAATAATTAAAAAATTGTTTGGAAGAAATTAAAATTAAGAGGTTTTTTTCTGTCCGTTTGAAGGAAATAAAAACGTTGCCAGGGGTAGCCACGCAATCCAGTACGTTGCTACCACGGACAACGCTGAGTACTTTGGCTAATGCCAGATAAAATCAAATACATATTTTACTTTCTAATGTGAGTACGAAACAACAAAACAAATTTTAATAGCTATAGCTTTACATAACTTTCTATAATTTATATTTTAATATAAAGTTAATTTTTTTCTTTGGTGATCAAGTTAGACATGAGCAATTGACTATTATATTCAATAGTAAATTATATTCATAGATAGTAATCGTTATCCACGTGGCCTTAGAGGTATGTCTCACCATGGGTATAAACATTTTAAAAAAATATTCCCTAGGTGTACACCTTAAGAGCGTTCATCATAGCAGCCCAACTCAGCTCACGGCTCGCGCGAGGTATGGAAGTTAAGGGGATGGATCACCATGGGAGATGAGCGCGGCCGGTTTCTAAGGTGATTTCTCTGTACCCGATTACTAAGAAAACTACTATACACATTTGAATCAAATTTTTACTACTTTAAAGATCAATTTACTCGCGTGGTTTATAGTTTATTCATATCTACCGAGCCAATTCAAGTTTAAGTGTTAAAAAATAATTTAAAGAACACTGCATAAGACAAACTGGTCTTGTTATTGAAATGTGGGACGACTTAGGCTAAAACAGTTTTCATTATATTACAATAAACACATTTCTCTATCATTTAGTATAATTTAATGCCAATTAAAAGTTAAATATTTGTAAGCAGCTTTGTTTAAATGATTTTTATATGATCGTATTTTCATAGTTTAATGTTTTGTTTTTTAAAATCTGCATAAACCTAGTAAACATCATTGAGAATAATTATCCTTTCGTTTTTCAACATACATATTGTTCTAAACTAAAATAAAGTGGTACGGTTTTATTTAAATTCAAAAAAGTGTTGTGGTGCTGTATGCTGCGAACTATCGGTGTAAGGTTGAACAAGATGAGCCTCTCGTGAAAACTCAAGGCAGTGATGCCAAACGTTGCGCTGTGACTAACAGATGTTCGCAGGAAAAATATCAACTCGACTAAGTTCATTTATGAAATCAGTTGTGTGAATACGATGTGTTTTGCAATGGAATCCATTTCTGTAAAAAGAGATCGAATAAAATAAAATAAAAAACAACTTTTTCTCTCAAACATACGAAAGAAAAATAAATGCTCTGCTCTTGTGAATGAGATTTTTTTTAATGTGTTATGAATTTGTTATCGTTTCTGCATGGAAAATACAATTTTAAAGCTTTAATTTAGAATTCATCCATTAATTTCATATCATGAGCGTAGAATACCTAACTAATATAATAATTACGGGACTCGCTTTGGTGACCGCGTGATTTAAGGTACTACTCTTGCAATAAACTCGACTGCCGAAGACGGGGATCGGGGTTCGATTGCCAGTTGGGTGCTATGAGGTTATTATTGCTAAACTGTTTTCCACTCACCCTCAACGCAAATGTGAGTGTATGTCATCTAAAATCAATCTTACTCTTATCTAACACATTAACTTAATTCGTACATCGGCGTAAAACCTACACGGGCTCGGTTCACTTAGGTGTACCAATCAAACACTTTGGCCCTACCTTTGGTAATCTGATCTGTAAACAGTCAATAATTTGGTATTGATAATACAGGGTTATCTAGATCATTATGGACTATTGGCAATTTTAACAAAAAATACACTTGTCACAATATATAAATGTCTTGAAACTATTTTTCTATCTACACTAATAATATAATAATAATAATATTTAGCACCGCGTCTTACTACCCGTTCGGGTTATACGCTTTAAGTACTAATTACGCTAATGGGTTAGGAATTGGGAAGGTGTAATTAGAGGAAGTGAACCCGCATTTGCGTGGAGGGAGAGTGGAAAATCATTTAGGAAAAAAAACCTCAGTTCACCCGACCGAGATTCGAACCTCGATCTCCCCGTCCTCAGCAGTCGAGCTCAACACGACAAGCGCGTTAGCCAACTATGTACCGAGCGGGTAATAATATTGTAAAGAGGAAAGATTTGTTTTTTGTTTGTAATGGATAAACTCAAAAACTACTGGGCCGATTTAAAAAATTCTTTCACCAATATAAAGCTACATTATCAGCGAGTAACATAGGCTATATTTTATTTTGAAAATAATGCGGTGGGGGGGAAGGGTCTAGTTATTTATAAAGCTGGATAATGAAAGGGGAGTGGGGGCACTAGTGAACTTGCCGTGACCACCACTATTTTAAAATTAATAAAACTAACATAGTTCCATATTTCATTTTGACAATTATTTTTTGACGAAATAAATTAATCACAAATATAATTTTAACTTACATAATTTTAAGTGTGTTCATTGCAGGAGTTTTGATGAAGGACTTTGAATGTATAAAGCTGTAGATTGCATGCATTATTATATACTGTGTGTAGCAAACATTATTAAATAGCTAGTGATATGTAGATATTATGAACACGCCTGGAACCAAAGTTATTGATAAGGGACACACAGTTTATAAAATGATCATGCTTCAATGTAAAACTTGTGTGTAAGCCTATCACTTTTGGTCAAAATTGATATATAGATATTTTATAACGATTGGGCGAGAAATCTTTTCTTGCAGTATATTTCTACATGTTTTATTGTATTTATTATTATTATTATTATTATTATTATTATTATTATTATTATTATTAGCACCGCGTCTTACTACCCGTTCGGGTTATACGCACTTACGCTAATGTGTAATGGTAGGGTGATTGTGAGATGAAATGAGGGACCTACAGTTTAACGTGGAATCCGAACCACTGGTGGAGGCCTGGCATTCCCCATATTCACAAGATGTCTTGTCAGAGGTGAAGGAAAGCTTTGGTAATCAGATAAATCTGTGCCGGGACCGAGGGTTGAACCCCGGCCGCCAGCACAGAAGTCTGACACATTTCCCCTAGACCGCAAGGTCACCTATAAATATAAATATAATATTATGTAGGCTGGTCAAAATATTTTATTTCAGTAGGATATATAGTTCCTGAGGAATGGCAAGATTCAAATTTTTGTAAAATAAACAAAGAATTAGTGAATAGATTTTGTTTTTAAACAATTACGCTAATGGTTTTAGGGATCAGGAAGGTTACATTCATAGGAAGTGTACCCACACTTTCGGGGAGGGAGCGTGGAAAACCAGCCTCAGTAGAGCCAACCGAGATTCGATCCTCGATCTCCCCGTCATCGGCAGTCTAGTCTACTGCAAGAGTAGCGCGTCAAAATATTAGGCCACCAAAGCGGGTGTTAGACATATTAAAATATGTTTAAACTTTTAAAGTTATATTTGATTACAGAATATAATTAATAAAAAATAGGTTAATATAGTTTGAAATTCCTGATAGTTACAAGTCCAGTATTGTAACTATAGGGTTGTGGCTAAATTCCATAGGTCCACGCCCAAAATGGGGCCCACCATGCAGGTCCACCCACCCAAAATTAATTTGATAAGAGATGAAAGCATTGTCTTTTAAGACTATTTTTGTTTCGTAAAGATCTAATTATTCAATCAAAAATTACTCGAAAGCCACTTTATTGCTCATAATTTATGGTATACAAAAAATATATGTACATATTTTTCTGATTCGTTTTCAAATATTTTCCATTGTCTTGGAGTCAATCCCCTAAAAAACCCTCAAAAAGATATTTTTTTACAAATTACCTGCCCGACACTAATAAAGTTTCGCCAACACTCTTGTAGTCATCACAATAGTATTTTTTTCATGTCGACTTACTACACGTTTGAGTTATACACATACATTAATTACCCTAGTGAACTAGGAATGGGGAAGGTGACATTCTAGATTGAATGTACCCACATTTGCGTATATTAAGAGTGGGGAACCATGTTAGGGGAAAATAACCTTGTTACACCCGACTGGGATTTAAACTTTTAAACTTCCCACCACCAGCAATCCAGTCTTATAGTGTGTGTTACCCGCCGTGTTTAACTGACATGCTGAAGATGGGGATCACGGTTCGATTCCGGTCGGGGGCACTCAGGTGGTTTTTCCATAAATATTTTTTCCGCTCTCACACCTTCCTGATGCCTAACGCATTAAAGTAATTAGTTCATAAGCGTATAGCCCGAACGGGTAGTAAGACACGCTGTTAAAACTAATTAAATAACAATTGCGTGTTTGGAACCGTTTGAAGAAAAAAAAAAAACCTCGGTACACTCTATTGGGAATTGAACTCCGATCTTGTCACCAGCAATCCAGTCTAATAAGTCGAATGAAAAATTTTTCTTCCACTAGGTAAGAAATATAAAGAAAACCATACTACAGATTATTGAGTTCAACCTAAAAATAAAGTGGCAGATTTCTGCCGAGTGTGGTCTTTGATAAAAGCCTGCACTATATCCTTTCCCTTCCAAGAAACTTGACCCATGTAAACAACAGATTAGCTCGCTCCCCTTCCCTCTTTGAGAGCAAATTGACAGATATGACAACACAGCAACTCTAGCTCGGTGTCGGCTAAACAGTCCAAATAGTTCAATATTAGATGGGAACGTTTTTCCTTAGGAAATAGTGTGCGATGACATGTACATTATTTGAACGATTAATCGACATTTCCCGCGGTGACAACGGGGAACAACTCCACAAAGTTTCTTGATACTATATACAGTATGTCCCTAATAAAACAGAATAAAGATTTGTGCACATTTCTCATCTGAGTAGCCATTTTAAAATGATTCAAATTGGCCTTTCACTGCAGTTTTTATCCAAATATAATTTAATATTCCAACAATGTTTAGCATTTTGGAACTTTTACTAACTCTTTATCTCCATTGATGTTTAATCAGAAATGATCCACGTGCAAAATTGTTCTTGTAAACGTACGATTTCGAGCCGATTGTGTCACAGAGTTTATAGGTAAGTAATGCATGCTCTTAAGGTTCTTTTAAATACAAATGCCAAGTTACAACGTTTTTGTTTCTTGGTTCTCGAGTGCTAGCACCAATACACATATTCACAAACACAAATATCCACAAACACACTAATACGCACATAGGCCTACACATCCTAATTTTTTTTAAATTTACATTTTCCACAGTGGAATGAAATAAATGTGTATTAGGTATTTTATTTTAAAAACTCAAACAAAAATTTAGCTAGGAAAGATTCCTTTTTGAAGGCCTTTTTATGACCGATAATAATCATTTTCATAATCAATAATTCATGTTTGTGACAAATTTACATGACAGTTTTCATTAAATCAGCTCCTCAGTTATTGCTTCCAATTATTGTGATCCATGTACGGCTGTTGGGCGGACTCGTTGTAAACAATACAAGGTGAGATCTGGTGACCTTGAGGACAAGCATAATGAACATCTCCGCCCTGACTGCTTAGTTAATTGTCTTCTAGACACTCCAGGCGACACCCATACAGTCAGTCATCCTTCGGATAGGCACTACCCATATGGGAGTTGTTCTATGCCAGGAGACTAGGAGGTACAGGGGATACCTTGTTGTAGTAAGTAACAAGGAATGATCATTGAGGCCTTGTCTATGCCAGGAGACTAGGAGGGTACAGGGGGAATACCTTGTTGTAGTAAGTAACAAGGAATGATCATTGAGGCCCTTGTTCTATGCCAGGAGACTAGGAGGGTACAGGGGAATACCTTGTTGTAGTAAGTAACAAGGAATGATCATTGAGGCCTTGTCTATGCCAGGAGACTAGGAGGTACACGGGAATACTTGTTGTAGTAAGTAACAAGGAATGATCATTGAGGCCTTGTTCTATGCAGGAGACTAGGAGGGTACAGGGGGAATACCTTGTTGTAGTAAGTAACAAGGAATGATCATTGATACAATACTCCAAAGAACGAATAATCATAGTAAGTTATACCCACAATAACAAATTTTAATTTTAATTAGCAGAAAAATTATGTTCTCCTAGATAAGTAGTTTTATCAAATATAAATTTTTACCTAACTGCTTGCGATTATTTTGTTGAAATGCCCATCTAAAAACGAGATGTATTATTTACATACACTTAATACTATTATCTGTGGCCCGTTTTACATATGACTTAAGTGCCATACGGGCAATTCACGGTGAAATGAAATTATAACGTAACAATTAAAACATAGAATTTACTAAGTCAGTCAACAAGACTTTAACTAAAAGGGAATCTAGAAAACAGTAAAATGATATGTATTATACCCAACAAATAAAAATAAAATAAAGGTTGTAGGTTACTAACATTATAGAACTTCGTTCCCTATTACCACCATGTTGTACTTAGTGCATTAAAAACATTTTGGAACATTATAGCAATTCCAATTTAGCATTCCCTATAAAACCTAGATTACAATTTGGAATATTTTTTAGGAAATATTTCGTACAGTAACAATTAGTTCTTATCGCTAATTTTAAATTTCTGTACCTATACAAATGATAGAAAATTAATGGACGGTTCGCAATTTTGGGATCCATCGTTTGATGTGGCTTGACTATTTGCAGAGTTAGAAAACTAAGCAATATATTAGGTGTAATAATGGATTTAGGATGTTTGCATATTTAATTGTTGTATAATATATATTAACGTTTAAATACTATTCAATCAACTATCACCCAGAACTAAGTAAGTTAATTTTTATATGGGGGGTGGGGGTCCACTAGAAAATTCTACAATATATTTTGCTAGTAAAAGTTTTTATACACATAAGGATCCCCTAATAAGGTTGATCAAATTCCAGAGGGGTTTCGGAAACCTTTAATCCACCCTCCTAAGCTCTTCACTATCATTAATTTAAACAATTAAAAAAAAAAATTGTTCAACAATCTTCAGTTTTATATTTTGAAACATTGCATACGAATAATATATTGAAATATGATGATATTATAAATGTAGTCTATTATTTATTTACTCTAAGCAAATAAATAAAGCCATAGTATTTTTATCTTACAAACAGTTAATCTCAAATTATGAAATAAATTTGTGGTAAAGCCGCGTGGTTTAAAGCGCTGCTCTCACAGTAGGTTAGACTGCCAATGTCGAGGAAATTGAGGTTAGAATGTCACTCGGGTGTACAGAGGGTGGTTTTTCAAAATGGAGTCCTCTCTCTCTCTCTCTCTCTCTCTCTCTAAATGCATGTGTGGATACACTTCCATTAAATATAACCTCCCTCAATCCTAAAATCATCAGCATAATTAGTACATAAATGTATAACCCGAACAGATAGTAAGACAGGGTTAAAAAATATTGTGTTAAAATATAACTGGAATTGATTGAGACTTACATAAGCTATTTATTAAAAGGATGCTTGATAATAATATTATGTATTTTACTTAGTTTATAGTAGAAATGTAGGATGGGAAATATTTTGTGGAAAATGTATCGTTATGTAAATATTTAAATAGATTTTTATCTGTATAATATACACCATCTAGTTTTATATCTAGTTTCATCTAGTTCCTAGATCTAGTACTAGATCATGTACATTAGAGTAAGTGCACCGATATTTGCGTGGAGGGAGTGTGGACAACTATTTGGAAAACCACCCTCATTATATCTCGATCTCCCCATCATCAGTAGTCTAGTTTACTGCGAGAGTAGCGCGTTAGATCACGTGGCCACCGAGGTGGGTATCTAGTTATTTGAGTTGAATAAACACGATGGATAATATGTTTTAAGTTTTGAGACTTACATAGCATTTTAATGTATCCTAAGTACGTTAACACGAGTAAAATTATTAAATGAGTTATAATATAAGGTGATAACAGCTGTTACAGTTCCCTCCTTACATTCACATGTCGACAACAGCGCTTGGTGGTTGAATGTGTCACTAAGGTTGGGTCTGCTGTAGACCAGATATGCTAATATTTCAATATTATAATAAAAACCTAAACAAATAAAGGCCCTTAACCTGGTATTTAATGATTGTACAAATTATCATCTCTAAAACGATTGCCACTATTTGTATTTTATTTACAATATAATACCAGTTATAAGATTAAATTAGTTTAGGGCTGTCTTAAGTATTTGTCCATCCCTTAACTCAATATTTGATAGCTTTTTATATATATATATATATATAACTCAATATTTGATAGCTTTATTTATATATATATATATTATATATATATATATATTATATTATATATATATTAACTCAATATTTGATAGCTTTATATATATATATATTTATATATATATTATATATATATATATATATAAAGCTATCAAATATTGAGTAAGGGATATATATACTATATATATAGTAATATAAAATATATATATATATATATATATATATATTAATAGGGTCTAGGCACCGCCTCCCTAAATCCAATCCCTTCACCGACTTAGTAAGCCGCAACACGACACTGAAAAAATCTTTTGGGATGTTTTCATTTTAGCAATAAACTCAGGGCCGTTTTAAGAAAATGTTAGGCCTGGGACAAAAAAAAAAAAAAAAAAGGCCCCCTTCCTCTTTTATACAACAATTTTTCAATTTTAACATACGTAATCGGTACTTAAGTTACTTCATAGTTTCTTATGTTTTATGGAATATTGATCAACCCATTAAATGAATGTACCTTATTAAATGCAAACAATCAATCCAATTAAGTTGACTAAAGTAAATTCCTCTTTCCACTACTGCACTGTTAGTTGTTTGTAGACCGATAGCAGTAGAACAAAGGTGGCGTTTTCTACTGAACTGCAGCACATTACTATAATAATGTAAATCTTAGATTACATAAAGTTTGGATTTTCAGGAATCTGGAATGGAATCCTATCACTAAGTGAATACTTTTTGTGAATTATTTGTTCACTATTTGATGCGAAATTTAGAATAATTATTGTAATTTATTTAATAATTTTTGGGGGAAATGTGGCCCCCTGGAATGTGAGGCCCGGGCTAACTGTCCCCTTTGCCCCCCCCCCCCCTACCCTCCAACGCAGCCCTGCATTCACTGCATTACATCCTTCTAATATAAAATGGGGTGTTTGTCTGTCTTGGGAGTGAATAGGATAGTGGCTGACCATGACATTTTATTTACAATCTCTGGATATGAAAAACATACGAATCTGAGTGTTGGCGTGTATATATATATGTAACACAATAGCACAACAATGACAAATATTTGTTTGTACGTTTTTTTATGTGTTTTATTGGTTATAAAAAGGACAGAAAAATAATCAGACTTAAAGCTTTTAAAAGTACAGCCCTTTTTTATATAAACAATAACAAGTATAGTTAATATATATGACATTATATAGTGTAATATATATATGTATGCATGCATGCATTATGTATGATATATATTATGTATGTATGTATGTATGTATGTATGTATGTATGTATGTATGTATGTATGTAGTTGTATGTATGTATGTATATGTATATGTATGTGTTAATATATTACATCAGTGGTTCTCAAACTTTTTTCAGATTGTATCCCTTGGTCATGACTTAAAGTTTAATGTACCCCCAAGATAAAATAAAGTTCCAAATAACAGGTTTCTAAATATACACCACATGGTCAATTATTGACCTATTTAATCTATTAGTAAAAAATATCCGTAATCAAAATATTTCAAATGTGACAAAGCTAGTTAGAGAGAATCCTACTGTTATAGCTTTAACATTATCTCTTATCGAGATTCGTTACGATCAGTTAAAAAAACATAATTTTACTGTAAAAGTTTTTATATATTTTTTCACAAATTTGTTCAAAAAAAGGAGGGAAAAATTAAATATTTTCAAATCAAAATTTTTAATTGTAATTCTGGAGCTGATTTATTATGAATACCAAAGTTTTTCAGTGAGGTTTGGTGACCTGGCGGTCTAGGAGTAAGGTGTGCTGGGGGTCCGGGGCTCAATCCCCGGTTCCGGAACAGATTTTTCTGATTGCCAAACCCTTCCTTCACCTCTGACAAGACATCTTGTGAATATGGGGAATGCCAAGCCTCCACCGTAGTTCGGATCCCACGTTAAACTATAGGTCCTCCATTTCATCTCACAATCACACATTAGCATAAGTGCGAATAACCCGAACGAGTAGTAAGACGCGGTGCCAATAATAAAATAATAATAATATTAATAATAATAATAATATAATAACAATCTTCCAGTGATTTGGATGTAGCTGCATGGATTGGCACAACTTTTTGATGTCTGGTTGTCCAGTTAAAACTTTCAACTGGAGTTCTGGCTCCAAAATATGTAGCTTTTTGCGGTATTTATTTTTAGTTACACCATGGATAAAAAAAACACTTTCACGAATATATGTTGTTGAGAAAGGCATCATAAACTGCTAATGTAGAAGGTGTCAAGTAGAGGGTTAAAAGTTCTCAGAAATCAGTTTCCAGCAGAGAGCAAATAAGAGAAAAGTGGGGTGGAAATAACCATATAACGGTAACAGCCAAGAATTAGGGTTTTCCATAAGTCCCTTGCCATTTCTCCAACTTCCCTTTGAGAGCTGCTCGCGTACCCCCTGAAGGGTGCCCGCGTACCCCAGTTTGAGAACCAGTGTGTTACACTATTGTATTATATTCCATTTTTTTTAATACGCTGATCTGCCAAATTTTTAAAATAATTAAAATGTCTGTTATTGATTTAATATAAATTTGCTCCTTAGTTTCCGTTTCCTAGTTTATTTAATGTATATATTTCTTATTGTTCTTTGGGTCTGGTACGTTTTATTCAAGTTCTCAAGTTAAAACAGACGCTATCTCATTCTAAATGTCTGTAGGTGTGAAATTTGTATAGAGAATCAATGTTTATGTTGTGAGATGACGCCCTTCTAACACTTTAGGGAGGAATATTTTACAAGTTGTCTTTTGTGTTTATGGAAGTAAGAATGAAATGAGGTTGGTTTCTGGACCTCAAGGTTAAGGACACGTTCTAAGTATAGGAAATCATTATTTTATTGAAACCATACCTATTACAAGCTAACTTTTACTTCCGGCTTTACTGACCTCACCGCTCAAATATAATATATATTAGTTCTACATCCGCCAACTTTTTGCCAGCTTTGAGGTTATACCAATGGCGTGTGATCAATTCTGGGCAAAGGGAAGCAATGAGGCTGCAATTAGGGGGTCTGATGGACGCTAGTTTAATTGGAAGCGACATAATTTTTTTTTTCTAGTTAAAGTATTTAGTGGAAGAAGTAAATGGGGTTGACACAAACTACGCGTGGAGTAAAACAAAATAATTGTTGATCTTAGAAATATTACTCAATCATTAAATTTTATATATATTTAAATAATAATTGTAGTTCTAACTCAAATAAAAAGAATAATAATAATGGTCAATTTACGATTGGCAAAGTTTTCTCTTGGGTTGTGACCTGCCCAGTGGCGGCTCGTGTATAGGCACTGCGGAACTGCAGCAGCCCCTATTTCCACTTAATATTATCGATAATATTTAATGAAATGAGTCTTTTTTTCTTTAATTCCTTATTTATTTTTGTAGTACAATATATTACTTAACCTTAATGTCATTACTTCAGTAGCCATCCCCCAGTTTATGAAAAAGATACAAAAATCCTTGGGTCGAACTGTGCGCTTCACAGTGCCAGCGACGTGGTATTTGACTTTTGTGCGCATGCGCACATAGGAGGGGGTAGGGAGGAAGGCGGGACTGACGGGTAGAGAGAGCACTGTTGCTCTCACAGTGCCGGCTCTGGCATGATGTTGGAAGGAAGTTTTTTTTTATTCAGTGTGTGTTGTGCTTAAAAACCGTGTACCATATTCTTGAATGTGATAAAGTGTAGAAGAGTGTAGAGTTAGAATTATTATTCTGCTTCCAGCTATTCTATTTGATTTATTTTTTTTCTGTTATTTTATTTAACAGAAAACTTTAACCATGGCTTTGCATCCCCAAGAAATAAGTTATGTGATTGAAAGTGAACTTCAACAGCTTAAGTTTTCACAAACTATTTTCTCCATGAGAAAGTTACAGTTAAGAAATAGTCGTTCAACACCTATATTCTAATATCTCAGCCATCAAAAGCAACAACAAGAAATATATTCGTAGCTTTAATTCTGAATGGTACCAACGAAAATATCCATGACAATAAAGTTAGATTTCTATCTTTATAGTCCTATCTGTTTATTAAATTTACAGAAAATTATCGTTTTCCATCGATTTAAAATTCTGTATGGTTTATAATTTCTTTTTCTATTGACGTGTTTAGCTTTTGGCATCACGAGAAATAACAGTTTTAGTCCTTAAAAAGTTCTTGAAAGTCCTTAATATTTATGTTTCATATGTCTATAAGAACCCTGCACTGAATAAAATTACCTATTCAAACTTCTTTTTAGATCTCTGCTTGATGCGCGATGCGTTACAGGAACTGTCTGAGTTGAGCGAGACTTTGCAGCATCGAAATGTTAGCCTAGGCTTTGCAAACGAAAAGTTGAGATTAATAGTCTCTGTATTTGAAAGTAGAAAATCAAAAACAATTACTTATTATGCCAAGACCCTAGGAGCAGTACAAAATTTTAATCTTATAGGAGTTCCTCTTCATAAAGGGAAGGACGCAAGAATAATGATCTTTTAGATCCTGAGAAGTCCTAAGAAGCATTTAATCAATAAATTAAGAAGAGACTGCTGAATGAACAAAATTTGGAGATGGTAACTTGATAAAAGTAATAGACATGAAAAGCTGCCCCAAAAATGTGCAAACAATTTATGGAGAAAGTGAAATGCAGAAGTTCGCTGCCAAGTTCAAACTCAATGAAAAACAATTAATTGGGAGTTCCCAGGAATATGTATATAGTAAAACATTTCCAGACAGTCTTGTTGTATTGAAGAATATAATCAAGTCAGTTGATATGTTTTCCAGTGAATGCGAGAGGAGTTTCTCCCAGATAAATTTGATTATGACATCACTAAGAACATATTTTAATAAAACAACCGTCTCTGGTATTTTATTTATAAGAATAAATGGCCCCCTCTTCGTTTATTAAATCCCTCCAAGAATGTTGTACTCGTAGCTATTGTTTCAAGACGGCACTCTGTCATAGACACTCAGAGTAAGGAACGGTCTAGCAGCATTGAATAGGATGAAAACATGGAACGACTGTGGAATTTCTTCTAAAATAAACAGTCAATTTTTTCTAATTATGTATATAATAATCTATGTGTATTTTTAATTCAAACTACATCTGTAAAAATTAAAACCATTTGTTTTGTATAATCTATTACTTTAAATTTCTAATCGCTCCTATCATTCCCATTTGTATAGTAATACTAGTAGTAGAAAAAAAATCAAAATTAAACTAAACATATGATGAGAATTTGCATTACATTTAATTGAAAAACATTAAAACACAATCACATTGATACATTTTAAAACATTTTCTTCAGTTTTTAGAAGAAAATATTGGCTTAAAAATAACGTCTTTTGAAGCTTAAATAAATTTAAAAAATCCCCTGGTAGTGCATTCTGGTACCTAAAATTTTATAAATAAACCCCTGTATGTATATATATGGAATTTAAAAAGAACTTTTGCAAAAATAATATATATTATTTTTTACTGTCTATCTTCTAGTGACGTTATGATAACCCTTTGATGACACACTTATTGTGCTACGTCTATGCTCCCAGCATTTCATGTTTGGTTAAGACAGTAATGACGTCATGATAACTTCTCGAAACGTATTCTAGGTGGAAAGAGGTCACAGGTCACCAAGTGAAGGTACTGGTGGTGTCCTTGTACTAACTAGACAGCTCTCAACTGCAGGGCACATGCGTCACTGGGCGTCATTTATTCTGATATTCAACTGATATCCACGGCTCAAAGTCTGGTATGTCCATGGTCAATGTCTACTCTAGTATTCAACTGATATCCATGGCTCAAAGCCTGTCATCATATTTTCAGCATTCATTGTCTCATTATGGTTCAGAACAAAGTATGTCCAATGTCATCATATTTTCAGAATTCATTGTCTCATTATTGTTCAGAACAAATTATGTCCAATGTCATCGTATTTTCAGCATTCATTGTCTCTTTGAACTATAGTTCAAAGCAAAGTATGTCCATTGTAATCATATTTTCAGCATTCATTGTCTCATTATGGTTCAGAACAAATGATGTCCAATGTAATCATATTTTCAGAATTCATTGTCTCATTATGGTTCAGAACAAATTATGTCTAATGTCATCGTATTTTCAGCATTCATTGTCTCATTATAGTTCAGAACAAAGTATTTCCATTGTTATATTTTCAGCATTCATTGTCTTGTTATAGTTCAGAGCAAAGTATGGCCATTGCCATCATATTTTCAGAATTCATTGTCTCATTATGGTTCAGAACAAAGTATGTCCAATGTCATCATATTTTCAGCATTCATTGCCTCATTATAGTTCAGAACAAAGTATTTCTATTGTTATATTTTCAGCATTCATTTTCTCATTATAGTTCAGAACAAAGTATGTTCATTGTTATATTTTCAGCATTCATTGTCTCATTATAGTTCAAAGAAAAGTATGTCCATTGTCATCATATTTTCAGAATTCATTGTCTCATTATTGTTCAGAACAAATTATGTCCAATGTCATCGTATTTTCAGCATTCATTGTCTCAGCATGGCCTAGCATCCGGTACGTCTATTGTGAATGTCTGTTGTATTATCCAAATATTCACTAGAGGACCTGTTCCGTCAGTCCATTATATTTTTAATCTCTCTTTCAACAATGCGTGATATACCCTTGGCATGTTAATAACCTCAACCACTCGATAGGGGAATTTGGGCATACTAAGTCTAAGGTCTTTTGTTAAAATACTTTGTACATAATTATATCACGTCTCAACATTAGATTTATTAATATAAATTAATTTATGGAAATATTTTTACTTAAGAAAGGTAGAAGTTTAACTAACTCTCAATGAACAATTAAAAAATACGATATAATATATTACAAATTTACTAAGTAATATTTACTACTTTTATACTCTTAGTAGTAACTGGTGACAGCCAAATTATAAGCTCCTGTATTTTTACCATTCGATTCCTACAGTCCTATCACTTTTTTTTATCACTTTCTTTGAAGACACTTCTAATCCGAATGGACGTTTCTAATGCTGTATATTTTACCACTTGAATTAACCTAACCTAAAAATATTATAATCGATATTAGTTAATGTAGAACAGGAAATATGAATTTCAATAAATTATTTTTAGTTTTTATTATTCCCTCTGATAATGTATTATTTCTTTGATATTCTTTATATTTATTACTATTAATTACATATATATATTTATTACTATTAATTACATATATATATATAAAATTTTTACTTCCTTGCAAATCCTCAAAGAGAGAAAGTGTTGTGATCGTGAAAAAAAAGTAGAATTCAAGATTTTGATAGATATTGACGTTTTATGACCGACCTGAACCCGGAAATGGTGTTTTTACAATGCCTTCTTTCTCTCTGTCTGTCTGTTACTGGGTCTAAAGCCTAAAAATGTTTACCACTCAATCTAAAATTTGTTATTTAGTGTTTTCATAACGTTCCTCAGAGTTTTTTTTTTTATCCATCCATCCCTAAAATTAAGGGTAGTTTGTTGAAAGATGAAAAGAGAAAAATAATAGATTTATCTCAAATTCTTATCTGGGCACTGTTTAAAATTACAAATAAAAAGACGAATCTCATTTTGCTACGAAAATGACATTCGTGGAAATTTCCAATTTTAATTATATCTCCGCAATATTAAGAGTTACAAAAAGACTTACCATGGAAAAGTTGTAAAGCTCCTGAAAATAAACAACTTTTAACTGAAGGCATGTATTTTTATAAAATCAATAATTTTCGAGCTATGGTAAAAAATATAAATTAACAAAGCTTAGGGAAATGGAGATCTGAAAATGCACCGAACCAATAAAAGGTTTCTCTAACAGTGTATTGGTGTAATGTGATGTTCTTTTTCCCTAATTAAGTTTTTTTTAAATGTGTATCATTTAATTTCTCACATCTTACAAGTTATGAGTATGGTTTAGATAAAAGGTCAAGAAAATCTGTGAGGTACACTTTACCATTTATTTTATATAATTTTGTTTTCTAATCCCCGTTGACATCAACTAGTATATTCCTAGATATCAAACACAGGAGGAACAGTGGACCAAGATTTCATTGATTATATTTAATCAAATCTTTTCTCAGCGACTCGCTACCCATCCAGGCTATTAGAATTTATTCTAGCACGTAAATAGTTTATGAATATCTAAATTAGAATTTATAAATTTAGAATAAGTGTACTGCATTTTAGAGTAGAAAGGGTGAGAAACTATTAAGTGCATCAAACACGAATTCGAATCCCGACCTCTGCATCACCGATATTAATGTTAGTTAAAACAATTTTAAGTTCTGATAAATGCTTAGAATTTTTTTTATTGTAAAACTATCTGGAATAGATACGAGTCCTAGCTCATGATGATCGTCTTGTAAGGATACCACGTACATAATTTCAGGTAATATGACTCTACTCTCTTTTCGATAGATTGAAATTTGAGAGCTAAGCCATGGATGTAGTTTGCCCTCCTTCAGTTAACCAAATTATAATTCATTCCTTGAAATATTATCTCCTCACATTTGTTCATATTAAACAGTAAAATAACTTAACAGTGGCGTTACACTCGACCATTTCCCATTTGCTCAGAGAATTTACAGAGATTGAAGAATATACTTTTTTTTAATATGGTAAGTAGAATCTAAGTTACTCATTTGAAATGTGTCCTGCTATGTACGTATATACATACACATATATGTATATTGTCGATACTTAATTACTCTATGGAATTTGCGGATTGAAAGTTTATTACTGCTCTTATCAAAAAAGTACGCCCCTAACCTTGTCTTAAGCTAGTTCTATCCAGTTCACCTCATTACATCCTATCTCTTTCAGGTCCATTCTAATGGTATCCTTCCATCATCTGCGTCTATGTGTTTCCAATGGTCTCTTCCCATTGGCTTTACCAGTGAGTACCCTGAACAAGATTCTATAATCTCTCATTCACGATGCTTGTCTACGAGACTTGATTATCCTAACAATGTCTTGTTATGAGTACAGGGAATGTAACTCATCATTATGTAAACTTCTCACTTCCCAGTAACTTCATCACTTTTTGTACCTTGTTTTTGAACATCCTAAATGTTTCACATAAAGAACAACCGTAAAGAACATCCGTTAAAACTATTGTTTCGTATATTCTCAGTTTTACATTCCTTGAAATCAGGCGAGATGACAACTATTTACTGACCGAGTAATAGCATACATTTCCCAACTGTCTGTTTATTGCACCACGTATTAAGGTCGTCCAGACAATCTCCTTGTTATCAATGAAACATAATTGAGGAGGTTAGAGTTATTTGAATAAATTTACCCGCATTTGTATGGAGGGTAAGTATAAAACTATTTAGTAAACAACATTAGTATAACCCGCCTCGGTGGCGTAGTTGGCTAACGCGCTTGTCGTGTTGAGCTCGACTGCTGAGGACGGGGAGATCAAGATTCGAATCTTGGTCGGGTGAACTGAGGGAGGTTTTTTCTAAATGGTTTCCCACTCTCCTTCCACGCAAATGCGGGTTCACTTCCACTAATTCAACCTTCCCAATTCTTAAATCCATTAACGTAATTAGTTTTTAAAGCGTATAACCCGAACGGGTAGTAAGACGCGGTGCTAATAATAAAATAATAATAATAATAATAATAATAATAATTTAATCCGTGTGTCCCACAATGCAGGTTTCAATATGTAGCTTGTCTGAATATCGCCAAGTAATGGTGGTCAGGCTAATCTGGTCATTTATTAGTTTTCGTTTGCCTGATAATAAGTTCTAAGATACTGAACATTACACAGATTCATTCAGATAAAATAATCGTAGATGGTTTCAATAAATGTGATAATACCATCCTCCAACGTTTCAAGGTGAACGTTGATTGTTTCATTCTACGTTCCTCGTCTTATAGGATTGCCGTGCTGGTGGTTGCGGAGGAAGATAACCGCATAACAGTTCCACAACAAACAACAAGACTACCAACCCACAATTCTAGCCTCTTGCCAGGGTCCCACGCCATTTATCGCGTGCTATGGCGGTTTATAAAGTGGAGGTGGTAAGATGAGCACGAATACTTCGACCATGACGCACCTATACCTACCTACCAATCATTGGCTATCAGTACCAAGAACAAAAAAAATGTTTCTCCAGGAATTAAATAATAGTATACGACACAGTGAAATATTATCACAAATATACACAGTACATATAGCACTAATGGAAATAACTCATTTATATATGAATAAAACATCAAATGATTCATTCGTCAGGGTAGTAATTAGTAATACTTGTGAGGGGGACGGGGGGGGGGGGGCATCCAACTTACATATCTGGGTTTTTAAGACTCTGGGATTGGGATTTAATTTATTAATATCAGCTATCTACAACATTTATTTCTCGCTAACCTATAGTATCAATAAGGTTATGGCTGACCTGGTGGTTTAGGGGTAAGGTGTCGGACTTCTGTGCTGGTGGTCCGGGGTTCAATCCTCGGTCCCGGCACAGATTTATTTGATTGCCAAACCCTTCCTTCACCTCTGACAAGACGTGTATTAATCACAACTTGTGAATGTGGGGAATGCCAGGCCTCCACCGTGGTTCGGATCCCACGTTAAACTGTAGGTCCAGCATTTCATCTCACAATCGCCCTACCATTACACATTAGCGTAAGTGCATATAACCCGAACGTGTTGTAAGACGCGGTGCTAATATAATAATAATAATAATAATAATAATAATAATAATAATAATAATAATAATATAATAATAATAATAATAATAAATAATAATATGTTTACAACTATTTAATAAGAGGGCTTCAAACTGCTTGTGTCCAGGGCTGTGTTGTCAGCGACTCATATTTATAGCACTATAGGATGGAGAAAATTAAGGGCCCCCCACACGGTCAGTTTGGATTGATCAGTCCGAACTGATGATGGTCTGATGAATTTCCATCAAACAGGACTGTGGTCTGACCGTCCATCAGTCCGGAATGACCGTATGTGGGGAGAGCGGGTAGGAGGTCAGTCCAAAAGATCAGTCCATCAGTCTGCTGCCGAGTGTCGTGGAGCAAAAGCATTGTGAGAACCAATATTAACACCAGTTTCATATTTTTTTTTTAAATCTAGAGAGTTTAAGAAAATTTAAGAAAATTAGTCAACATCGTTAGATTTAAAAACAATCAGAAACTCTTTTTTATATTTGTTGCATCAGGTAAAAAATCTTTAATTATTGTGTTTATTCGATCATATTCATCACTCACAGATTTAGTAGAGAAATGTTAGTAAATATTAAATTTGGAAAAAATCGGCTTAACTGTTTAGTAGGAACTAAAAAGCATACAAACAAAATATTGACCAAAAACAGATTTTTTAAATCAAAGGAGCTGGAGAGGGGTAGGAGGGGGTTCGATGCATAAGCTCTCAAGATAATTTTAATCAATGCCGTAATACTCTCTCTATACTCGGTGTAAATAATAAAAAGATAAGATTAAGTTGTCCCAGATCATCTACCATCTTTTCGCGCTAAATCGCAAACTTGAGATTCGTAAGTTGTGATTAACTGAGGCGTCGCCTTGGGAAGGCGCGTCGAGACGCCAACGTCTGTCCTCATTAGTCTGGACTTGTGATCCGGCCTTTGTAGGAGATGTAAGGGGTAGTAGAAGGGGTGATATCGGCTCTTACAACTTCTACGTAGGAATAACGTCTTCATTTAGTTATTTTTAAATAAGATTATTTTCTAATTTTATAGCGCGTCCTTGGTGGGGGTGTGGGGGGGGGCTACAAGTGTGTAACTGGCCCTTCTATCCCCCCACTTTCTTTTCTCAAAATTGAGAATAGTTTCAATGCAAGTTTAAAGTACTTAAAACACTGCAGACGTGTTGAATCCACAGGTCATTTAAGTAATATCATGCTAAGGCGAGCGAGCACTGAGTTCAACCTATACACATTAATAATAATAATATTTATCACCGCGTCTTACTACCCGTTCGGGTTATACGCTTAAGTACTAATTACACTAATGGATTAGGAATTGGAAAGGTTGAATTGGAGGAAGTGAACTCGCATTTGCGTGGAGGAAGAGTGGAAAACCATTTAGGAAAAAACACCCCCAGTTCACCCGACCGAGATTCGAACCTCGATCTCCCCGTCCTCGGCGGTCGAGTTCAACACGTCAAGCGCGTTAGCCAACCAAGCCACCGAGGCGGGTGGATACACATTAAAAGTGTCTCTAAAAAGTACAGAAATAATGGCGTCGATGCCTCCTCATTTCTCCATCCTTTCCCCGACACTATATATCTGAGTGCGCCACTGTCTAGGCCAGGGGTACTTGATCTACAGTATAACTTGCATAGAAAGAACCTTTTCTGACAGCTATAAAAGTACTCGTCTACTTTCATGTATTCATACGTCAAGTCATGTTATATGTCTCACTTTTGATATTTTAACACCTACAAGGCCCGACACCTTAGCTCAGTCTGTGCCGTGTCTACCTACTGAGTTAAGGGTCCCGTATTCGATTCCCAACATAGCTGAAAAGTATAAAATTAGTGAAATATGTTGCTTCTTTCCTCAGTGATGAATTAACTCCCGGGGGACGGATGTTGTGGTTGATATGATTTAAGTGAGTTTATATAAGTCACGTGTTGATATAATCAGTTGGTTCAGAAATAGTACGTTAGATACCTCAAAAAAAAACTCCAAAATAAGATTAATACAGGCTGACCTGGCGGTATAGGGGTAAGGTGTCAGATTTCTTACTGGGGGTCCGGGGTTCAATCCTTGGTCCCGGCACAAGTTTATCTGATTGCCAAACCCTTCCTTCATCTCTGACAAGAAGTGTATCAATCACAACTTGTGAATGTGGGGAATGCCAGGCCTTCAATGTGGTTCGGATCCCGTGTTAAACTATAGATCATCCATTTCATTTCACAATCACCCTACCATTACACATTAGCGTAAGTGCGTATAACCCAAATGGTTAGTAAGACGCGGTGATAATAATAATAATAATAATAATAATAATAATAATAATAACATTAATAAAAAAAGAAAACGTTATCATTGTTGTGCGGCCTGTCACGCCTTAAACATTAAGGCCCACCCTTAAAATGTGGCTATTTTAGCTGATAGTTCTATTCATTTCCCTCTTTAAGGCCTTATATCTCGAAAACTAGGACGAGAAGAGATACCTATAATTATATGGAGTTAAAGAGAAAGGTTTTCTGTGTAAAACACACCATTTATGGATGTGATAAAAATTCTGGGCTAGACGCTGTCGTCTGTGTCTGTGCAAATCTTCAGTTCAGACCAAACTGACCGTGTGTGTACAAATCTTCACTCCAGTCCAAACTGACCGTGTGTGTGCAAATCTTCAGTTCAGTCCAAACTGACCGTGTGTGTGCAAATCTTCACTCCAGTCCAAACTGACCGTGTGTGTGAAAATCTTCAGTTCAGTCCAAACTGACCGTGTGTGTGCAAATCTTCACTTCAGTCCAAACTGACCATGTGTGTGCAAATCTTCAGTTCAGTCCAAACTGACCGTGTGTGTGCAAATCTTCAGTTCAGTCCAAACTGACAGTGTGTGTGCAAATCTTCACTCCAGTCCAAACTGACCGTGTGTGTGCAAATCTTCAGTTCAGTCCAAACTGACCGTGTGTGTGCAAATCTTCACTCCAGTCCAAACTGACCTTGTGTGTGCAAATCTTCAGTTCAGTCCAAACTGACCGTGTGTGTGCAAATCTTCACTTCAGTCCAAACTGACCGTGTGTGTGCAAATCTTCAGTTCAGTCCAAACTGACCGTGTGTGTGAAAATCTTCAGTTCAGTCCAAACTGACCGTGTGTGTGCAAATCTTCACTTCAGTCCAAACTGACCATGTGTGTGCAAATCTTCAGTTCAGTCCAAACTGACCGTGTGTGTGCAAATCTTCAGTTCAGTCCAAACTGACAGTGTGTGTGCAAATCTTCACTCCAGTCCAAACTGACCGTGTGTGTGCAAATCTTCAGTTCAGTCCAAACTGACCATGTGTGTGCAAATCTTCAGTTCAGTCCAAACTGACCGTGTGTGTGCAAATCTTCAGTTCAGTCCAAACTGACCGTGTGTGTGCAAATCTTCACTTCAGTCCAAACTGACCGTGTGTGTGCAAATCTTCAGTTCAGTCCAAACTGACCGTGTGTGTGCAAATCTTCAGTTCAGTCCAAACTGACAGTGTGTGTGCAAATCTTCACTCCAGTCCAAACTGACCGTGTGTGTGCAAATCTTCAGTTCAGTCCAAACTGACAGTGTGTGTGCAAATCTTCACTCCAGTCCAAACTGACCGTGTGTGTGCAAATCTTCAGTTCAGTACAAACTGACCGTGTGTGTGCAAATCTTCACTCCAGTCCAAACTGACCTTGTGTGTGCAAATCTTCAGTTCAGTCCAAACTGACCGTGTGTGTGCAAATCTTCACTTCAGTCCAAACTGACCGTGTGTGTGCAAATCTTCAGTTCAGTCCAAACTGACCGTGTGTGTGCAAATCTTCAGTTCAGTACAAACTGACCGTGTGTGTGCAAATCTTCACTCCAGTCCAAACTGACCGTGTGTGTGCAAATCTTCAGTTCAGTCCAAACTGACCGTGTGTGTGCAAATCTTCACTCCAGTCCAAACTGACCTTGTGTGTGCAAATCTTCAGTTCAGTCCAAACTGACCGTGTGTGTGCAAATCTTCACTTCAGTCCAAACTGACCGTGTGTGTGCAAATCTTCACTTCAGCCCAAACTGACCGTGTGTGTGCAAATCTTCAGTTCAGTCCAAACTGACCGTGTGTGCGCAAATCTTCAGTTCAGTCCAAACTGACGGATCGAACTGACCAAGTTTGGGCCCTTTAGAGGTTGAACTGCCAAACTTTAGGAATTGAAGAGAGTGATGAGTTTATTTAACGGTAGATTTGCTAGTTTTCCTCATCTGGGCTGAGTCCCGACGTACGTATATTTATATTGTCAAAAATCAGCTAGTTTTTATTCCATGGAGAATTCCAAATTAGGTCCAAGTTAAATATGATAAACAAAAACTAATAAAAATGACAAAAAGTATAGTACTGTACCCACCATCTTGAAACCAAATGACCGACATTAATCTTAATTTTTCAATGTGTTTTCTGGAAGGTCAAAATATCAGCACAGCCAGTTAAGTGTTTTTTGCGTGATAAATTAACAGCCAAATAAATACCAACTCATTTTGCATGTACTCGTTTTTCTTTGGCCGTCATCTCTTATATATTTCTATAATGTCTCATCTATAGCTAAGAATATTTAAAATTAGCTCCATGTAATATCCAGTAGGCAGAATCCGAGAAAAATACCAAAAGATGGTGTTTTTAGCCACCATTTTGTAACAAAGGAGCAGACTTAAATTTTAACATGGTTATAAGTTAACCGGATGTCTGAGTTGTGTTCATTCGAAATATCAACGTAATTGAGAAGGTGGTTTTTACGTGAAAACATAACATACAAAAAGCAGATCATTCATATAATAGATATTTCATATAAAAGTTTTTATTTCCTATAATCCTACAACTTTTCAACGATATGTTATTTCGCATATCAAATAGTTGCGGAGATTTGATCAAAAATGGAAGTAGATATATACCAATGTAAATTACCCTCTAAGTAATTTTTCCGTAAAAATTAAATTCACCATTTTGTTTACTTTGTTATCAGTGCCTAATTACAAATTTAAACCAAAATCAATAAAACCGATTTCTAGATAATATATGTTTTTCTTTTTGCTCCCAAGTTATCTACCCTTAATTTTAGGATTTGCTATATAATTCCAGACCATTTGAAGAGTCTTATAACAATTCTAGGTAATAAATTCTAACTTGATTGATAAAAGAGTTTCGGCTCTAGGCCCATCTGCAGACAGAAGACCAACAGACGCCAGTGCGAAAACTACTTTTTCGGTTTCATGGGATCATAAAACGTTGACACTCATCAAAATTTCGAGTTGAACTTTTCTTACGATCACTATACTTCCTCTCTCCTAGGGGTAGCTAAAGTTAAAATAGAATTTATAATACATTTACTAGCTATTTATTAAAAAAAAGTTATACATCTGTTTTGATTCAAATCTCATGAAAATGTACCATCAAACATATTTTTTAACATATTGGCTAAATTTGGTCTAACGCGCTACTCTCGCAGTAGACTAGACTGCCGATGACGGGGAGATCAAGGTTCCGATCTTGATGTGGTGAGGGTGGTTTTTCCAAAATGGTTTTTCACTCGAACAATATCACGCTGGATAGTAAACAATGAATTGCTCTCTTTATACATCTAATAGGAATTTGACTGGATAATGTCTGGACGTGAACTAATAACAAGATCACATGACTTTCTAGATGCGTTTCCATTGGCCGAAATATCCACAATGTTGTGCGATTTCTTTCCACCACTTCTTACTTTTCAAATGAACTTTACGCATTTAATTAAGCTATTAAGGAAGGGGGGACCAGTTCTGGGAATTTTCTTCGAAAGAAAATTATTTAATTTAGGAAATATAAACTCTCACTAAAACTGTCTGGGATTCGAACCCCAACCACTAGAAAACTAGGTTAGAAGAGGCTTACATTCTTTTACGTCCACCCGCTGATTCCAATATTATTTTCATGGACGAATTTGAGACTTAAATATTTGATTTTTTGGACCCATCTTTCTATACCAGTTGGTTAGGGTCTACACATTTTGAATGACCAACAAAAATCTTTTTAAACGTCCCAAGCGAAAATCTGGTCCAACATTTGTGACCAATGGAATTAGAGGCATATTTAATATAATTAATATAGTTATCTGAAAAAATATCTCAGAGATGAAAATATTCATACACAAAGATCATTTAAAAACTAGATATATCCAACAAATTTAAATAAAAGTAATAATTCTTTAATATATAACATGTAGATGATGATTATAAGGTGTATATGCTACAAAATACTAAACAAAACAAAATAATTTTGTATATGGGTTTAATCTTTATTTTTTATCCATCCAACATTTTTATTCATTGATTTAAATATTTTTTTCTTGCAATTAATGTATGAGTTAATAAGTGATTGTTCTGGTATACATGTTTGACTTACCTAGTTTTTATTGGTATATACTTATGTGTACTGTATAATTAATAATAATACATAATTATTAAATAATTTGTTATAATTATTTTGTGTGCTTTTATTTGTATTCATTTTATGCTTATGTTTCGTTCTTGCGTTTCATTTATTTTGCGTTTTATGCACTTTTCTGTAAATAAAATAATTATTTTAAAGACAACGGAATAATCAAAATTTATATGTTTTTATCTTAAAATATACATTTACTAAAAAATCGTAAGATTAGTGAATGGAAATAATAGGACTATACATTTTTTGTAGAAATAATACAACAAATATCTTAAGTGAAATAATATACACTGTTACTTAGTCTATGCCATTAGGAACTATGAATACTGTTACAGAAAAATTGAGAAAATAGAAATATCTTTGGCCACCATAGAGCATAAGAATCAAATTTATTTTCGAAGACCCGAATTAAAAAGTACTGTATATTTATTTGCTTATAACTCAGAATTTATTGGTCTTATAAAAATATATTTCAAACAAAAGATTTTTATTTTTAATAATACTACAACTTTATAATGATACGTTAGTTCGTATCTCAAATAGTTGCGGAGAAAGGATGTAAATTGGAAAGTTTCCTCATGTAAGGTATCCTTAAATTAATTTTCATGAGAACATGAGATTGTTAATAATGATAAACAGTGTCTAGATATAAAATTTAATCAAAATCATTGGAGAAAATTTAGAGATAATTTATGTTTTATCTTTTTACCCTTCAGTAAACTACCCTTAATTTTAGGGTTGGATATCTAATACCAAAATCTCCTCGAGGGGACCTTATGAAAACCTCGGATACCAAGTTTTAGCCCAATCGGTAAAATAGTTTCGGTTCCAGCCTGAGGTACAGACAGACAGAGATATATACAACATTGCGAAAACCACTTTTCTGGTTTCTAGGGGTCATAAAACGTCGACATTTATCAAAATCTCTAGTTCGTTTTTTTTTACGATCACAATAACTTCTCTCCGAGGTGTCGAGAGAAAGCGAAAATTATTATTATTAGTATTATTATTATTATTATTATCACCGCGTCTTACTACCCGTTCGGGTTGTACGCACTTACGCTAATGTAGGGTGATTGTGAGATGAAATGGAGGACCTACAGTTTAACGTGGAATCCGAACCACGGTGGAGGCCTGACATTCCTCACATTCACAAGATGTCTTGTCAGAGGTGAAGGAAGGGTTTGGTAATCAGATAAATCTGTGCCGGGACCGAGGATTGAACCCCGACCGCCAGCACAGAAGTCCGACACCTTACCCCTAGACCATCAGGTCACCAGAGAAAGTAAAAAGAAGGGGTTTAAACTTATTTCATGGCTAGAAACGTCTCAACGATCAATGTAGACCTTCAATGATTGGAGTACAAATAAGTAAACACGTGCTGGGTCTTCCCATTGCAAGGGATTATGAAAGGGTAATCCTTAGCTACAATTTATTGTCTAGGAGACGAATGATGTTCATTGTAATAATTTCCTTTAAAATCATGTTAGAAACCCATTGTAGGTTCGTAATCTCATTGTTAATATATATTTATCTTTGTTGGAAGAATTAGTAGAATATTGGGATCCAGGAAATCACCAAGGTTCGTTACAACATACGTATAAAAAATTTATATATATATTATGATTACATGTACGTGTATTTATTTTTATTATGCATATGTACATAACACATACTTATAATATTATATACATACTATATATAATATATATTATACTTAATATATTTATTCACGAGTAAAATAAAATTAGATTCCATTCCAAGCCGGGAAAACTTGTTGTCTATATTCAGGAAAACTAAATTTTTACAGGGTTTGAACCTAGATCATCCAACATTTTAATATAGCTTGTTTTCCTTCCTCCCTCTCTGAGTATAATTTTAATGGACACAATTGTGTGTCCATTAAGATTAGTTACTGAAGTAGTTTTTCTTTAACTCGATAAGTTTCGCACACTCCTAAGTGGCGTAGTTAGCTGACGTGCTTGTTTCGTGTTGAGCTAGATTGCTGAGAATGGGGAGATCGAGGTTCAAATCTCGCTCGAGTGAAATGGGGATGTTTCTCCTAAATGGTTTTCCAATCTCCCTCCAAGCAAATGCGGTTTCACTTCCTCTAAATTCAACCTTTCCAATTCTTAACCAATTAGCGTAATTAGTACTTAAGCGTATATTTTTTTTAGCACCGCGTCTTACTACCCGTTCGGGTTATACGCTTTAAGTACTAATTACGCTAATGGATTAGGAATTGGGAAGGTTTAATTAGAGAAAGTGAACCCGCATTTGCGTGGAGGGAGAGTGGAAAACCATTTAGGAAAAACCACCCAGTTCAGATTCGAATTTTCGATCTCCACGTCCTCAGTAGTCGAGCTAAACATGACAAGCGCGTTAGCCAACTACGCCACCGAGGCGGGTCTTAAGCGTATAACCCAAATGGGTAGTAAGACGCGGTGTTAAAATGAATAATAAAATAACAAGCTTCGTGTCTTACTATTCGTACTATATATGTATTTGCATATATTATATATTTATTAGAGTATTTATGAGCATGGTAGAATTCTAGGGCAAACACACCTTATTCGCGTGAAGTGAGATTGGTAAACCGATTAGTAAACACCACCTCACCAGATTGGGCTGGAATTCATCTTCCTCTCTGGAACACCAAATTAGACGAGCCTAACGTATTTACCCACCAGCCACTGGTGTGTGGTCTAGTTCTTAAGCACAATGCTAGTAAATGTCTTATAATGACATGCACAATTTATCAAAGCAAGCAGTCTTACCACTCTTATTTTTCTTACTCGCGTTGTACTGTATTTGGTTCGAGTTAAGGGCACTGACTACTTCAAGAGGATTCACTCTCATACATTAGAATCTTTTATTTAAAGGAGAGTTCAGAATTATCAAAACTAATAAAACAATGCTTAACTATCCTTAGATATTCTGTTGTGATTCTGATTTAAAAAAAGTGTTACTACACATTCACATTACTTTCTTATTTATTCTACTGTAATTTGGATAAAATTATTTCCAAAATTGATTAAAAGTAATTTTCCTTTGAATAAGTTTCCCTAAGAAAAACAAACCTAATTTATTACTCCCGTTTAAAAAAAATTACAAAAAAAACCTTTAGATTAATTTTTCTCCAAAACACAAGTAAATAAAATTATTTATTTTTTAAAACATCCATCATATCACTATTTTGGACAAATCTGTTAAAATACATTTTTAAAAATTTTGAATTTTCAAAAAGAATTAATTTGTAAACACATCTTAATATTAGAACTATAGTTAAAACTACGATATTTTCTTGAGGCATGACCTTTAGGCCTAAATTTCAAATTTTCAGATTTGACAGAACTCCCTCAACAATATCAGCTGCATCTTCAGGTACTTACACAGACAGATGAAAGATATGGATAGATGGATAGACAGACGGGCATACAAAGAAACAACCATAACTGTGAGGAATAATTTTTTGAGTTTAGGAGCCTTAAAACCGGTTGAGATCTATCATAACCACAAGGTTAACATTTCTCACGATTTCAATAATTTTTATATAAGATAAAATAATAGCTTTATATTTCAAGGAAGGCTAGATATATGTTCTTTTGCCGTATATCTTAATCTAAGAACTCAGAAATTTCCCCTTAAGAGTCGTTGAAGCTAAACTATTCTATGCTTTCATACAATTATAAAACTACATAACTTTAAATTGCAGGTGTATAATTTAATAGTTACACTTTTACACCTTCTACAGCCATTTTGGTGTGAGATATCTTATTTTAAAATAACAAAACATTTCTTAGTTAACTGTCTATTTCCGAACGTGTGCAACGCGTCTCAGTTCTTTCGTAAATGGCCCCTTAATGTAAATGTCGATCAGATTATTAAACACGACTTACATAGATAGGTCTCAGATCCGTTCTCTCTGTTCAATACGGTTCAATTATTTTCCACTTGGCTACCGAAATGAACACCTCTTTACAATCTAGTGGTTAGTTTCTCAACCATCAAGAGACAATGGACAAAAACACGCCTGCTGCATTCATACGTGCGAGCTTTGTAACCACTTGCCCAACGAAATGGAATTCATAATTTATATCTGGGTTCTGCAATGTTGGGGAGTAAAAAATAACCACAACCTTCTTTTGTATTTGACCTGATATAGGTGCGCTGTGTTCATTTTGTAATGTTTTGGCACCCAATCACCGCACGCGCGGTCTGTTAATGTTTTGTTTTGGCTGTGTTGAGACAGTCCACTAGCTTGAGAGAATACTAAGATATGATTGAAGTGAGGTGAACTCAATGAATGACTCAGTGACTTGGCTTTAGTAGAAATTAGGGCGGGAGGGAATTCGATTAACTTTGTGTCCGCCTTGGTGAGCACATGGCCTAAGGCGTAAGCTCATCTGGTCTGATTTGCTGGTGACGAGGAGGTCTGGGTTTCAATTCTGCCAAGTGTACTCAGGGTGGTTTATCCAAAATGGTTTTCCATTTTACCTACAAGCAAATTCTGGCACAGTTATTTTAGTTTCTTCAACCACGCGCAGTAGTATAAATTTGCAGATTGTAGTAATTAGTAGTATGACAAAGGACTTTCTCTCTCTTTTTCTCTTTCTCTCAATACATATATATATACTATATATATTTATAATATTTTATATATACTAATAAATTTTAAAAATTTTAGTGTTTTTATATGTTTATAATATATTCTATTCGCACCTAATACATTTATATATATAGTGTTAGGTGCGATATGAATAACTAATTATATCAGTACATGACTAATAAACTAACTTAAATCAAGAAAGACACAACATCCAGCCCTCGTTCGTTAATTCATCAGTGTGAAAGGCAGACCACATTTCACCAATGATACATTTTTCGCCATGCCGTGAATCGAACTAGGTACCATTATCTCTGAGACAGACACGCTACCGACTGAGTTAAGGTGTTGGACTAATAGATATCAATTACTTTGATTGTAGAAGTTATATTGTTTAAAAGTTACTTGTAATATGGGGTTGGGTTCTAGACCTTGGCTTTCGACCTTTCTTACCTCTGCTCTCCTGGCTTGTGGAAAATTCATTTCTGAGGTGGGGACACCATTAAGGCGATCCATTATTCCAGATGATAAGTGAGAATGATGAAGGTGGAAAGCAGAGGGGACCTACAGTTTAACGTGGGTTCCGAACCACGGTGGGGCCTGGCATTCCACACATTCACAAATGAATGATGGCGCACACTTTGCCAGAGGGGAGGGAAGGGTTTGGTAATCAGATGAATCTGCCGGGATCGAGATTTGAGCCCAGACCCTTAACACAGATGTCTGACACTTTACCCCTAGACCACAGGTCCCCATGGTTAATTTTATATTAAATTAGTTTATATTTTACTAGCCATTTAAAGATAAAATTACTTATTATGGACACAATTTTAAAGGTTCAAAAGTTGGATATTTAATAAGATTATAATAAAACCATTTACTTTCATAATTGACACAAAATTATTACCATACAACATTTTAGACCCCTTCCTGTAATAACAAGGACAAAGGCGTATATTTCTGGTTGTCTGGCTTACTGAGTATAAGAAGTCTAGCTTTAAATACTGGACAAGTGTAGTGAAGCGTTTTTCCAAAAATTATTTTCTATTCTCTTCCTTTCTATCCACGTACAGTTCTTATAAAGTGTAGATTCTTGTTCTTACACGATTTGGGGGGTTATGAATATATCCTGGAACAGTCTTAATACGCTGAGCAAGGGATACAAATATTTACTATACCATGTTTTAAAATGTAATGCAAAACCATTTAAAACTACGCCTATTTATTTGTATATGATTCCAATTTCAGTGATATGCTATACATTTTAACAGTTCTTATGATAGGCTGAAACAAGTAATCAATCAAATATTGAATACTAAGAGATTTTTCTATAAGTTACTTGAAATATTATAATATGTGTAAAAGGATTAGGCGGAATAATAAAAATAGTGTGTTGATACGGAAAGTGAACTCAGGACTATATTTGTGAGAATGTCCAACTATAGATCCAGGTCTGTCTATTTTAATGTCCTATGACTATGTTGAATGTTAACTATAGATCAGCTTCAAGTTTTTTTACTTGTCCAGTGACTAATGTTGTAGTCAATTAGATCCTTCAGTTCTTTTATAGTCCTTACTAAATGTTGAGAATGTTTAACTATTAGGGTGGGCTGGAAAAAACCAAGTTAAGACCTTCAAATTCTAATAGCACAGAAAAGTTGCACTTTTGTTATACTAAATCTGGGTTAAATAAGGACAAATTTATCGATGGTTTTTCAGATCGCACATAGGGCCTGAAGTTAAAAAAAACTACTTAAAAACAACAAATTGTCCATTATTTTTTATTTTCTTAATATTAATTTTTAGACATCTATTAGCACGGAATCATTTATTTTTAGCTACATAATAATTGAACAAATTATTTAAAAAAATGTTATTGTTACTGTTTTCAGATCGCGCGTGGTCCTAAGGTTGTGAAATTGCTGAAAAATTGCTGTTTTGCAATTTTACAAACTTTTTTTTCCCCTATGCTAAAAAGAATATATGATATTATTAATATGTAATATTTTTAATCATAAACTTACAGTTACAGTAGCAAAGGAAATACACTTTGATGGTAGAAAAGATAATACTATGGTTCAAGAAAAAATATGAGCCAAAATGTACCCTAGATTAGTGAAGGAAAAGCATATCAGTTTGATTCACGAGCCTGATGGACAGTAGGCCGGTAAATTTGGTACTGGAAGTAGAATACTAAGGGCATCCTTAAGTATTTATAATCTGAAAATTTTGACATCAGCCAGGGAGTAACGATTGATTGCGATGGTAGAGACACAAACACTAGATGGAAAAGTTATGTGATTTGCAATATTGAGGTCGAAATTCAGCGGCCAATGCATTGGTTAATTTTCTTACTTCACTTAAATGAACACCACTTCAGACATTTGTTTGAATATTTAGACAGTGATACGACAGGCTCAGCTTCATTTTCCGGGGAAATCGGCAAACAACAACCAAGCTGTGAGTAACTACCTATTGTTAATCTTGAATCAATCAATGTAACAAAAACTGATCCAAAGAATGACCAACAGTATTTATTTGAATTGTCCTGGAAGTCTAGACAGGAGAATGTGCACCAGATCTTGCTGTAAAAGATCCAGGAGCTCTCGGTCATCCCGATGGTTGACATTTGCATACCGAGTCTTACGATTGTTTATTTCCCAAACTAATCCTTCTAATGAACTTAAGATACTTGCCAGTTACATTGTGAAAACGCATGTCCAGTGTGCTTTGAGATTAAGTGGCATTTATGGACCTAGGCATATCATCAAGGTTGTACAAAACAATACATTTGCCCAAAGATCTATTGAAAATAATAGATTCAGTGATTCAAAGGAACACTTTCTTCGCTCATACTGAAAATATGTTATTGGTTATGGCAGTGGATGAAAGGCTACACATAATAAAATTAGCCTTTAGGAGAGTACTGAAAGCTAGAAATAAATCATCAAAAGGGAAATCTGTGAGAACTTTTCTTCCAACCTTGATACATTTTTAAGACTCAGACTACACAGACTGGATTGAGTGGAAAAAATGTAAACGGTCCTCTCCATCAATGATGGAAAGTTTGTCACCAAAAAGTATTTTGCTATCTCTAGAAAGTAAAGCTTTACCTGAATTTGAATTTATAAACTTTCCTTGTCACACACAAGCAGTGGAAGTATGTGTAAAACTTGTAACAGCATTTGCGGGAAAATTATGTGGACAAGACAACGGATCAGGTATAAAAGAACAACTTTGCCCTCAAGATCTGCAATGCCAAAATTTGGTCAAAAATCAGATTTCAAGGCCATGCCTAAGATTGATCAATGATGAGATCACGTACCATGAATTTTAAATAACCATGTTCTGTTAGAATGGTTGGATGGTTGGGAAGGGTGTGGGTGGAACTCAAATTTAGCTAATTCCATTTATTTGCGAAACAAGTGAACTCACGAACCAAACATGTAAATTATATTTCTTTTTGGTATTTGTCACATTATTATGTACCTAAAAATAAACGATTCCGTGCTATTAGATGTCTATAAACTTTATATGAAGGAAATGGAAAATAATTGAGAATTTGTTGTTTTAAATTAATTTTCGCAAACTTTAAGCCCCTTACAGGATCTGAAAATAACACTGATAATTCTTTGAATAATTTTTCCATTTGTTATTTAGCTAAAAATAACTGATTTCGCGCTATTAGATGTTTATAAAATTAATATTAAAAAAATGAAAAAAAAATTCAGTAGTTTTTTAAATGTTAGGCCCTATGCACGCCCTGAAAACAACACCATAATTTTTTAAATTATTTTTTGCCATATTTAAGATAAAATAGTGCAACTTTTCCGTGCTATTAGAATTTGAAAAACATAACCTAATCTTTTTCAGTCCATCTTATTAATTATAGATCCAGGCTTTCATTTTTTTTTTACCATTCACAGTGACCTAGTGTTGAGAATGTCTAACTATGGATCCCAGGCCATCTGTTTCTTTTTTACCAGCCCTAGTGACTAAGTGGTGACAGTGTCTAACTATAGATACAGACTTTCTGGTTCTTTTTTTATCAGTCCTAGTGACTAAGTGTTGTGAATGTCCAACATAAATATAGGTTAACTTTTGTACATACAAGTTTACATGTTAATTTATATTTTCTACCTCTAAAAGACTTTTATGTCTACAATTTCAATGTGATGAACCAAATTGAGCTTTCTCAACTTTGCGATCACCTTTATTAGGTTTTCCTAAGCTTATTTTTAAAAAACCTACTCTATTAATAGAGCAATTTTATTCTGACCTCATAAGTGAGATTATCCGGCCATTTAAAGGTTTACCCCTTTCTTTCACCCAAAGATACAATTTTATATATTGAGTCTTTTATTTTCTTATGGTTAGTAAAATAAAGTTGAAGTTTAATAATTGTATTTTGATAGCAAAAAAAAATTTGTGGGAAATTATTAATAATTATTGTATAGTATTATATATAATGGAGGTGAAGAAGAAGGAAGAAGACAGGGCCCAATGGCGGTTTAAGTTCTCTGATAAAAGGAGTAAGAACACCAAATAATAATAATAATAATAATAATAATACTAATAATAATAATAATGGAGCAGGAATATCAGGTCTTGGATCCAGATTGTCTCGTGGGTGGTGGTCTGGACTATTATTTGATAAATATTGTTAATATGAGAACCTGGAGGTTGAAAATGGCCGTTTGGTTTTGCTTGCCAGTATTTCCTTAATGATATAATTTCAAATGCTTGATGAACGTAGCGATTACGGAATATAAATAGATGAGCGCCGGAAGGGAGGAAATCAATTATGTCATAGAGTTGGAGTATATGACTTTGTATTTTTATTCGATATCCAGAAAACTGAGATTGACGACTCGTTGTGCTGATCACATGTCAACCTCTATCCACAAATGTTGGCTCTGTCATTGCGACTGCTCGGTCAGTATAGCTTGTTTGCGGGCTCACATCATAGAGTATCCTGGTGTAGTGGCCAGTGCACCTGGTTACAAACCAACGGGTCCCTGGTTCGAATCCCGGCTGGCAACTTGGGTATTTCTCTATTAAGAGGATTTACCCCAACGGTCACCAGAGGTTAGTAAATTAGCCTAAAGTAGGTTTAAGACTCCTACTGATCCACACCTCCATAATCACTATCATCACACCATCTCATTGCTGGTATGTGTGTACAACCTTCATAGGTGCACCCTGGGTAACGCTCTCTGCCACTAGAGTGACTAATAGTCTACATTCATGTGACCGAACTGGATCACATGTTCCTTCTGGTTAGTAGTGGTATTCGCTAAAAAAAACTTAAAAAGATAGTTTTTATTCTATACGATTAACGTGTTGTTCCATAACTTGTATGGAAGTAATACGGGGAATATATCCGTGAAAGATGGCGATGTGTAACAAATAACTGGGCGACATAATACATTGAATGTATTTACCAAATTCTTTTGGAGTTATACTCTATGCTGTTTCTGTAAGTCTTTTTAACAAATTAAGTATCTCAAGTTACACCAGTTCTGACCATGTTGTCATAATGTGTGTTGTACCTGTCATAATATTGACTTTCACATGTAGTAAACGCATTGGGACAATAAATAGTATGTTCGTTGGTCCAAGCTGTTGCCAACATTCCCCGTGCTAGGATCAGAAACACGTCCGGTAATGCTCTGTGATTGTGATGTCATTGTTTCTATACTGTCAACGCAATGTACTGGACGTTTGGTAATAATAACCCTTTCTTAGAACTTCAAGCAATAAGTCGTCGTCCGATGTGAACTTTCACTCACATAGGTGTGTGCACTATTATTGTTGGTATTTTACGGCACCGATCATGATGTGATTCACAATAAGCAGACTTATTGACAACGGAACTCACGTAACCATTTTATATCAATACATTTATTTAAATGAATACTTTACTTTTATATTGAATACATTTACGAAATGTATTAGAATTATTTAATTTATTATTGATAATTAACTATAACTGGAGACCCTAATTTGTGGTCATTATTAATATATTTCTTTTATTCCTCGGCGGACATTCAAAGCCTTAAAGAATAGTTTTAGTTTTCTTAAAAATGTATTTATATATTTTGAATCTAAATGTAGAATAATTTGTAGGCCGCTTTATTTCTGAGAGTTGTAACCGAAACGGCCCACCCAATAGCCGTTTTAATTAGTCGGATCAATAATGATAATCTGGATGGAAGAAGGGCAACAGATGTTTTACGGTTCATCTCACTCAGTATAATGATTGCATACTAGTTGGTGAATGGATCAATAATGATAGTCTGGATGGAAGAAGGGCAACAGATGTTTTACGGTTCATCTCACTCAGTATAATGATTGCATACTAGTTGGTGAATGGATCAATAATGATAATCTGGATGGAAGAAGGGCAACAGATGTTTTACGGTTCATCTCACTCAGTATAATGATTGCATACTAGTTGGTGAATGGATCAATAATGATAATCTGGATGGAAGAAGGGCAACAGATGTTTTACGGTTCATCTCACTCAGTATAATGATTGCATACTAGTTGGTGAATGGATCAATAATGATAATCTGGATGGAAGAAGGGCAACAGATGTTTTACGGTTCATCTCACTCAGTATAATGATTGCATACTAGTTGGTGAATGGATCAATAATGATAATCTGGATGGAAGAAGGGCAACAGATGTTTTACGGTTCATCTCACTCAGTATAATGATTGCATACTAGTTGGTGAATGGATCAATAATGATAATCTGGATGGAAGAAGGGCAACAGATGTTTTACGGTTCATCTCACTCAGTATAATGATTGCATACTAGTTGGTGAATGGATCAATAATGATAATCTGGATGGAAGAAGGGCAACAGATGTTTTACGGTTCATCTCACTCAGTATAATGATTGCATACTAGTTGGTGAATGGATCAATAATGATAATCTGGATGGAAGAAGGGCAACAGATGTTTTACGGTTCATCTCACTCAGTATAATGATTGCATACTAGTTGGTGAATGGATCAATAATGATAATCTGGATGGAAGAAGGGCAACAGATGTTTTACGGTTCATCTCACTCAGTATAATGATTGCATACTAGTTGGTGAATGGATCAATAATGATAATCTGGATGGAAGAAGGGCAACAGATGTTTTACGGTTCATCTCACTCAGTATAATGATTGCATACTAGTTGGTGAATGGATCAAAGGCTTTGAACGCATTTTCCTGACAACCGCACTGAGAAAAGTAGTTTCTTTCAAAAGTTTTTAGCCAGAATAAGCCTACAAAAAAACATTACTTTCAATTCAAGGGCAAAAACTGATCCAAATATTTATACAATTGGTTTACAATAAACGGTAATTTATGCATATCCAGGGTTAAATGAACGCCTATTAAAGATCTAAAAATATCCAAGTTAAAGAAACACGAGCTTTATGGTTCAAGTAGGAAAATGCTAATCGCATTTGTCTACACCCCTTGTCTACAAACAATCTTAACCACAGTAGGCGTGGAAAATTAACCAATTTTTAGTAGATATTTATATCTTGACATCTAGTCAAATGGAAAAGTTAACTGATATTCCTGTATTTAGTGGAGAATATGACGTCAGCCAATCTCCCAATATATATTATCTGTCTGTTAATAGTATACTGGTAGATCGGTTGACTCCCGAGCTTAGAATATATCTACGAGCGTGAATGTAGATCCCGACCGCAACTCGTGGACCCATAAGAATTTTTCGGTGTCCTGGGATGGAAACAGTTTCTGTGTTAAAATTGCAATTAAACGTTCGTTTTTAATGTAAATAACATACTTATTTAATAATCTATTTTAATATCTATAATCACTTTAAAATAATAAAATAGATATTTGATTCAAATAATCTTTATCTGATTCAAATAAAGCCTCTTTTTTTAATAGGTCAGTTACATTTCCTGGCAGATTTTTAAAAAAATATTAATTTGTGATTCTTTGAAAGTTAAAATGTGACAATATCATTTAGAAGATATAGTCCAAATAATAATAAGTAACATTTTTTTTTTGCATTTATATTAAGGGTTAAAATTATTTTTTTTCAACTCAGTTGTAATATGTTATTCAGTTTCGGCCTGCTAGCTCTGTACACTGTGTTCTTACAATTTTGGCTCCTTTGTAAAGGTGAATTTAGATCCATAAAATGTTGGTATAACTAATTTGGTTTTCAATAATTGATCTAGTTCAATTTTTTTTTAAATTGTGTTTTAGTTACAAATTTAAGCACGTGGATGTATTGGTTTAAAAAAAATTAACTAAGTAGTGATGGACGAAGACACATATTTAGTTGTTCAATAAATACAAATGTGTGTCCATTTTTAGGTTACCTCAAGAGCCATAAACAACTTAGTTGTGAACTATACTGAAAGGCCCAGACCTGAGTCATAAAAAAAACTTTCACGATCTCTTAAAATCTACCATCCTTATGTTAAATTATATATTAAATTATATATTTGAGGACATACTTGAAACTCTCCAGAAGTAGATTATATAAAAAATAGTCACCAGACAAAGCACTCAATATTTCAAAGAACCCCAGCTACAATATTGATGTATGGTTTCCAAAAAAACATTTTATAGGTGAAAGAGAATATAAAATAAAAGGGAATACTTATGTTTCTGTGTTTTACCCTCGATCTTTGTTTAAAAAATATAGGTGTTAAAAATTTAGGTGTTTGCGTAAGTGGTTTTAAAGACTGAGTTATACGCAACCACTTCGAAAGATTGAGTAGCTAGTGTGGTCTGTCTGTGCACAGCCAGTCCCAACAACAATATTACTTATTATTCTATTAAAGGCTTTGCTTCAATTCTTGAAACCGATATCTTAACATCAGTTATATTATAAAGAACGTACTTAGATGTTACATTTACTTAAATTGATTTGTATAACTCCCTTGGTCAAGATAAATTAGAAACATAACCGGTAAAAAAATGTATTAAATAAAGACCTAATTTATAATGAATTATGAATTATATTAAAACAGGTACTACAACATTTCTAAAAAGTCATCAGTAAGATTGTTACAATAATAATGTTATGGAATTATTATTAAGTTAACAGATTAACAAGGAAAGAATAATAATCTGGGAAGATTAAATATTTTAAATATAGCAGGTTATAGAACTGGCTGATAATAATAATAATAATAATAATAATAATAATAATATAAATAATAATATTTATCACCGCGTCTTACTACCCGTTCGGGTTATACGCTTTAAGTGCTAATTACGCTAATGGATTAGGAATTGGGGAGGTTGAATTAGTGGAAATGAACCCGTATCTGCGTGGAGGGAGAGTGGAAAACCATTTAGGAAAAACCACCCCCAGTTCACCCGACCGAGATTCGAACCTCGATCTCCCCGTCCTCAGCAGTCGAGCTCAACACGACAAGCGCGTTAGTCAACTACGCCACCGAGGCGGGTAACTGGCTGATAAGCAAATTGACTAGTGGATAAATTATCAGTTTGACTAGATTAGAGCTATTGATACCTTAACTTAAAATAGACAGTAAATTAAATTTAATAAGTTTGACATAAAATATTTACAAGCTATATGAAAGGTATGACTTATCAAATGTAATAGGTAAATTGGAGTGGCATTAATAATGAACTAATTAGTTGAATTAACTATGTATACTAATAAATTGTTTGAAAACAAGCTAACAAGGAAAACATGTTCTCTAACAATTAACATATTTTAAGCAGTGACTATTAATATGACTGATATAAAAGTTAAAGTTTAACTAGATTGTTATTCATGTACCTTACACACGTGCACAAAGACAATTAACAGTAGAGAATATCAACATGAAACATATTAAAATGAAGGTTATGACATAACAAGTAACTTCTTTACAAAAATGGTAAAATAAGTATAAACGGTCTAATCGTACCAACTTGTTATCAAGTCAATTGTTTATATAAATGTCGAGATACTAAATTATTTATGAGGTCAAATTTAAAATCAACGGATGTGTGTCATCCAGGCTATACTTGTAATTTGTTTTGATTTATAACAAATACAGGGTGACCTGGTGGTCTAGGGATAAGGTGTCGGACTTCTGTGCTGGAGTTCGGGGTTCAATCCTCGGTCTCGGCACAGATTTATCTGATTACCAAACCCTTTCTTCACCTCTGAGAGCACGTGTATTAATCACAACTTGTGAATGTATGGAATGCCAGGCCTCCACCGTGGTTCGGATTCCACGTTAAACTGTAGGTCCTCCATTTCATCTCACAATCACCCTACCAGTTACACATCAGCGTAAGTGCGTATAATCCGAACGGGTAGTAAGACGTGGTGCTAATAATATTACAAGTACAGGATAATATAAATAAGTAATAATTTATTAATATGGAAAAAGTATAACAAAATTAAAGTTCATAATAAAGTGACGTTCCTTATATGTTTGGTTTTAATAAGCTCTCTTCTATAGTGTTGCTGGTGACCTGGTGGTCTAGGGGTAAGGTGTCAGACTTCTATGCTGGCGGCCGGGTTCAATCCTCGGTCCCGGCAAAGATTTATCTGATTATCAACCCTTCCTTCACTTGACAGACATCTATGAATGTGAGGAATGCCAGGCCTCACCGTGGTTCGAATTCCACGTTAAACTGTAGGTCCTTCATTTCATCTCACAATCACCCTATCATTACACATTAGCGTAAGTGCGTATAACCCGAAGGGTAGTAAAGACGCGGTGCTAATAAAAATAATATAGTGTTGCTAATCTTGGCTGGGTGACGACATGTTTCGGTGATTGCGCCATTATTAGGTCTTCAAATTGGGAATAGGATGTTATTACCGATGTTAACGCAGTGCGGTATGAGCCAATATTAGCAACACTACACAAAATATGTTAAATATTTTAAAACATTGTTTTTATTACACACCCTAATCTTACGCTTCAGCATAGCTGGTTGTGATTGTGTGCATCAATAAACTCACATATGCTTTATATAATGGGAATGAACAGATTTTGTTTCAAATTGTTATAAATATAAATTCATTTTAACTTGATTAATCTCAAAAAATGGTAGTAAGTTTTCCTTATGAAGTTATCTTTTTCTCTCTATGTGCGCACGGGAACATAATACCAGTCACAAATCACCCCCAATCAGTCCCCATTTTTTTTTTTAATAACGTTATTGAAACTCATCTCTTGGATTCCAATTATTATTATTATTTATAGCTAACTTTTAAAATAAAAATGATGAAATATTAAAAAAAACTCAAATTATATGAATTTACATAAAAATATTAAATTGCCATTTTATTTAAACATTTTAAAACTTTTTTTTGTGTTGATTTTATCACAACAAAATTTCATTTCTCGTAAAGCTAGAAATTTGTTTAATGAAATTTAGTGTCAATTTAGCTTTACATTTTTTGGTAAATAAATGTTCTTCGGTATATAAAAAGTTGTCGATCAGAACTAAAAAAAATCCATTTCTCGTCAAGCTATACATTCTATATAAAAATAGTTTTAAAAAAAATAGAGCTTCAAATAATGTTGTACAAATGATAAATACGCACTAAAATGCGTTTGTAATATAGTTTTGCAAAGTATATTGTGTGCTAGACGTTACGTGAGCATTATACCCAAAAAATATATCAAAATTATATCAATAATTTTGAAAAGGGATTGCGTCAACGAGATTCACAATGAGTGTAAAGTCTAAATAATTGTTCATATTTTCCTAAATTATTGTTCATATTAAAATTGTAAATGTCCTAGGAAAGGTCGTGTATGGTCGCAATCACATGTTGCTATTCACCAATATTGTCGGCTTGTAAAACAAACAAACACCCCACACCCTCTTGACTCAGACTATAAAGGAAAGACAAAGTTGGGGCCCCGATTGGAACTCAAGAGCCCTTTTAGTGGTTGAACACGGTATGAAATCTTGGACTAGTCACGCCTCGTCATTAAACCTCCACGGTTCATCATTATCTGCATCTTCCGTCACTGTTCCCAGAGAGAAGACAACTTCCTTCTCGTGAGAAATCATTACATTTACCATTTCCGTATTAATGGAGCCAGAACATTTGCTAGACACTCACTCCAAGGATTGTAGGTGAACTTTGACTTGAAACAGAATTGAAGACCAATCTGTGCCATTTAATTTAACTTGAGTAAACCTTGGTTCACTGTCTATATCCGGGTAGGCTTAGAATTTCTAATCCAGCCTTTCTAAATCACAAAGGCTTCCTTTTATAAGAACTATTAGTTAAATTACTTTTTTCTCATTAGTGCATACCTATCTACTATATATTGGAGAGACTATTAAATATAGCAAGTAATAAAATAATTATTCAATTGTACCTTCTTTACTTCATATGAAAGCTTCCTCTGAGATTTGGGATTTACAATGAAATCATAAGTAATTTTTCTATATGGAAAAGATTAAGGGATGTTTTCAGGATCTTAAGAGAGTCAAGATTAAACCAGCTGTTCAACTCTTAAGATGGCTGGTAACTGCATTAGCAACGATGAAACGTTGTAACTGTTGTCTCAAAATATTTAATTTATGATTTACTGTTTCAATATACGAATTTCTTCAAATTAAAATTAAACGATATCAACAGGTTTATATAAAATAAATAACCATTCCTTTTAAGTATAGTAAAAAAAGGTTTTTAGAGATCTAATGTAAAACTACCACATTTTTTAATTACGTCTGCAACAAATTACCGCAATTGTGATCATGGTGGAGCGTGTATAAACTACACACAGCATTCCCTAAACAAATGCAGTTATTTGCTATGGTAGCATTAAAACTACCTTGTATTGGAGGAATTGTTTTAAAAGTGCTTATATGCTTTCAAGTTGCCATTTACCATATTCAATATTTTATTATGAGAACTTTTAGGTGGTGCCATTATTTTAAAAGGTGAATTATTAAACATATTTTAGAAATTATTTTAAAAAGAGGGGGACGTAGTTGTGTATCTAAGGTATAAAAATAATCAACATTTATTATTATAGAGTCTTTATTGAAAAACCATATATTTTTATACTAGGAAATTAAAGTTCATGCTGAATTAAATCATTTTGTGTATTTTTAAAATTTGACAGAATTTTCGGAGAATATAGGAGTTAAGACTGAGAAGCATTTATTATTGAAACTTCAAATAAAGAAATGTTATGGCATCAAATTAAATTAATACTCAATTAATCTTTAGGTAAATGTTGCTGTAACGACTGAATTATTGATTATTTGTAAATTTTCCATTAGTTCCCCACAAATGTTAATTATTGTGATTTTTTTAAACCCGCTTTGGTGGTCACGTGGTCTATAACAGAATTTCTCAAGATTTTTGTTCTCAGGCCTCCTCGTGAAAATTGAGATTGGGCCTAAATGTTAAGCCTCCCTTTCTTTAGAATGAATAAAGATTTTATAATAATTATAATACAAAATAAAGTATATTTTTCATTAATTTTCATATTTTCTTATAAGAATTTTCGAAAACTGTTGCGATACATCAAAAACAACAAAAGTGTTATAGAATACCCATAAACTATTTTGTTTTTGTTTTAGATTTTATAACACGAATAATATGAATGAAAAACAGTATTGGATACTGAAGTAGGCCAGGGATGATGACATGTTGGAGGACCATCGATGAAAAGGTGGAAAAGCTTGAAAGTCATTGGACAAACAAAAGTGTGGCAAAGAATGGACTTGAGTGGCGAAGATTTGTTGCGGCCCTGTGCTCACGTAAGGATTCATATCATTATTTACTAGCCAAAGTTCATTAATTTTAGTCATGCAATCAGGTTGACATTTTATTTGATTTTTATCAAAGATTTTTAACTGAAGTAAACATAATTTTGGGTGCATTGTATCTATACAAATTCTTAACACAGTAGACCACACATATCCGATATGAAATCAATAAAGTAATCAAAAACATATTTTTTTAAATGTTTCTATAACAAAATGATATAAAAGTCACAAAAGTGTATTGTTATATCTCACCTACTACTTAAAGGGCTTGAATATCCAGCTCCATGTCGTAGTGGTCAGCGCACCTGTTTACGAACCTTGGAGACACGGGTACGATTACCCGGCTAAAACCTCAGGTTTTATTCTCTTAAGAGGAATTATCCCGACAGTCACCAAGGGCTGTAAATAGGTTTAAGTTAGGTTTAAGATTCCCATTGGATCCAAATTTCCACAATTCCTATCTTCACATCATTTGATTGCGGGTATGTGTAGACAACCTCCTCCCTGGGTAACGTTCTATGCCACTAGAACAGCGAATAGTCTACATTCAGGCGACCGAAAAAAACAACAACTTCTTATTAACATATTAAGGTCTCTTGCAATACAAGTACTTAGAAGATAATTGTGATTATAGAATTCAATATAAATTATTATTATTATTAGCACCGCGTCTTAATACCCATTCGGTTTATACGCACTTACGCTAATGTGTAATGGTAGGGTGATTGTGAGATGAAATGAAGGAACTACAGTTTAGCGTGGAATCCGAACCACGGTGGCGGCCTGGCATTCCACACATTCACAAGTTGTCTTGTCAGAGGTGTAGGAAGGGTTTGGAAATCAGATAAATCGGTGCCGGGACCGAGGATTGAACCCCGGCCGCCAGCACAGAAGTCTGACACCTTACCCCTAGACCACCAGGTCACCCAATATAAATTAATATTTGAAAAATATATTAAATATTTAGTAGTGAAATATAAACAAGTCTATTAGATATGTCAGTATGACTTAGTAAAAGTGAATGTTTTATAAGACTAGATAAAACATTGAATAAGAACACATTAAAATGTGAGTCATGTTACACACACAATATTAAAATAATAACATATTAAAATTAATTAACATAAATTCATATAATAGATTATCGTTGAATAGATATAATGTTGAATGAAATGCTACAATAGTAAGAGTAATTAGACTGTAAACATTGTCAATTGATTGAGAAATAAATGAAAAGATATAAAATAAAGTTTTATTGAATTATATTCTCTTAACTTATTCCCATGCTCCTTATGCGGCATCCTAGAGATAGCCTTAATTGTGTTGATTGTAACATGTTTCAGCGGACTACGGTGCCATCATCAGACAATGTGTAATGCTTGAGTGAGTTTCTCTGGTTGAAAACCAAAATTAAAGATAGTTTCGTTTTTTCTCCAGGCTAATACCTTAACAAACGTCATACATACCTTATAAGACAAAATAACTAATATACTGCGTATTGAACTAGAAATAAGAGGCTAAACCATACCAAAAAAAACGCTTGTTAGATTATATTAAAATAACCGGAGTAACATAATGAAAATACCTACACTGGCCCTTAAATAAGATATGTCAAAAATAACATTATGAAATAGTTATATTGCAACTTATACTAACTAATAATAGATATGTTATCACAAGTAACACGGTTAAAACTTCCTATGGTGTTCACGTGGACAAAGGCATCACTCAGATAAAGTCCGGTTAGAGGAGGTTGGGGTTAGATTCCCAGCCGTGTTTTCTAAAGTTTTTTTTTTACCTAAATGGTTTTATTTAAATGTGGATAAGTTTCTCCAAATTCTAGATTGATTTTCCCTACTCATTTGCCTCAATATGCTAATAGCCAGGATTGTTACTAAAACGCGGTAAAAATCCAACAGCTTTTGCTAAATAATGTAAAACATGGTCTCAAAGTATCACTTTAAGCCAACATGGTTGAAATTTACGCTTGAATTATATTTACTTGTTAAAATATGTTGTTTTCCATTATAAGACGTTAGAAATGATTTTATGTCTAAACGTGTTTTAACAGACCAAAAATCTATTGTATTTGCTTGTGATAGATGAATCATGTAATAGATAAAAAGCTAGTTAAATATAAAGCAGTCTTTATCTCTAATTTGGTTGGACCTGACCGGTCTTTTGATTTTCTTTCTCCCTCTAGGCGACTGATCGTGTGTTTTACAACAAATATTACTGCTCTTAATTATTACGGTACATCATTTTAAATAAAACTCCTTTATACTTAAAACATTGTTTGCTGCTAACACTCATATAATGTTACTGCAGTAATAATTGTGCCTGTACTATACAAATAATACCGGTAGCTTAGTACTAGATGACTCATCCACTCTCACATTGAAGAAATGTTTCCTAGACTGTCGATATTAATAAACTAATCTTATGAGATCACGCCAAAGTACATTTAATATTTGTATTCACTTTTGTATGATTAATAAATATAACTTTACTTTAATGGCGACCTGGCGGTCTAGGGATAAGCTGTCAGACTTCTGTGCTGAGGTCCGGGGTTCAATCCTCGGTCCCGGCACGGATTTATCTGATTACCAAACCCTTCCTTCACCTCTGACAAGACGTGTATTAATCACAACTTGTGAATGTGTGGAATGCCAGGCCTCCATCGTGGTTCGGATCCCACGTTAAACTGTAGGTCCTCCATTTCACCTCACAATCACCCTACCATTACACAATAGCGTAAGTACGTATAACCTGAACGGGTAGTAATACGCGGTGCTAATAATAAATAAATAAATAAATAATAAACTTTACTTTGCTTGGAATGAACTTTTACCATTGAAAAAAATGTCCATACAATATGAAGGTTATCAAAGAAAGATAAATAATGTAAATAAAATTATCATAAAAATATAATGTTAACTTTCTACAGCTGTAGTTATACATAGTAAGCATTTTGGAAAGTTAGAATTCTGGGACATCTTCGAATTTCAAATTCGTGGATGACAAATACAAATTCAACTTATAGCAATGGACTTTGAGTGGTTTTATACCATTGTAATATTTTATCATCCGCCTATGTGGTCGAATGGCCAGAGCTCCTGGCTACATATCCAGAGGTCTTAGGTTCAATCCCCTGCGCTTCCAGAGCTTTCTGTGAAGCAATGGGTCTCTAATGGGCCTCGTGAGGACAATTTAGAAACTATTTTAACAAATAAGTAGCGGTCCTGGTCTAGAAAAGTGAAATAAATTTGCCGTAGGGTTCGTTGTGCTGACCACTTGATACCCTTTATCCACATATGTTGCACTATATTCGCCAACACATGGTAGCTGTTGGGTCAGTAGAGCTTGCTTGTGGGCTGATGCCCTGGAGTTTATTTTAAATCATATTTTATCTAGATTTATTACACTCGTTATATTCTATTATTTCTAAACAAACTTTAAAGATGGTTATACAACAATACTGGAAATACAATCAACTCTACCTGTTGTAGAAACACCAAACACTAATCACCCAACTAATAGTCCAAACTGTTTTCTTGGTAACTGAGCCAACAAACTAACTTCAGGCTAGATTATAATTGACACCATATTATGAGACGACTCTTCTAACCACTCAACTAAGGCGATGGGAACCTTACCAATACTATTTTGGTCAATGGATTTATTTCCTTATTCCGAAGAATCTTTTTCAAACGTTCATAAAACACCAACAATTTCCTAAACTCTTTGACATTTAAAATATTTTGTTTCAACACCCATCAGTGGGAAAACAGGCTAAATGTCAGGTTTATCTAGTCTGGTTTGTTGGTGATGGCTATGTCGGGGTTTGAAACACGACCGAATGTTATGAGACCAGCTTTTTTTTGAACGGTTTCCCAATCTCTCTGCACAGAGAGACGAGTACATTTCCTTTCAATTCAACTCTTGCCTTCATGATTCCTACACATTAGCGTAATTAAAATACATATAGCTCGGCGAGGTAGTCATTTAGGATTTAAGAAAGATCCCATTAAACAAAATTGACTATATCCTTGTAGTGGGTCACCCGCCTCTGTGGCGTAGTTGGCTAAGGCGCTTGTCGTGTTGAGCCCGACTGCTGAGGACGGGGAGATCGAGGTTCGAATCTCGGTCGGGTGAAATTGTTTTCCACTCTCCCTCCACGCAAATGCGGGTTCACCTCCTCTAATTCAACCTTCCCAATTCCTAATCCATTAACGTAATTAGTACTTAAAGCGTATAACCCGAACGGGTAGAAAGACGCGGTGCTAAATATTATTATTGTAGTGGGTCATTTTTATTGGTATTTGTGATCAGCTTCTTACGACCCGTGTGGGCCGTCAGAAAATTTACAATAATGAGGGGTGGAATAAAGACGGTAGAACTTAAGGTAAATATTAGGTCAATTGTGTTGAAGTAAGATGAAAAACAATGTGTATCCTACGAAAATCTTATCCTTGTTGCCTCTGTAACTGGAAATCCAGACAAGATAAGACTGATGCCTTTGCTCTTGTGATCTCCTTCACTGGTTGTTCAGGTACACTCTGAATGTATTGAGTTAAAGCATATTTGCACTAGTTTGAAAATATCTAGGTATTTTTCAAGCTCTTTAGACAAGTTTAGTGTATTATAACGTTGGACTTTCATTAAAGTGAATCCAAATCCCTCTTAACTCAAATATTTAGCACTTAGTAGAAACGAATACATTTATAACCCACAAGGAATTAAATATGACGTGATATCTAAAAGGGCGTATAGTTATAAAAAACAGGGGGGTCTAGTCTACAGCATGAGGTAATTATTAATAATAGTTAGAATTATTAGTGTACGTTGGATTTTTTAAACTCTACTAAATACAATAGTACGTACAATCTCATATACCTTGTACTGTACTTTGCATTATTACACTATGGTGCAGTTTATAAGGTAGGGTCATATTGTAGCCCATCAAAGAATGACATATTGTCTTTCCGGCTAAACGGAGTGTACATAATACACATTATTATAAGATTAATTAGGCGTACTTTTGTTTTAAGTGCATTTTGAGTAAACGTTCCTCATAATTTCAATATTTAATGTAATGTGTGAGTGTGTATGGTTAACAGCAAATAAAACGTCTTGACCCTAAGTTTTATGAGTATTTCGTGTCCATTCTAACGTAAAGGTATTAATTGGAAACTAGCTATATCCCGTTTCATGTCTCATTAGGTTTATTTGATGACCGCGGTGGTAGAAGGCGTTGAGTTTGGCAATTTCCTAGAATCCCACCGAGTGGATGGTTTAATACTGGACTCCAGGTTTTAATATATGGGTACTGTTTGTTTCCAAGGTGATCCTCTATTTTAGGGCCAAATAAGAAGGGGAATGTTCGTTAACATACTAATTATATGTGACTCTTGAGGCGTAGCTAAAGAGAAATGTCAGACAATTTGCAGAATGTCAGTAGGATAAATGACTGCTAAACGATCTCTAGCATCAATTAAAGTTGGAAGTTAGGGTTAATCATTAGAGTTCATTAGTGAGTACGTATATGCATGTACTATTATTATTTACCGGGTTTATATTAACGAACCACGTCACTCTGAAATGTAATATGTTCTTACAAAATATAAGTGTCGGTGAAATAGTATAAGGTTTAAATAAAGTTCTTTTCTAATCGTGTTCAAAAATAAATTATGCCTTTTAAGTTAATGACCAGAAATGATTATTACAAAAATCCTGCATTCAGTTTAATATTTTCTGGTTTGACAGGAACGAGAAGTTTGGGGATAGAATTCCGGTTGGATGTATTTAGATAGTGTTTAATAAACAGTTTCCCTTTCTCTTTCTATGCAAATGTGGGTACATTCACAAATAATTATACCTTCCTAGTCCTTAAAAGGAAAATGATAAGCAGTGTACAGCAGTACATTTATTTGATACCTTCTATATCCGCCTTATTGGTCGCGTGATATTACGGACATGCCGAAAACGGGAATATCGGGAAATCCCGGTCAGTTCAACTGAGGGTGGTTATTCATAAATGTTTTTTCACTCTTCTTCTAAGCAACTATGGGTAAATTAACTCTAAAATGATACCTTCTTCATCTCTACGCCATTAGAGTAATTATCATATATTCGTACACAATAAAAAATTAGTAAGACGCGATGATTTAAAAAAATATAATAAAGTTGTTCTTGTTTGCCCATTAATATATATATATATATATATATATATATATATATATATATATATATAAGTTTAGAGTTTAACTTTAAACTTTAAATAAATATCCTCTTCCATATATTTCATTAATGCCATTTATTTGAGTTTTTTAAAAACTTTTTTAACATCCTGTTTATATCACCACACGACTTATAAACTAACTTAAATATATAACAGACCCAACATCCAGCCCCCCCACCATTAATTCATAATTTTGATAGAGGAAGCGCACATTTCACAAATGATAAACTGTTCGGTTCATTCCAGGAATCGAATCTGGTATCCTTAGTTCAGTATACATACATACATACATACATACACCTTACCGACTAAACTAAGATGTCGGACACCTTCATATTAATAACATGAATAAATGTTAATTGAAAGAAATCCATAAATGATATTTTATAATTTTGAACGATATTTATTCAACGTAAGACTATCGAACACACTATCTACCTCAGAACACGTTGAGTAATGCTCAGCTTCACGATGGATCACGTTTGAGTTTTATCTTGATTAGGATTGGCCTCACAATTCAGGGATTGTGCTACATCACTTGACCTGGTCATTCAGGGATTGTGCTACATCACTTGACCTGGTCATTAAGGGATTGTGCTACATCACTTGACCTGGTCATTCAGGGATTGTGCTACATCACTTGACCTGGTCATACACTGCACTTACTTGTGCATAATGTTTAATTAATGAAAAATAATAAAACTTCATTTATAAAATATTCATGTTTTTTGGACTTTGCTTTAATTTTTTTACAGAGTAAAGGGCCTAACATATTAAATTTTTTGTTGTTTACTTTATGAAGGGTTGTTATGTTAACAGATCGAGGGAGTTAACACCATACTGATCATTGAATAAACCTTGTGAAAGCAAAATAAATAAATATACTGAACGTATTTATATAAATATCTTTCTAAATAGACTTGTCTAGGACTAATCTCAGTCCTACTGAAATCTTAATTAGCTATATTCACCTACTTGTATTTAATAGATCATGTTTTTTGTCAATGTTTTAAAGGAAAGAGTTTACGCTGTGCTTAAGGATAATGTAGGCACAACTTTTAGGGAAATAATACTATTTTCATTATATGTTTAATAATGTTGTATCCTTATTAATATCATAAAATAAACTTTCACTCTTACATATAAAGTCTATATGTATTCAATGATATTTTTTAATATCAATTTTGAATTAACCTAGTGGACAATAGGACTTAAGGTGTTGGACTCAACCTCATAAACATAGTAAGTAAAATGGTAGGATAATGTTAGAGATAAAATATGAGACTCAGTGAAGAAGAAGTCACGACTGATGACAGCTTAAATCTACCAGGATATATATTTACCTTTATTTTTTATATATGTATATATACCTACCTTTATTTTATGAATCTTGAACAGAAGGCTAGGGAAGCGATTCCATGTTAGGCCCTTAAGTTCCCCTTGCTATACATACGTTGATATATGAACATGTCATGCTTAGAGCCTTTGGTTGGATCATGTTAGGTTAGTTTAGGTCTGAACGTGACTTAGATCAAATCTAGATCAGTGTACGATAATAAAATGACATACATGAACGAGTGTGAAGAAACCTCTATCAGCTCACTATACAGACTGAAGGTAATGTTTCCTATCCAGTAAGAATATTGCATCTACTCCTTCTTGAATCATTTAGACATCCAAAGGTATTATTACTCTCATTTCCACTATACTTACAGTCACTAGCCCTACTCCATGCTAAGGATCGTCCTTAAATCATTTAGACAAGTATGATATCTCATAAGTCTCAGCATGGTGGAACATTCTAAAGTATGATCCTTCTGACACGATCCAGTCTTTCGATTCAGTCTTTGCCACTTTTACCAGTAGCAATCATAAAATTAAGAAGACTACATTCAAGGTATGACTCTTCTTTTTTCCACAATACCCACCTTTGATACTTAGACCCATGATGATATTCTGTTGATATATCTATGGAGTCAACCAATATATGACATTACTCTTGAATGGTTGCATACATTCATACATAAATGTTACTCTTTATTGGATAAGTTTCGGAATCAAAAATGGTGTGAACACTTGGCTCAACTATGGTTTAGACACTTAGACTAGATCTTGAATGTTTCTAACCATCGATAATCATACCTATGATGATACACCATCGTGTATAATCAACGATATTTAAAATAGGTTTCATTATTATACTTAGATCTATGGGGTTACCTTCCTATGTTTCACCACGATCTGAATTCGTGTCATCATACTATATTTTGTGTATTATGATATATTATTATAATATCATCATGATATTTATTTATATATTATTACATTAAGTTATATACTTACTCTGTATATCCTTACACTCTCATTATATTATTTCTATATGAATAGTTATAATTCCTTCTAGTTGCTTCTATACTATCTATGCATGCATGCATTAGGGTAAATACTTGTACTGTTACTGTAACATATTAGTCATTGCTCAAATGTCATGTAAGTTTCATGCATGGTCTTGAGAACTTTTCAAACGATGTTTCAGTATAATGAAGCGCTTGGATGAAAGATAGAATGATGATCAGCTGATCAAACATATTGCGTGTATTTGATCGACTTACGCATGTCAAGGTTGATATGAGTAAATATAGACTAGCGGTATCCTCAACCATCAGGGTGGTACCTATCAGCATTAGGGATGGTAGTCTAAGCTTCTACATACTGAACTGTCCTAGTTACATAAGGTTTTGGCAGTGTATACTATAAGGCTCTTGTTTGGAGAGGCAAACAAATCTTAACAAAAAATACTTTACTTTAAGGCGTATCACATCCAGTCATAGACCATTAAATATGCTGGTACGAAGTCCTGGGGCATATCTCTCTCTCTCCTTTCCTTCCTCCCACACTCTAGTTCAAGGAGATATCGAGTCTCTGGTGGGAAGTCCTGGGTCATATCTCTATCTCTCCTTTCCTTCCTTTCACTCTCTATTTCAAGGAGATATCGAGTCTCTGGTGGGAAGTCCTGGGTCATATCTCTATCTCTCCTTTCCTTTCTTCCTCCCACACTCTAGTTCAAGCAGATATCGGGTCTCTGGTGGGAAACCTCATAAGTTAAAGAGATATCTCACTCTTTGACTCAGGCCATGTCATCGTGCTACCACACTTGAGCCATGGGGTGTGAATAACCGCGAGTCAAATGGACATGAACCAATCTGGGCACTGGGGTGGTGATACGGGGTGGAGGGAGGAGGTTAGAAGTGTTGTCTCTCCTTCCTTAGGGTAGAAAACACCTAGGTTAAAAATTAGCTAAAGAAGAAAATCTAGAAACCGTTTCGACCTATGGCGAACAAGATTATAGGAAAAAAGCGCACATGAAAACTCCGCACAGAAAAAAACCAAACTTTTATCTGAAAATCTTTTTTTTGCCTAAGGTTTATTTTTGACCTGTATATTTAATGAAGTACAGAAATATGTATTATGTTTTGGGAATGGTTTTTATTAGCTTTCATTGCCTACTAGAATCTGAATTTAGACAAATACGAGCAAAATGCTTTTACAAACAATACATAAACGTTCATTCATAATGACGGTTTTACACCAGACGGACAAAACAGAAACAAAACAAACTGTGTCGAGTTCGACGAAATTGGAAGTTGAGTTTCCAAAACGAGGAACATTTCAGAGAAAAACTGTTTCCTGTGACTGTTTTTGTCAACAACTGAATGTTCCGACCTGTTCCTGAAAGATCAAAAGGTTTCCGAATGTTGTATAGTGTCCGCAAAACACAGTCTGCCAGGTGTAAACACCACAACCACAGTTGTAGTAAAAACCTTCTTCTAGAGCAATGGCTCTTGTATTTTTTGGATCACGGACTCCTTTTGAGAAACTGACAAAGGCCATGGACCCCCTCCCCATAAACATGCACGTAAATACCCTCACAAACAATTTTGCATATGGTAGGTACTATCTAGTACCTATATCTTTAATAAGACAGTGTGTACCCTTGTAAACCTAATATCTACATTTTTGACTGGTCAAAATTTACAAATGAGGACTTAATAGCAAGAAGATGTTAAAACGCTAATAAAATTTCATCATATTAAAACAAAAAGTAGTTATTTTTTTACGTAATGTGCAATCATTAATAGAATTTCAAATTTTGTTTGGTGAAAGTTTTTCCCAATTTTGTAACAGAAAGTATTTTTTCTTTAAAACAATAACAAAATATTTAACTGAAAGTCTTTTCAAAACTAAACTTATGGTCGAATTTCATCTTATCCAACCCTTTCTTTTATATTTAATTAAAATCACAAAACTCTTAAGAGAAAGCAACAACATTTTTTACGTAATATACAAAGGCTAAAAAAAATTAAAAATCTTTAGCTGGAAGTCTTTTCAAAATTTTAGCCAGAAGTATTTTTTTTAAATAAAACTACAACATTTTAAAGCATAAGTTGAATGTTTTTAGCATATGCAATCACTATTGAAATTTAAAAAAATAATTAAACCTTGAGTAAAAAAAAGTTTTACTTAGTGCAATAGTCTCTCGGGTTTGCTGGTCTAGTTTATACATACATACATAATCACAGTGTAATTTACAAATGAGGGATTTAATAGCAATGCTATGATCTAAAGATGTGCAACTGCTAGTAAAATTTCGAAAATTTTAACTGAAGTCGAAAGTTCAATACAAAGTATTGACCTTTATAGACACGTAATCGATCTTTTTCATTGGTCCAAATATACAAATGAAAAGTTGTTTCAAAAATTTTGACCTTAAGTCAATTTAAAAAAAAATTCAACTTGAAGTTGTTTCAAAATTATAAATCGGTAGTCAAATTTTCTTTAAAAATAAAATTATAACATTTTAAACAGGAAGTTGAAAAAGGTTTTACCTAAGTATAACGCAATTTTTTTCTCGGGTTTGCTAGTGTGTATTATTTAGTTTCACATATATTAATAGTTTTGAGTAAATATACCCATTTTTAAACAATGGGCTGAGGACGTCTGTGTGGAGTTTCTTACCATTTACTTTGATCCCGAAAGATGTCCTCTATTAAGAGATTTTAATGTAATTGTGTTATTTAAAAAAAAATATAGATTTAAAATTGTTTATCTTCATAGATATTTATCCCCCTCACCCACTTATTTTTAACTTTCCTATCCAAAATCCTGTGACCCAATGGTTGAAAAACGCTGCCTTAGAGTCTTAGACCATTCGATCACTGAAGCGATTACTGAAAATTAATTGCTTACCTTTGTCCAGAATTTATTACACCACACTGGATGTGTGTATGTATGTATTAAAATAAAAGTAATCTCTATGAGTCGAATTTTTCTTTCTTTGAACATCCACAAATCGAAAATATTAATAGTTTATTCTTTATGTAAAAAGCCATAGCTCGAGCAATTCCGCTCTTCCCTTGAGATTCGAGTTATCGAAGTTCGATGGTACATAAGATTTTATAGTTTTATTCATGTTTTTTTTGTAGGACAAGTAATGGAATTTTCAAGAAGTCAAAAGAACAATCAAGTTTTGACTTATTTTGGGTTTGAATATCTTGAAATTTTGCACTACAATGGGGTGGTGACTTGAAAATGCAGACAGGATCGCTCTATAAAGTGCCATTCAACTATAAAAACAAAATATGGCAGCATATTTCAAGAACCAACGGAACATTGTCATGACTTCTGTTCTCAAAAAGCAGCAGCAAACTTTTCCAGAAGCAAAATTAAGAAAGACGTGATATCAGTGAGTGGGCTACCCCACACAATGTGACGGTAAATGTGTTGTCAGGGTTAAATAATGATATAATGGCCCATTTTCACAGAAAATCATTCCTCGCGAGAAGTCTTCTCTATCACAGAAAATACAGTAATTTGCCTAACCCCCAAAACATAAATTTTGACATTCCTGAACAGTATAGTCAACTAGTACTTCACGATTCAGGTGTGGATGATCCAAACAGAATTCTGGTTTTAGGTGATAGAGATATTATGTTCGAATTGAACAAAGATACCATCTATGATAAAGTGCCAAATATGTTTAACCAACTGTATATATGGCATTCCAAGGTGGGTAATTAATATCCACCATGTATCTACATTTTGATAAAAAAAACATGGACACCTATAACAAAATGTTCGAAATAATGAAGATATTGATTCCAAATCTGAAACCTCAAAAGGTTTTAGTCAATTTTGAGAAGGTTTGTATGAATGCAGTGAGGATTGCCTTCCCCAACGCTGAATTCAAAGGGTATTATTTTCATCTGTATCAAAGTCTCATCAGGAAGACTTGAAGACTGAATATCAAACTAATGTAAACATTAAAATCACACTGAAGTCTCTTGCCACATTATCCTTCGTGCCAGTCGATGATGTGAGACATGTCTTTGATAATCTGGCCACCACATTTCCAGATGAAGACAGATATGAGGTGCTCACGTACTTATTTTCTACATACATCGAGGGTGCAGCAGGCAGATATACCCTGTTTTCTATATGAATATGGAATCATCATGATACAGCCCTGGAACGCTCACCAAAAATAACAAATTGTTGTGAGGGATTTCACAAAGCTCTTGATTCCCAATTTCACTGTAGTCATATCAGTGTGTGGTTTCTATTTTATGGTCTCCAGAGGGAGCTGGCTTGCCACAAATTAACACTGGTTAATGCACAGGCAGGTCACCTAGAGGTGAAGAAAAGGAAATACAGGGTTCTACATAACTTGGTTTCCGCTTCTGTGCAGCAATATGAGCAGGTGGAAGACCAACTTAGTTATTTAAGGAAATTGGCCAATTTGCAATAAAGAAATATATATATATAAATATATATATATTTATAAATATATATATATTTATATATATATATATATAAAATTAATAAATATATATATATATGAACTGATATTTGTGAATTGACACAAAAATATTTTAGATTTTAATTCCAATATAATAAAAACATTTGGTTTTTTGTCACAACCTATTACTACTATTATAAATATCCATAAATAGTCCAAAATCTTTATGTAATCTTGAGTTGGTCATTTTAATGGTATATGTAGCCTTAACTTTAATCCACAAGGATGATTTCGTTTATTTCGCTTGTCATACATATTTAAATTTTCATGAATAATATATTAGACTAATAGCAACTTAACTTAAATTAAATCGTGTTAGATATGTTTTTATTAGTTACATTGTAAGAACTTTGCCATTTGAATGTTTGGTTAATAATCTACTACTCAAATAAAACTTCGTTATAAATGGTTTAGGGCCTTTATATTATTATTATTATTATTATTATTATTATTAGCACCGCGTCTTACTACCCGTTTAGGTTATATGCACTTACGCTAATTTGTAATGTAAGGGTGATTGTGAGATGAAATGGAGGACCTACAGTTTAACTTGAAATCCAAACCACGGTGGAGGCCTGGCATTCCCCACATTCAAAAGTTGTGATTAATATACGTCTTGTCAGAGGTAAAGGAAGGGTTTGGTAATCAGATAAATCTGTGCCAGGACCGAGGATTGAACCTCGGACCCAGCATGGAAGCCTGACACCTTACTCCTGAACCACCAGGTCACCTAGTGCCTTTATATATAAAAAAAATGGACACTTTAACAACTCACAACTTCTTATATAATTTTTATATTATTTTATTGCATTAATTATTGAACCAATATAGGCTAAACCTTGGTAATTTCGTAACAATTTAACAATATTTTATATTTCAAGAGTAATAGTCTTTGTTTTATTTTATGTAATATGTAGCCTTCTTATTAAACTACACCATCATGTAGATCCAACTTAAATATATAATAACCATTATATATAACTATATTATGATATATTTTTGTATTTTATTTGAACTCTAAGCACTTGTTGTAAACATTGGTTATGTTTGAATGACCTTACCCTTTTGAGGTACATATTCAATAATATTAATAAAGAACATATAGTTAATTTAACAATTTAGATTTATTTAGCAAAAAACTAATTAAGAAAAATACAAGTTTTACATGAATATAGGAATATTGATGAGAATTACATTCTTACAAAAACAAATTGACTTGAGAGATTACTTGTACTGCCGTCAGGCCACATGTTGAAGCATGCAGTATCAATTCAAACTTGCCACAGTGACAAGAGTTTTCTAAACAAGGAGTAAATGAACAATTAGTTAAAGAATAGCAAAGAGTAAATTCAGAAGATATCATTTATACAGTCTCACTTGGTAGCGTTAAGTATTTAAAGATATCCATAAAACATGTTGGATATACAGTTGGTATATCCAGCTAATTGATGGCTAAGAAACAGGCGTCATTAAAGTACTATAGCTGGTCATTTTACCATACGGTACTGCCAGAGCATTCAATAGTACATCGGCACATATCCAGATCAATACTAACTTAGAGGCCTAGTCACGGGAAAAAATAAAATAGATTTATTTTGCGCGGACCCCACTATGACACAAGTGTAATTTCCCTAGGTTGAGCACCCTCGCTAATACTCTACTAGAAGAGTGACTACAACACTAAAACTCTATCCCATATGACTGAGTCGCATAAGGCAAAATAAATTTGACATCCTGGTGCTAACCATCAACAACAAAACTAATGTTCATTACGTTTAGGACGTCATGATTAATTTAGAGGTTGTATTGGACTTGTGACTTAGTCTAAGTCACGAATTTAACAAAACATAATTTCTAAGCCAGAGGCTTTTACGTTAGAACAGTGTCAAAGGACACATAAACAAACCAAGGAAGAACACTTCCATGTTGAAGCTAATTACGTAACAGTTAAACTGAAAAGATTCTAATTGACATTTTCCTAAACCTTGGCTTCTCGCCAAATAATCAAATATAAATTTCCTTTAAAACATAAAAATTTAGAACTTCTCTTAAATTATACAAGAGCCCAAGTACTACAGACTTGGTTACGACGGCTGGATACTAATACCACAGTAACGTTGTCCATGTTTCCTGCGAGTTGGATCGGGTGATCCATCATCCTATCGACACAGCTAAGGTGGTGAATCCAACGTCACGGACTCCATGTTCCTTCGTGTTGCTGACGGGCGGAGTTTCCTTGTTGATTCTTTTCGTAGTTGAACCGCTCTGAACCGCTCTGTATTTTTTCTGTACGTTTCTGTACGTTTCTGTGCTTTTGATACCGCTGGCGGACCTATATATACTGTGGAAGCAGGTCGGACATGACAAAGAAGGAAGGGGGGATAAATTACGAAAAACAGGCAAAAACAAAGAAGGATAAAAGTGTGAAGAAAAGAAAACAATTGAAGCAAGTCACGAGTTCTTCGAACGACCACTAGCGTCGCTATGTGCGCAGCCGGCCTCTGAGTCGATCCCCGACTTCAGTTCTTCTCTCCGGTTGAACCAAGCCGTGGAACACGTGGGTCGGCCATGATTGACAATCTTGTAGTTTTTTAAAGGTGAAATTGATATCTGCAGACATCTGGCCGGGGTGAGTTAGTACACAAATATCTTATATCAAAATGTATCTGTATTAATTTAGTTATTTAATATCCACTATTATTTTATGAGAAGTAGTAATATAAATTTATATTTTATTATTATTCTAGTAGACCACATGGCAGGCGTATAAAATTCTATCAGGCATCATCCAATGGAAAAAACGAAGCGTTTTAAGTATATTATTCATAAATACACTAATTTAAATCCTCTTCTTAGATATTTAGTACAACAATAGTCTAAAAACAATATTTGTTTGATCAACCACGTGATTGAATGTAGGACGAAACATAACTTTTTCAGATCAGAAGATATAACCTTAGAGGCAGTTTATATTAAATATGTTGATATAATTTTCTATCTTGCACAAACTCGTCGAAATATTAATTTTTCTCTTGTAGCTGTTCAATCCATTTGATTGACACGCTACATGTTGTTGTACAAGAACCAGGATTTTGATGACCTAAAATGTGTCAAATAATGATCCATAAAATAACACTATAAATTCCAAAAAACTACTTTAGGTTTACAAAAAGACCCATAAGAGTGAATGCAAGCTCATTTGTAAATCTAAAGTAGTTTTTTGGAATTTATTAATGTTTACAACAAGTGCTTAGAGTTCAAATAAAATACAAAAATCTATCATAATATAGTTATATATAATGGTTATTATATATTTAAGTTGGATCTACATGATGGTGTAGTTTAATAAGAAGGCTACATATTACATAAAATAAAACAAAGACTATTACTCTTGAAATATAAAATATTGTTAAATTGTTACGAATAGGAGATCAAAAGCTTACCGTCCAAGGACTTTCAGTAGAACAAGAACCTACCATCCAACGCCCTTGGATGGTCGGCTTTTGATCTCTTGACTACCCTGGGATGGTAGGATCTTGCTCTCTTGAAGACCCTTGGACAGTAGACTCTTGCTCTTCTTACGGACCTTGGATGGTAGGCTCCAGCTCTCTTGAAGGCCCTGGGTCGTTAGACTGACGATTTTCAACTTTTTTGATGAAATGGTCAAGACTAGCTGGCGGACATCATTCTTCCTCTCTATAGAGTTATTTGTAGCAAGCAAATAACTCTGAATCTCTCTGGCAACTTTGGCACTTCTATCCATGTTAGGGTCATTCTCTTAAATGATTCTAATGACATGTCAATGTGCTTAAAACAATCAGTAAATTGTTTTGTTGAAAGTTGTTTGATAGGCTCAACAACATAGGACTGTTCCTCTTAATCATTTATGCCATTATCCATTTCAATAAGATCTTCATTGGTGAGTTCTGTTGAGTGGGATTGGAGCCATTCATCCACATTTGCCTTGTCTATGTCCTCAAATCCAACATGTTGCTACGTCAACTATGTCATATTTTGAATCGGAAAGCGCGTATTCAGTATAAAAATAATGAGAATCAGAAACTTCATACCAAATATTTTTTCCAAACTCCCTTCATAAATGATTGTTTAACTTTTGTCCCTGCATCTCCAATGTTGTCAATACCACCCCCTTCACCCCCACAGCAAACTGTGCAGTAAAGATCATTGTCATCACTGGAATAGGGATGAACAAGGTCACGCCACTACCGCACAGGGTGACTGCGAAATTACAGCTGAATGAGCATTATTTTTTTATTTTTTAAAAATCGCGTTATAGTGAGTACGCGTAGAATGAGATCGCGTGTAACGAGGGATACCTGTATTTAACGATCGCATTGTTTATTTTTCTAATTTATTTTAGTCATGACAAACATTAGAATTAATACACACAAAATAAATTAAGAAAAATTATATCTGAGGTGGCTTAGCTAAAAATTATGAAACACTGAAAATTAAAGTAGGTATCCATACACTTTGCACCCATATTCGTTACTAACTAGTTTTGCAATTTCAAGTTCGTTGAACCTCTCAGGGTGTGCATCAAGCAGACACAGGTGATCTAGTCTACGTTTCCTCATCGTGAAGCGAATATATATTTTTATTCGTATAAGCATAAAAAAAACTTTCTGCAGTAGCTGATGTAGTTGGTATTACTATCAGAGTTTTCAAAATTTCTTCAATGTGTGCTCCAAGCACATTTTATTTGACTATGTTAACTTGGTGTGAACTTTGTATCTTGCTTCAACAAGATCTTTATATTATAAAAGTGTTTTATCATATTATATTTTGTGGGGGAATGGGGGTAAAATTATACTTTTTACCTATTTATATTTTAGGGGGTGAAAGGTCCCCTGTACCCCCCGTTCCTGCACCACTGGTCCTATTCCATTGTAATAATGCTGGTTTTATTGACTGATATTACTGTCATAAAGATATGAATCTATTAATTATATATATTCATTTTGTATAATAACTATAACTTGATGTATAACCAAAACGGGTAGTGGAATGAGGCAAAAAATTAAATAAATTATAAACTACTTGTCTTGCATATAGTTAATTCCATCTTTTTATAGTACCGCGTCCTACTGTCTGTTCAAGCTAAACACTAATATATTAGGGATGGTGAAGATTGTATTTAAAGAAAATATACCCGCATTTTCGTGGAGAAAAAGTGGAGAATACTTTATCAAAATCCAACCTCAGTACATCTGACTGGAATTCGAACCTCAGTCAGTTTAGTCTCGTCAGTTTAGACTACTGTGAGTATGAGGTCTTAGACCATGCAGCAATCGAAGCGGGTGTAGTATTTAGTTAAATCATCACTATACACGTAATTTATTTCGTCATTTAAATATAACTAATGTTATATTTGTAAGTACAAAAAATATATATAAATATAATAATATATTTAAGTTTTATGAAATAATTATCGAAATAAAAATTAAATGTTTAGTTAACCTAACTTGTATAATTAACGTTATTCTTACTGTGAAATATTTATTTAAACGTAGATCTCTTATTTAGTATCTATTCTTTAGTGAATGACGACAAATCCAGGCGTGCGATCTCTCACTATAAGAGCGTGCGTACACTGCAAGAATCAACTTTGTTCGCAACACGCCGCGAGTTAGTCAAGTGTTTTCCTCGCGGTGGGTGATGGCGACATTCTAATTAAACTCTACAACTAACAACGTATTATCTCGTCGTGTGAATGTGCTGCCTTGTCACGTGCACTGGTGGGACATTTTGTTGTTGTCTCTTGGTTGACTGACACGTTTGCTAGAACTGTACATTAGCTTGTTTGTGGGACATAGAATCACTCTTCTATTTCGATTGTCCTCATGTAGGCGTGCGTGTGCCTCGTATTGACAAAGGGAAGATTTGTCAACAATTATTCATTAACTTAAAACGCCCATATTTCTCTGGCATGCACCTATATCATTATTTATTATTATTCAACTAGCTTGCCTTTGGCCACATCTTGCTTTCGAGGAAATCCTTTTTATGACACTAAGTTATTAGTGAGAATAGGACCAAGACGGTTTAAATTATCAATAAAACGAGGATAGTAAAAAAAAACTTGGTCAAACTCCTTTTATCCCATATTAATAATACATGTTCCCAATAAATCACATATTCATATTATTACCAAGGTAATAATTATGCCAATTGTTTCATGATATCGTCTAATATAGCGTCAGGGTGAAGTAATTTTTACCTTGGACGGTTCAAAGTGAGAAGGCGTACAACATGAAAGGCGGCCACTTAGTTTTTGGATGATTCTAGCTCTTTTAGAATGTTCGCGGGCTTTTCTTTTGGTTGCCAGTAGAAGTAAGCTTCAAAAATAAGTAAATAAATAAATAGATATACCCATGATACCAGCCTGGTATTGAACCTGAGAGCCCTTGGTTGATAGCCAGGTGCGCTGATCAATATGTCAAGGGGCTGGTTAGTAAATTAATGATTATACATATACACAAGTGTAAAACATTCTTTTTATTGGAATTTGTTACCCGTAGCCATTTTTTTTATTAATTGTTTGTTGTTTAAATATTACAACTCTACATTTCTTAGTTATTTGTTTGCCTAATATCGCATACTCGCCATTGTCCTATTACCACAATGCGCTGAAGATATGCAGAGGAGGTCTGGAATAGGTATGAAGAAGTTTGGTTGGAATCACTACAAACAAAACACGACCAAATGTATATAAATGGTCCCAAGCATAAGCGCCGATTTGTAAAAAATATTGGGGATACTTTATAAAAAGGGGCGTGAGAGTGGTTTAACATTCTCAAATGTTCAAGCTCCGTATTTTAAAAAAAATTCCAATATTAAGGTCAAAATTAAGGTTTAATTTGTTGGTCTCAATGTATGTTTAAGAAAACACACATGCACAACACACAAATAATACATACAACACGGATAACACCAATAACCAAACTATAATGAAGACATGTTGACAGATGATTAAGGTTTTAAAAAGGCTGAAACATTGGGGGTGCTGAGAACCCCTGAAAATATGTTTGGGGGTGCTTAGTTTACAAAGCACCACCCCCAGCAAATGCAGTTGGCATCTATGGTCCCAAGAACGGGACGAGGTAGAAAAATACGGCAGAGACGTCTTCTGACTCCATTTACGGAAACTTGTCCTACCTTCCTCTAATGACGAGAAGATAATAAAAGTGACGCATGATGATCATACTGCTGTGAGTCGTTTTTAACAACCCATTGAAATGTATCAGATCATCATAAGACTTTCATATTTGGTGTATATTTCTTTAAAGAGTGGAATATTTGCTTAAATATATAAAATGTATTGTATATAATTTTGAATTTAACATTTTGAGAGTGTAAAGAAAGCTACAAATTTGTTCAAAAATGTGTTTTGAAATTAATTCTTACAATAAATATTGTTTGATTTTCTTTTAGTATTTTAAAACTGTAATAAAACGTTGTCCCAATATTGTTAGTAAACTTGAATAACAGTGGTGTCTCTTTCCAGAAATATTCACGCTCAGAGTTGTATAAGCAATAACAAGGATTTTTTTTTAAAACTCATAAGTATTACCATTAGTTAACTGTTATCATTTTTTATCGCTAAAGAAAGCTTTTTACTAACTAATATGAATAAGAACCAACAAAACAAGTTATGCAAAAAGATAATTGTATTCAATTGATGTCTCTAATACGAAAGTATATATTCTTGTCAGACCTAATATCGACTTATTTTATGGATCTAAATTGACTAATGGGAGCATTAATATAAACGTGTTGACCTGAAGATGTGCAACCACTCTTAAAATTACAACTTTTTGTTTACTGGAAGTCTGAAAGGCTACTTACTCACCTACCCTCCCCCCCAAAACCCCCGACCAACATATCCTGCCTGAACCACTAGACTATAGAACCTTAAAAAATATTCCACCCCAATCCTATCAGCCCTCCCGCTTCCCCCAAATGTATTCACGCAAACATTCCCCCCCCCCCCCTCTTTATTTCCATTACTCTTTGCCCTCTCAGATACATATTTGGAACATCTTTTTGAAAGTAAGGTTTACGTCTCATTGTGTTTTATTAATTTGAGACAAAATATTTACTTTCTTAAATTTGGACAAAGTCTTTAAGAAAATAATGTGTTTTCCAAATTTGACCTGAGTGACACACAATTTGCGCAGAGGTTTGATAGTTATCGGTAATCTGTCTTTGGATTTGAGTTTAAAACTTTTACTGTAAATTTCTGTTGTCATCAATCTAAATAATATAAAAATGAATGAAAATTAATAAATAATCCCAGTTTTGATTTTTTTATAATTCTAATGAGTTTTATTGTGTTAGACTTTGATACACATGTTGAGTGGTTCTTCTATAACTTCAACAAATTACAAATTTTCAGCTCCATACATACGTACAACACATACATACATACATACATACATACATACATACATACATACATACATACATACATACATACATACATACATACATACATACATACATACATACATACATACATACATACATACATACATACATATATACATACATACATATATACATACACAGAGTGGACCATAGGCTTCAGGAAAATGGGGTGAAACAACCGGAGTCAGTAGAGAAAGAAAAGGCACCTGTTAAAACGGTGAAGAAGCGACGAGAAAGACGCAAACAAGAGAAAATGTTGCGCCCAGATGTGGTGATTGTCAAAGCTAAGGAGGGAAAATCCTATGCTGACATCGTGAAGTCCCTGAAGAGTGACCCTAAACTACAGGACCTCAAGGAAAACGTTAGCAAGATGCGGAGAGATGCTGCGGGGAATCTCCTGCTGGTCTTGAACCGCAAAGCTAAACAAGGAACCGGAGATATTCGTCAGGTGATCCAGGAGCAACTGGTGAACTCAGCTGAGGTCACTAGCAGGACAGACATGAAGTCCATTTAAATAAAGGACCTAGACGAATTCACGACAAGAGACGAGATATGTGATGCTATCCGTCAACAAGTAGAGGGGACTGACGTCAAACCCGATGCTATAAAATCCCTTCGACAGGCGTATGGGGGAACGCAGATCGCGCTACTTGTCCTTACTGCTAACCATGCGAAACTCGTCCTACAAAAGGACAAACTGAAGGTAGGATGGGTTGTTTGCAGAGTAAGAGAGAGAGTCTCTCCCCTGAAATGCTTTAGATGCCTAGAGTTTGGTCACTTGGCCAGGATGTGCAAAGGCCCGGATCGATCGAAACAGTGCACCAAGTGCGGAGAAACCACACACATTGCCAAGGACTGTGTGAAAACCGAGATGAAGTGCCTCCTGTGCAGTGAGAATTTGGACAGGAATCATCGAACAGGAAGTAGTGCGTGCCCTGCTTACAGGGAAGCAATGGCGTTACTGCACAAGAGAAGACGATGAGGTTCCTTCAGTTAAACCTGAATCATTGTGAAGCAGCACAGGACCTCTTCTGGCAGTCTGCAAGTGAATTGAGCATTGACTTGGCGATCCTCTGTGAACAGTACCGGAACTTAGACAACTTGTCGTCCTGGATACCGGACCGTACTGGAAAAGCCGCTATCTGGATGCGCAGGGGTTTGTTCATCGAAGAAAGACAAACAGTAAAAAAAGATGGATTCGTCTGGGCAAAGGTGGGAGGCATATACGTTTGCAGCGTCTACGCTCCACCTAGCATCTCCCTGGAAGGATTCCAGCACATGCTAGATGAAATCGCTGACGAACTACGAGGCAGAAGGCCTGTTATTATAGCTGGTGATTTTAATGCCTGGGCTACAGCCTGGGGCATTATAATGACCGACAGACGTGGCGAGAGCCTTCTGGATGCACTCTCTCTGATGGATATGGTGATACTGAATATCGGTATCACTCCTACCTTCGAGAGGAACGGCAACAGCTCCATCATTGACGTGACTTTCGTGAGCGAAAACCTGGCTTCCCGCATGGTGACATGGAAAGTCAGTGATCACCTTACACAGAGTGACCACCAGGCGATCATATTCGAGATGATAACCACCCAGAGACCAGTAAACCCGGGTAGGGAGAGGACAAGAGGCTGGAACGGGCGCTCCTTTGATCGAGGAACCTTCATCGCTTTGATGGAGGACAGTGACATTGAGCCGAGGGATACGCTTGATCAGGTAGTCGCGCAGTTAATGACGCTTGTCACCGACGCTTGCGACGCTGCTATGACGAGGCGTTCCTGTAATCACCGACACAAACCAGCGTTCTGGTGGAACGAGGAGATAGCTGAACTCCGTAGAAGATGTCTCCGAGCTAGGAGAAACGCCCAGCGTGCAAGGGGTCGTTTGACCTTCTCTGCTCTCAGAAACCAATATGCCGAAGCCAGGAGAACCTTGGGCAAAGCCATCAAGGCAAGCAAACGACGGTGCTGGAAGGAGATGTGTAAGGAGGTCGACCAGGATCCATGGGGCAGACCCTACAGGACGGTTATGGCTAAGATTAGAAAACAGGATTCGGCTTCGCCTACTTGTCCGGAGTTCTTGGATAGGATAGTGAACACCCTCTTCCCACGACAATCAGATGATGTAGTGCTCATTGAAAACCGATCAGATGACCTGGAAGAAGTGCCACCAATCACTTGTGAAGAACTACTGAAAGCAGCTCGCAAAATAGGAGACAACAAGGCTCCGGGCCCAGACGGAATTCAGAATGTAGCTCTGAAAACCGCAATCAAGACGAGACCAGACTTATTTATCCGAGTCTACAAGGCGTGTCTGAGAGAGGGGAATTCCCTGACTGCTGGAAAAATCAACACCTTGTTCTCCTTCCGAAAGGGGCCAAACCACCAGACGAACCATCATCATATCGTCCAATCTGCCTCCTGGACACATCTGGCAAATTGCTGGAGAGGATCATTGCTGACAGAATAGAGGTATTCAGTGAGGGGCCACAGGGCCTCTCTGAAAACCAACTAGGATTCCGTAAAGGCAGGTGTACGATTGATGCGATAGATAAAGTTGTAACCATTGCCAGGGACGCAATAGCAGGCAGAAGCTGGTCGAAAGGCACAAAGAAATATTGCGTCATCGTGACCCTCGATGTGAAAAATGCGTTCAACTCTGCTAAATGGAGCTGCATCATGGAAGCGCTTCAGAAGATGGAGGTACCTGCCTATCTTCGGAGGATGATCGCTAGCTACTTCTCAGATAGAGTCCTGACCTACGACTCCGAGACGGGTCAACGAATGTACCGGGTAACCGGAGGAGTGCCGCAGGGAGCAGTTCTTGGTCCTCCACTGTGGAACATCATGTACGATGCGGTGCTGAGGCTTCCATTGCCAGACGGAGCTACGTTAGTGGGATTTGCCGATGACATCGCTATAGTTGCTGTTGGAAAGTTCCTCGATGAGGTTACGTACATAGCGAACAGAGCTATCGCCAACATCCGTCAGTGGCTTTCTTCTGTTGGCCTGCAACTAGCAGATCACAAGACGGAGGCAGTACTAGTGACAGGAAGGAAAATCAGAGAATCCATCTCCCTGAGTGTAGGAGACAATGTCATCATATCTCAACCTTCACTGAGGTACCTGGGCGTGCAAATAGATGCCAAGTTACGCTTTAACGACCATCTTCGGAACGTCAGCCAAAAAGCAGCAAAGGTGGCAAATGCGCTTTCAAGCATCATGCCCAACACGGGAGGCCCAAAGCCGAGCCGCAGACGTCTGATTTCTACGGTCACAAGCTCCATTATGCTGTACGCAGCACCAGTCTGGTCACCGGCAATGAAAGTGGCGGTGCATGCCCACATGTTGAACAAGGTACATAGGAGAATGGCACTGCGTGTTGCATGTGCCTACCGCACGGTCTCTGGCGATGCTGCTTGCGTGATAGCAGATATGACGCCTATCGACCTCTTGGCAGACGAGCGAAATAGGATTTACCGCCAGACCCGGACTCCTTCCGAGCTCACGAAAACAACCATCGTGAGGGACGAAAAGAAGAAAACCATGGAAATGTGGCAAAGACGCTGGGACTCATCGATGAATGGTAGATGGACCCACCGTCTTATTCCAGTAGTGTCACTCTGGAATACGAGAAAACACGGTGAGACGGACTTTTACCTCACCCAGCTCCTGACAGGCCACGGATGCTTCAGGTCATATCTGGAGAGATTCGGACTAGATGATTCACCATCCTGTCCAAACTGCACAGAGTTGGAAGAGACTGTGGAGCACGTCTTTTTTGGGTGTCCCCGCTTCGCTGTTGAGAAGGAGGAGCTGGATAGGCGACTCCAGATGAGATCAACTCCAGAAAGCATAGTCAGTTTGATGCTGCTCAACGAGGGCAACTGGAAGGCTGTAGCAGACATGGCTTCGCGCGTTGTGAAGAACCTCAGGGTAGAGGAAAGAGAAAGGAGTAGACCACCTAGATAATGGCAACGACGGAGTAGGCAGTTAGCCATCCAGCCTCACGCGAAGTAATGCCTGACGGCCGTTCCGCGTGGGGTGTATTGGAGAACACTCTTGAGGTGGGGTACAGGGCTGTACCCCGGGGGTTTTAGTGGGTAGGGTTCTACACTTTGTAGTTCGGTACGTCGGGAATATGGAATATTCTTGCCGTACACCTAGAGTCACCTTCTCTAGTGGAGTCCCACAGCCTTTCAGATGGATCTGAAGGCTCCGTAAAAAGGATTTCCCTCCTCATAAAAAAAAAATATATATATACATACACATACATACATACATACATACATACATACATACATACATACATACATACATACACAAACATACATACACCATTAAAGATCTATTAATTAGGATAGGTAAAACATACAAACACGTACTTGAAGTGCATTCGTGAATCCTGAAACCAACTTAATTCCCCATACACCTATTAGTATGATTTATAACGTTCTAATAAATATTGGTACAATATAACGTTCTCATAATATCTACTAGGGGTATGATATGTAGCCATATCTAATATCACATATACATGCGTTACCATAGTGAATATATGTATATAATTTATTTATATTATAACGAGTTGAGACCCAATTCTCACAAATATTATAACACTAATCTTTATCGAAAATTCTTGAGTTATTAAATCTTTTTTTATTTGTCATGTTTCTCACTTATACATATGGTCTCAACTACGACACGGCTCCAAAGTATTCATAGGAACACTATCAATCTGGTGTGTTTTGTTGTCGATCCAATCAAATGTTGCACAATGAGCTGTGTGTGGTCTCAAGCCGTGAGTGGAGTCACCCCATGTTGTCACGTCAGGCAAGGGAAAACAGCAGCTTACCTGCTTACAGATGCAGTCTCTCAACACGATCTATAGCATGGGAACATCGTGGCGAGTATTGGTTCTCAGGAGCATTATTATCTCGTAAGGACTTTGATCAGAGGGGGGGGTCATGACCTGAATATTGCCTCTTCGCCACCGGCAGGCGGGACGAGACCCCGATTCACAAAATGTTGATATAATTCATTCATAAAACTACATATATTTTTTTTATCAAAGAAATATTTCACATTCACTTCTGTACAGAGGACTATTTCAACACACGACTTAGAATGTGCACATCAGTTGCTCATACACAAAGACACGCCTAAACTAGTGCTATTAAAAACGTATTTTTGAATTTATTGTTTTTTTTTAATAAACTTTATTTTTTATAATTACTATTTAACAAATTATTATTCCAAACCACATCTTAATCTTCAACTATTAAATTTATTTCTAACCTAATTAGTATTAAATTTGAAACCACATTTTATATAATTTAAAGTATGTAAGAAAATAATAATCATACTAAAATTATTAACTAATATTGATGATTAATTTTGACCAATATTAAAATAAGATCCAAAATTAAAACGTAAAAAATATACTTTTATTATTACTACATATACTCTTAGAGGTAAGAAATCAATTAAATCAGTACCTATCATTAAGTTTTTAGTTAATAATTTTATCACAAGTTTTATTAGGGCATTGATTTAAAGAGAAGTAGTGAGTATGCTTTTTATGCTGGAGGATCATCCTTCTTAGTTTGGAGAGGCGATATAACAACTAAAGTGGTAAATCAAATTAATTTACCCACAACAAGTACTGAGATTCGAGCCCCGATCTTCTTGTTAAAAGCATCCCAATATACTGCTTAAAACCACTCGGCAGTGACTTGAAAAGAAAATTTAAACGAAATATAGCTAGAACTACCAAAATCATTATAAAAATTAATTCAAAAGAACATGAAAAGAAATAAACACAATGGATGTGAATATGATTTTTTTTAAAGTCTAGTACATATTTAATGGCTAAAATCAATAACACTGTTTGAAACAAGAAGTGGTGAAGCGCGTACTTTTGTAATTTTAACCATATTCTTACACCGTTAATATAATGATTCTCTAAAACTAAAATATAATAAATAGTAGTAATGGTTTTACAAATAAACTAAATTAAAATAGATAGGAATTAATAAAAGGTTTGTGGAAATTGGTTTAAAACCACACCTGACATTGGACACAAAGTGACGTGCAACATTTTAGGAAATGGCTTTATGATACTCGGTGGCTCAACTGTACCTCTACAATGTGTACACAACTACAATCCAGACTGCTGACATACCCTCTAGTGTCTGTGCACTTCATCGGGAGTGGTAAAATGTCACACATATAGAGTACAGAGCTACCAACAGGTTTTGTATCCAGTCTAGTTTGTGGAAATGCTTGGAATTATGAACTACAATTTTGTGTTTGAATAACTTGTCTCTTCTCATTTTCAAATGTTACAACTGGTAACACTAGATAATAGCACGCTTTGCCACTAGAAACAATTTTTAATTTTCCTTTAAAAGAAAATAATAAAAATATCTCTTATCCTAGACGTGAAAATATCCATACACACCTTTTGACTCGCAGTCTCTCTTAACCAAAACATTGTTTAAGAGGGTCCACGGGAATATGTTCAAAGCTAAAATTTAGTGGGCAACCTTACACAATCACAGCATTCTTAGATGGCATACTGATCTGCACTAACAAAATAACGTGATATAACACAGGAATCGGACTAGGAAATAGAATAGTCCACAATAGAGTAAGTCAGTTAAAATTATTTTATCTAAATTAAAGTGTAACAAACAATATACTGTACATTACATATATTTCCTAACCAGAATTTATTTTCTTTAACATAATTTGCATGTGAACACTGAAACCGTCCAAAAGGTCAAATATTAGAAGAGATAATATTAACAACCAATATAGTTAAGTAAGTGAGAAAAGATCTTGAATCAACTTAACAAACAGCTAATATGGAACTGATGCAATAAACTTAACTCAAAAAGAATGATATTATCAAATAATTAGCATAAATTATAGAAAATATCATAATATGCAATTTAGCTTATACACAGCTGTTGCCACATAATAAACATAATCTATTCTCTGTGGCAATTTGGAAATAAGGACTTGAATATACGTGTCTCAACCAACTCTATTATCTAATAAGTTACAGTAGTCCATACATAGACTTACAAACACCGAGAGAAAAAGAAAATAATGTGCTAATTAAGAAACATCAACTAAGTGTCAGCACTCATAAGTTCAAGTATTTGGCGGAAAGGCCCAGCTAACGATATTAGCACAACGAGCAACTTCATGACAGTTCTCTTTTATAATAAGGATCAAAACAACTGGTAATAATGGAGACAGAAACATTCTCACAGAAATCAAATGGATTTGATACTATCCTAAAAGCCATGGGGACTAGCACTAGGCTATACATTAAAGCTAGTGCACCTACAAGTTCTGTTTAGCACGATTTAAAATACGAGTATAGGTTCCTCGAGAAGTGATATGAGTTTAATAACTCAAGAAACTAAGAATAGCGTTCTGAATCAATAACTTTAAAGTTAGGAATTGGCATAAAATGCTTTTATGCAAAATTTTCTACTACCAAGTTTATGGTGAAGTATTAACGCGTTGAAAGTGTATATGGAAAAGATAAGGAATTAACCAAATACAAGTGAATCATAATTGATTTCCTAGAATAAATCATTCATTTGCATTAGTTATTATATTTTCAAGTGAAGTTCCGGTATTGAAACAAATTAATTGTTCCACATTAACAAAAGTTACAAATAAAGACGAACAATGTAGTTACAACCTTGACCATTTTCTATCCAACCATGCTGATATTTCTTGACGTCGTCGGTGAGACCATCGATGCTTTTTCTGGCATGACTGGAGAGTAGAGTCGTAGGTCCCCAACGTTTGGTAAACAAAATGTTGTTTATACAAGCTGAGATCATGGTAAGTAGATAGGCCCAATTTTCGTCAGTGGTGGTTTATGTGAAAGGTATTTAGAAAAGGTGAATGTATGTATAAACTCTTATTGTAAAGGGTCCGTCACACACACGTTATATCTAAATCACACCATATTGGGCAATTGTTCACCTTATAAATTGGTCATAGGCCGAATTGAGTTCCAAATGAGGAAATACGATAAAATTACTCCCTCAAAGAAACCACTCCCCTTCTAAGACATTGAAATATATCTGATTGGCTTTCATGAACTCACTTGGAATTAAGTCTTTCCGGGGTTAGGACCTATGTTATTCGTCCACTCAAAAACTGCCACGCTACAAAATACGATGCACCGCACAGATTTTCTTTTTTCTCCCGCTTTTATCCTAAAATATACATTTACTAGAAACTCGTGAGATTTGTGAAACAAAATAATATACATTGATGTAGAAACAATAAAACAAAGATTATAAATACAATAATATACACAGAATCAAATTCATTTTATAATATATAATATAATATTTAGCACCGCGTCTTACTACCCGTCCGGATTATACGCTTTAGGTACTAATTCCGCTAATGGATTAGGAATTGGGAAGGTTGAATTAGAGGAAGTGAACTCACATTTGCGTGGAGGGAGAGTGGAAAACCTTCATTTTATAAGACCTGAATTAAAAAGTATTTACCGGGTGTTCATTTGAAAATTTCTACCAAAAATCTCAAAAATAACGCATTGGAGGAAAAAAAAAAGGTTCTAAACAAAAGTTGTTTCATTTTGAGGAGGAAGTAAGGTGGTAAGGCTCGTATGACCTTGGGTGCCGTTAAGGTGAATTTAAGTCATTTTTGATATATTTTTTTAAAAATGAGACCCCTATTTTTTATGAATTATTATTCTTGTAGATCACATGTGCAATTTTCAAAATGATGATTTTAAGCTTTTTAAAGTAAAAGCCATCATGATAAATGAGCCTTACACGTTTCTAAATCGCAGACGCCGGCGCGGCATTAGATCCGGTGGCGTTGCACTTGGCCGCAATAATAGAGTGTGGCAGTGATTTTCAAACTGTGTACCGAGCTCCACAAGCCATCTCAGGCTCCCTGAGGTAAACTACCTAATAGTCTATATTGGTTTTTCCCAATATAAAATAGCATCAGCAAGTAGAATTGCCAATTTTTTCAAATGTGTAATAAATTACATTAATTGTCAAAGGTGCGTCCAGAACATGTGATTATGTTTTCCATTTGTTTTATATTTGTAAAGAATTAAATGTCGTTATTGAATGTTAATAATATTAATGCAAACAATTCATTGATGTTTTCAAGTTAGTAGTGTTATAAATGTTTTATGTTGGTCTACGAGTGAGAGCCCTTTGGGGGTTGATGTTCGTTATGTTATCTTCTATGCTAAAAATGTGCTATACGCAAATAACTGTAAATAGTGTTACAACCCAATAAATCCAAACAAACAAACAAAAACAATGCATTGAGAGCTCCTACATTTATTTATGGTGCGAGGGCGCCTTTGGTCTAAAAAGTTTGGGAACCTCTGGCTTAGGGGGAGGGTAGAGAAGAGAATTAGAGGGAGAATCCGAGGCTTGCGAGCTTAAAAATAAACATGTGCATGAACACTTGTTTTCTTCACTGAGTTTATTAAAACTGGTAAAAAGTGTCTCCAACACCTCAAGAAATAATTATCTTAATTACTTTTTAAAAATAATTTAAATTAAAATTATCTTCAATCCTTACATGATTTTTTATGTTATTTCCAAATTGTTTCACCATCTAAAGTGTTCCAGGCCCTCCCCCTGCCGACTGGCAGGGGGGTTTGCCCCCAGGTTGGGAGCCACTACAATATATAAAAGGTTAATTCACTATTACAAATAGCGCTTATAACAGTCTTTGTGACTCGTAATCACTTAATTCTCTCCCCTTTTGTTAGGATAAATAATATACTCTAAAGTGGTTCCCAAACAGTGGGTAAGGAGCCAATTGTTGGAGATAACAAAACATTTTAAAATAAATTTGCAACGCGTTAAAACGAAATCTTGATTTTTTTTCTTATTTTAAGAAAAATATTTTAAGGAAAGGTCCTGGAATGTATATCCTTTTAAGGCGACATGATGACAAAGTCTAACCAATAACTTTCCAATCTGTTCTAAAACACCCGTTAAAGTTAATTTTAACCAAACAAACTGAATGTATTCTAACTGTCTGTTCAACAAACGTATCCAACTCTCTACTGAAGCATTGACGATGCTGCTCCCTTTCGCATATTCGTACATCTGTGACGCTATGTTTTCGGAGGGGGTAGGAATCAAAACTTAACTTAAAATTAAACTGAAAATGTCCAATGCCTTGCATCTGAAAATTAGTCATATTGTCGTGGACTCAATGACGTCATTAACAGAACCTGAAAGGAAGTACAACCTTTGCGCACGTCTCATTATGAGAAATCATTACTTTTTGTAAAATTATATTAAATAATAGATTGAAAAACTATTAAATTAAATATCCCTCTCTCATGTCAATTCAATCTAAGGGGGCCTTGAAAGTTTATCTTTATAAAAAGTGTGTTTTAGTTCTACAGAGGTTTGAGAATCACGGTTTTATTCTATTACTCTAGACACAGCAGCCGGCACTAGACTAGAGTTCATCTACTGAGAAGTCCTCCGTACAACCAGTGAGCACGAGGGTGATCCGACCTCTTGGGTCATTGGTCCCGATATCCAACATAGCAGAGTAATTCATCATTGGTAGACTGGGACTTCCCCTCTCGCATAGGCCAGGGAACTTAATGCTGTAGGTTTGATTGGAAGACGTGTTCTGATAACATCACTCTGTTTATAAAGGGCACATAAAAGCTCAAATTAAAACAAAAGACAAGTTTGTGACTCCAAAGAAAACATTGCCTCTTTGTTCCCCTCTTTGTATCACGTGAAAAAGGAGGAGGAATGAATATCCTGACTCCTTCCCGGAGACGGACAAGCTCCACTGCTTACATCGTCGTCTGAAGCAGGCTCGCAGGAAAACATTCGTCACCTGCACGAACACCACAGGAGAAAATAAACATCGTATAAATACAAGAAACTAAAACAAAGAAAATGCTCATGAAATATTTGCAGGTTTTGTTCTAAAAGAACCGCACTCTACATGCTAATTAAGAGGGGGTCCCATTTTAGCCAAAAATGACAAGTTAGAAAGGAGTGAAGGAAATGTTTTCGTTAAAATGTTTAGATCATTGGCACGCATTTTGAATCATCACTGTACCAGTATATTTATCTGATTATGGTATAGTCATTGCTAGGGATTATTTACGAATAAGGTGATATATAATTGTATGTGTTACTTTAAACAGTGATATTAATTGTTATATGCATTAGAGTGTTGGTTGCAATATATACTAACAAGAAATACAAAACGTTCTATCCCTATATTATTACTATTATAATTGTCCAAAGCACCCAATGGCACCACCGTGGCTCACCACGGGGCTTTGATCTGGGAGAACACACACAAAAAGAGAGAAGTTTCAAAGTCTTTTTATGTTTAAATGATAAGAAGTAAAAATAATGAACTTATTTATCAAACTGGATTTTAAATCCCAAAATGTCTAACAATACCTGCACACAAAATTAAATGCCTTTTCTAACTCCAACGGTTACAAGATAACACAACTAAATGCAAAGCAGTAGCTAAACAAGTGTTATTATTATTGTTATTATTATTATTAGCACCTCGTCTTACTAACCGTTCGGGTTATACTCAAACAGGTGTTCACCTGAGGTTAACAAATAGTAACAAATGTCTCTTTCTTTAAAATTACTAACCAAATCTTCACAATTTCAATAATAATTACTTGTACGAATATTGTATAGATTCAGGCAAAATCTAGACAAATATCAAATTTGAAAATTACATTTTACGATGTGGTGTTGTGTCAAGTAAAGATTGAATGGAAGTAACTACTACAACTTATCAGAAAAATAACGTTATTGAACGATATACAGTTAATTGGGTAGCAATGTGTATTTTTTAGATTCCTTGAGGACGTCTGAAGAATAATAAACTATTTACTATACACCTTATAAATATTTTAGGGCTTTTGCTTGGTTTTAAGTTATTATGTTGGTTCTTACATAGTATTTCACGAGGAAAAATATGTTTACCTGTCGAATATAGACATAAACCTACTTATGCATCAAACAGCATGTTTTAAGAGTATTTATTTCTATATTCAAATGCATTTGCTAAACTATACAAGGCACTTCAATCTAATATCAGTGGTGTATTCTGAGAAATATTAATAGGTATGCTGTACTTTAAAAGTTGCAGGGGAGATTTGTAGGCTGAGGATCCTCAACCACCGTTGTCCAAGAACGACAAGGATTATTTCAAGGGATATATTTGAAGAAATGTCCATATAGAACAGTGGTTCTTGAACATTTATTATGTCTCCTTAACCTTATGTTATCTTAGGAAATTTTGAGGCCCCCCACACACTCCCATATTTTATCTTCTTTTATTTATCCATAACGATGATTACCATCCACTCAAAATGTAATAAAAGTAACTCCATGGTGTCAGTCCACATTGAGGCTATACCTACCGAGTGGCTACCAAACTGTTTGGCGAATTAGTGCCAACTCTTGCGGATAGAGGGTGTCATGTGATCAGCACAGTGATGACTCCAGCCATTAAGCTCGGCTTTCTATACCGGAACCACTACTACTTTATTCAAGTAGCTCCTTATTTATCTACCCTAGGCTGAATCTAACCCGTTCCAGACCCACTGCTTCCCAGATAATATGGACGTGCTGTGAATCCATCCCGGACCGGCTAGCTCCAGTTGGTCCGTAAGCTCGCCGAGTCCAGTAATCAGGACGTGCTGTGAATCCATCCCGGGACCTCTGTGTCCATAGCTAGAATCTATGATCACTGGACTACTAGTCACATTTCTGAATACACAAGAGAGAGACAGAGCCTATTTAATTAGCCTAATGTAATTAAAAACACACAGCTAGCAATACTCAAAGCAAACAATCATAATAAGAGTAAAATTAAATGGTACATAGATCAAGCGTCCGTAAGATCTTGATGAGAGGGAATCAGGTGGATTGTCCAATCACGTTGCAATTAAAACTATTTCTTGAAGCCAACTTATCTCCACAATGCTGCTTGGAAACAAACGAGTCTCCCAACTTGAGACTTTATGCTCCAGAAGTTATTTAGATGTGTAAATTCTGACTAACATAGGGGAAATTATCTTTGACTATTAATACTTTATCGCTACGTCATGGCTTATTGCTAAGATATCTACACACATCTTTTGCTGTAAGCAGTGGGGCACCCAAGGGGAGAGGGGCAAACAGGGTATTTGACCCCCTGTCCCTCTTTCCCAACACCACAAATATTGTTAATAAAATTTAAATAATAGCATGTATAGCTAGAATATTTAGCATATAAGATATGTCTCGATCGGGTGAACTGTGCGTTGGTTTTTCCTAAATGGTTTTCCACTCTCCCTCTACGTAAATGCGGGCTCACTTCCTCTAATTCAACTTTCCCAAATTCCTAATCTATTAGCGTAATTAGTACTAAAAAGCGTATAACCCGACCGGGTAGTAAGATGCGGTGCTAAATAATAATAATAATAATAATAATAATAATAATAATAAGCTATGTGAATGTATATGCTACATATTAAGACCAGGTTTCAGACTTAAGCCTGATATTCGATACCATTTGCATTATTTTAATATCTTAATTACTATAAAGCTACTCCAAATGAATTATAAAAGTCTTTAATATTCATAAATATTCTCGGCCTTCAGGGCTTAGGAAGCTGTACAACCCCAAACCCACTCTCTCCAATAAAATTTCATTCTTCTACAGCCTTGATTGACTGCCTCCCTCAAAGTAAATGGCTGGGTGCGCCAACTGATTAAGTAAATTGTGTAAAATATATTTTATTTTACCTTTTCCTTCTAAATCATCTTGAAATGGTGAAATCACACTACTGAGTTTTGGGATTCTTTGATGAATAATAATATAAAATCACAATATCAATAATCAATAATTCGTTAATGTAAACCTAAAACTAAAAGAACACTATTAAAACTCTACAATCCTTTCTACAAATAAAAATAAAAATTATCGTCAACAATAAAGCCTAGTCAACCGCCCTAACCCCCCCCCCCCCTCCTCCCTTTCCCACTTTATCAGTACTGAAATGCCTACATTTGAAAGAGTGTTTAATGTGTTTGCCAAATACATAATAATATGATGTGACTAGAATGCCTAAACGTAACTCAATGCATTTAATTAGTGTATAATTTAAAGCTTTTACGTATACTAGTATTATCTTACAATTAATTTTATATAAATTTTATGGATTTTTACTTAAACTATACTAAATTAGCTTAATAAATAAACTTTGTGATCTTGAATTTTTTTCAATAGTTGGCATAATGCTTAGCTTGCTTCACATGAACAGCATGACCTGGAAGTGTAAAAACCCGAGCTCATTGGCCATTTACTTATGAGCGAGTGGAAAGGAATGTGCTGTAACACCCTAGACATTGGGCAAGGCCATTAAACCTCCCTAGCTTGCCTTGCGGTTTTCAAGCAGCAAGCCCTGGGTTTGCTATTGTGTTAAGTAGAACCTTTTGGAATAAGAATGACTTAAAACACAATAAACTTGTAATATGAACCAATATTTGTTTTAAAATTAATAATTCATTACATGTATATTTATTAACAATCTAAACATTAGTACTTACAAAGTTCACACAGACAGCATTAATTAAACAAAAAACTAGTCCATATCATTATGGGTATGCGGCGCAGGACTAGCATACCTAGAGAATACGCCACTGACTAATATTTAATGGAATTATTCAAAAACCTTTTAGAGCAATTTTTTATCATCAAAATAAAGTAATTATGGCTGTTTGACAAAATTTATTTATTTTGTAACTTAATTTATTCACGAATGTAATTGTCATGTCTTTTTACATGTCCCTATTACATAGTTTTAATTATCCAAGCAATTTCAACCGACATGCAATCAATTCCACATGACATAATCTATACTTATAAAATAACATGTCCATGACTGACTGACTGACTGATTCATCATCGCCGAGCGCAAACTATCAAGGCTACAAGCATGAAATTCGGACTGTATATTCATTTTGTTATGTAGGCACCCACTAAGAAAGGATTTTAGAAAATTCCACCCCAAAGGGTCAAAATAGGGGATGATAATATGTATGAAAGTCCGTCATTTTGAAAGTTACATAAACAAAATTTGTATTTCGGTTATTGACGTAAAACAAATAAATACGTGTTTCAGCAATTTTGGAAATTTTATTTAATAAGGGATGAAAAAGGGGGTGAAAGTTTGTATCGGACTTGCATTATTTTTGATCTGAGGTCAAGTTATGGTCATCAACGTAATGTAATATTTTAAATTAATCTGTAAATACATATGTATATTTTCGTATTTGTATATAATCAACTTCCACGCGAGCAAAGCCGCGAGCAACAGCTATCTAGTGTTTAGTATATTTGTCTATACTATGAACTCCATTTTGGAACTATGGATATACAAACTCTAGAACAAATACAATTTCTAGCAAAATTTAAACTTGAAGATAGCATAGATCATTTGGATACATTTAAGATGCCATGCCTCCACGATATACGATACATTGAAATAAATGCAGAAAAAAATAGCTAAAATTTTACAATATCTTTTAAGTAACTTTCATTAAACGTTAAGTACTATTGTGAAACAGTACTACTCTCTTCAATAGAGATTTGTTATATCCTACCTGGATTCCGTACTAAAATTTTGGGAACATTGTTACTAAAACAAATTTTATTGGTAGAGACAAATATAAAAAAACAAGGATCAAACCAATTACCTTTAAGTGTATTCTTAATATGATGTTAGATTAATTTTAAGATCTAACATTCCTTTTTGATATTAATAAATTACTTTGAGATTCACCAATTGTAGCTTTTGTATTTGATATTTAAATGAGTTATTCCATTGTAAAGCAAACAACATTGTGCTCTATTGCCTCGATTAGCTCAGTGTGAAAGATTCATAGCAATGGTAAGGTAAGCCTGAGGCTGTGTTTCTATTTGTTAAACCTCTGTTTTATTTTATTATTATAAGTTTTATTCCTATGTAATTAGTGAAACCAACTGATATCATTTCTGTGTATTTCTATGTGAAAATACCTACCATATTTTTTAACATGCATTTTTAAAAAATAAGTTATTCTTGACAAAATCTGTAACTCAAACAGACACACCTCTTGACTGATTTTGATTTGATTTTATATCATATTAAGTTAACCATTGTTAAGTCAAGGTAGTGTTTATTTTTTTAAATCATTTATTTTGGGAATTTTTTCTATTACATTGACGCCCTTATAAACGTATTTATATTGATTTATTACATGATATTAAAAAAAATCTTTTTTAAATAAAATATAAATTAGAAATACATATCCATTGTTGAGTAAAATTCGTAAGCAAAATTGAATTCAATTTAGTGTTAATATAGTATTTACAAATAAATTAGAGGCATACAATTATAACCAAAACTAACCAGAATAGGCCCTATAAGTTTTTAAAAATTTAATATAAGGTGGACTGAAATTTAATTAAATATCTAATTTTAAGAAGTTTGAAACAAGTTTATTGTAAGCCTTATTTAAATGACGTGGAGGTTAAATCTTACTGTAATAGTTAAAAAAATATTTAAAAAAATGACCTGAGACTTTTTAAACAATGTTTAGTCAAATCATTTTTTTTATGTTTCCTATTTCCTTGATTATATCCAGTAAGATTATTGGTATTGATTTAGGTTTTCAAAGAGGTTTTCGTTTTGGGTCAGCTTAAGGGGGCCGCCTTCCTTAGCATTGGAATGCGTTACCGACGTTCAGGAAATAGGCCATGGTTAGGTAGTGTTTTATTTTTACCAAACTTAACCTAAGCCAAAATGAAGAGAAAAGGTGGGAACATGCTTATCTAGTACTCTCAACCTTACATCTTGATAATCTATATATATAAAAAATGAATGAAATATCGTAATTTGCTCATTTTCAATGGCCATTTAAATATATTGTCACAGTTCTGAGACGAGGGTAACTACTAGATAATCCTAGATACAACCTTTCAGAAACAAATTAAGTCATTTTTTGATAAGGTCACAACAGAAAATGTAAAGATAATTGCTAATTCCTTTTGCTGTTTTGACGCGTCAAAGCTAATGCTTTTCGGCCATCATGTGGCGCAGCCATATCCCCCATCTACGCTTTGGAAGTAAAGAATAGCCGGAGAAAGAAGGAAAGGTAGTTGACACCATGCGCATGCGCTCTTTTAGTTGGATGTCTGCCTTCGCCTTGTTGAGAGTTGAGACAACGCACAGTGAGCCGGCACATGTTTAAATAATAGGTGTTTAAAATGGTTTCAAATAATAATATCTGTTATAGCTTTTATTGTAAATGTATGAATAAATGTGTTTACAAACTAGTCCTGTGTTTCCGAACAGTTGTGTATGCTTGCCTTCTTATGATAGCTATTATAATTATATATTAATAACATAGAATTATATTTTTTTTCGATAAACTAAAACTTCTGACTTAAAGGGAAAAAAACTAAACTTCGACTATATGCTCACCGCAAAAAATTAGGATGGAAGAAGCGTTTTATTGATGGATCAAAGTAAGTACATACTGATTTATTAGTATAAAAATAGGCTAGTTCACTGTTCAACAGTTACGTGTTAGTTTAATTTTACCTTGTTGCTCCTATATTCAGGAGGACGGGGTTAAAATCCCGTCCGGAAGTTTAATTAAGCTAGTCCCGTGAAGTAAAAAACCATCATTTGAATTCTGTTTCTTAGATTTAAAACATTTATTTGTTTGGCCATGCCTTGGATTGTAAAAAAAAACATTACATGATGAGAAATGAGAGGGGAAAGTATATATTTACTGTACGTATACTAATTACCAACAAAGTGATAATGGACAATTTAATTTCTTAAAATATGTATAACTATATATTAAAACAAAATTTTTATTACACGCAAGATAACATTTAATTTTAATAAAGATTAATTCAGTTCTGATACGTGAAGGTTAAATCTAAAGCAATTATTATAATGCTTAGTGCCTGATTGGTTGTCTCAACTGAAAAAGTTCCAAAATCAGCTTTACAATATAAAAATATTGAGCAACATATTTAATTTATGAGTAAGTGTGAATTTGCCTTTTCAATATTAAACAAAGCCCGTATTATTTGACCGTAAATATGGCAACAATTAGGGTCGTATCAAGATATAGAAGTTAGTGATATACTGTAAATTCAAGCAACTTTTTGGATGTAAACATAAAATTTCTAATCATTACTGAGCACTATTGATTGAAAGCAAGGATTATATACTAAGTATTGACACGTGTTTCTGAATTATTGCTTTACATGGTGGGGTTGTGTGAAGCTAGTCTCCTTCAGCCAGTAATGTACGCCTCTTAGTACGTTGTATATAAAGAACTAATTTTGAGACAGCAGGATTTAAAGCACTAATCATGCACTAAATATTGACAAATGTTTCAGGATTTGTGCCTTACATTATTATTAACACCGTGTCTTAGTACTCATTCGGGTTATACGCACTTACGCTAATGTGTAGTGGTAGGGTGATTGTGAGATGAAATGGAGGACCTACAGTTTAACGTGGAATCCGAACCACGGTGGAGGCCTGGCATTCCTTACATTCACAAGTTGTGATTAATACACGTCTTGTCAGAGGTGAAGGAAGGGTTTGGAAATCAGATAAATCTTTGCCGGGACCGAGGATTAAACCCCGGACCCCCAACACAGAAGTCTGACACCTTATCCCTAGACCACCAGGTCACCTAGTGCCTTAAATGTTGAGATAATCTTCACGAATCTCCACCAAGTTGCATTAGCGGTAGTTTTTTTAAATGTGAAATATACTTTGGTTTTATACACGCTAATGTGAGAGCACTTTTTCGTATCAAATACTTCCTCGTCCCTAGTAAATTATATTTTTTTTCTGTACTGTTGTTTTAATATTTAATTTATAGTTTTGTTTTCAAAAAGTAACAAAGATTATTTTAAAACCAAAAGTGTGTTATTAAGAATGCATAAGAAATTAAATTTAAGTATAATATTTTTTCACATGAGTACATAATAATAAAAATAGGGTACTGGAATATTTGTTTTAAATTTTTAAAATTAAATTGTTAGATTTTTTCAAAATTACAAGTTTTATGTTACAATAATTAATACTTGAACACGCTTGACAAAATTAGATCCTGTATTATTTTGCATGCATATAATATGTCCTAGCAATAAAATGCTCAGGTAAATACACTTTTTGTCTGAGATTTTTGAGCTACTAGCTGAAATACAAATTATGCATATATATATATATATATATATATATATATTTAAATAAAAATTCATCACTACTGTATAAAAAAAATTCTAGTCTATGCCTTATTTATGAAAATCTAGCTATAAAATTCAATTTCTAACTTTCACCCTTGTAAACCTCTACGCCGTAGCTTCTCTGGTTGACAATAGTAGGTCAATTTAAAAAAAGTTCAGGGCTGCACGCACCATCATTTTGTACCAGTAGCAAGGATTGTCTGCTACCAGTGGCGGCGTAACGTTATTTGTGAAGAAACGGGGTGGTGGGGGCCGTAAGCAAAAAAGGAGTTTTTTGAGAAGTTGCCTTCCCCCCTTCACCTCCTACCTTACTCTACCCCTCTTCAAGATAAATTTTTGAAACTTGGATGTCCCTAAAAGTTATTTGTAAATATCCTCCTCCCCAAATTTGGAAAATCAAATTATTTTTATGCTATTTGGAGAAGTCATCTCCATTTTTTTTTTTTTTTTTTTTATTTAGATTCTTCTATAAGCCATTTGGAGTGGTCCTCGCCTTTAGTTGAAAAGTTAATTTATGTCTTTAAATGCTATTTGAAATTATCCTCACCTGGACATTTTTGGTAATCGGATGTTTTTAGAATCAATTTGGAGTCATCCCCTGGATTTTTTTAAATTATTTGTATCTGAAATAAAGTTGGAGTGACCCTCTTCTAGCAAATTTTAAAAATAAGATCCCTCTAGAGCTTAGGCGTACACACAAGGGGATCCAGTGGGTCCAAGCCTTCGCCCCCCCCCTCTCCTGAAGAACATGAAGGATAAATAAAAGATTAAATACAAAGCAATTATTTATCAATGTTAAATCACCTTAAAGCAATGGTTGAAAATAACCCAATATATCAATACAATTAGATATGTGGTGGATCCAGGATTTTTTCAAGGGGGGGAGGGGGGCCTACACCACAAAAGCAATACCTTTAGGAACCAATAAAGTGTTGGTCCGTGCCCCAGTAGTATTTTTACTTCCGGAAAAAAAAATATTTCCAAAGCTCAAAATGGTGCTCTTTATGTATATTTTGTACCTAATAGTTGCTGATTAAACTTATACTGGTTATAAATATCTGTTATCTTGGATTTGGTTGCCATCTTTAATTTCTAGATATAGCCACTGTTTCCTTTGTGATTATAATTTTTAAATTAATATAAAAAATAACTGTCAAAAATAAATATGCCTAATTCAGGTGACTATATTTTAGTAAAAATACGAAAATAAAATCATTAGTTAATAACACACTGTTTATTACACAAAGGAATGGTGAACTAGGAGGGGAGTGTGCGGGAAAGCCAGGGTTCAGGTTAAACAAGGTGAAGCATGTTTTGTTCGAACACATTGGACGTATTTCTGGAGAGAAGCACAGCACCCTTCAATCCGTCAATTAAATTTTTGAAAAATAGCTGAAAGGGGAGGGGGGGATTATAGCCCCTTATTCCCAATACCCTTGAATCCATACCTGAGTGTGAGACATACCCATTTGGATTTAACGCTGTCTAGTCTGTATAGCCTCATGGAGTATTTTGTTCAAAGTATGAATCTTATATAAGTAATAGATTGGATTGACTATTGACCTGTAACTTCTGTACTTTGGATCCCCCGTCTAGAAGATATTTGAAGTGTGCTTCCACTGTCATATTTTTGTAAATTGGATGCTTTCAGAAACTATTTGGAGTTGCGATTTTATTTTTAATTTGCCAAATAATGTAACTCTATCTTGTTTACTGTTTAAACAATAGTAAACTCAAGTAAAGATCTCTAACTACCCCCACTTTGTTGATGAAGAAATACATTATAATTGTTTTTGGGCTCTAAAACAACCACACTCAACCCCCCTCAACCAACACCCCTATCCCCGCCCTCTTTCTATATATTCTTATTTCTATGAGCACTCACTTCGATATATCCGTATTACCCGTATGTATTATAGATCGAATTGAAGTCTCCCCTAAAATAAACCAAGTAGAACGCAAAATAGCTTGCTAAGGTATCCAATATTAATAAATATTTTGTCCTCCTGCGTGGGAAAGTTTATAGTTTATATACTAAGATAGTTTATCCACAGCCCCTTATCTAAACAAATACGGGTGCATTTAATCAAAAACTTTCCTTCCTCTTTTCCTGTCAGCTAGAATAATCAGAGGAAATTACTGATAGCTTGAATAGGCACCTAAAATTAAAATTAATTAAGAGTGTGAAATAGGTTACACATGACCAATTAACCGATTATCTATGTATACTATACCTTATTTATAATTATTTACTAAACCTTATTTTCCGATAGAATAAATCTAAGAGGGGTTGGATACTCTTCGGTTCCGACGCCTCTGTTATCAACTAAATGAGGTAAGATGTAAATTTGGTCTACACGTGATTAATTATTGTATAGTTAATATTCATATTTCCCTAAATAAAGTGACATGTATAAAAGTGTGTATTCAAGACAATTGGTTTTTTTTAAAGCATCGCGTCCTACTACCCGTTAGGTTTATACGGTTTCAAGACAAGTTAAACCATCTAATCAAGAATTGATTGTGCTTGTTTGTGAACCCTTCACGAGAATCTCAAGCTAGCAAATACCACAAAATAAACATACAGGCTGAAGGCTGGACTCTGTAGGGCGATCAGCCGCGCATTCTTCCTTTTGACCTTGAGATAGGTTTTCTTTCCGTTGCTTCTCTTCTCCTGACATGGGGTGGTAGATATGGAGTGGTGGGGAAAGTGTAAAGAGGATAAGATTAGACAGAGACAGACGCTGTAGTTCAAGAAAACAGCACATAGCATTTCATTTTAAGACGAGGCCTCCTCACACGATTGATACTATTTCACGTACCGAGGCGGCCCCCTTAAGAGCGGGTATCAACCGATCACGCAAAATGTTTTCAAGCATTTGCGATCGTTTGAGAACGTCATAATACATGATACATTTTCAGCAGAAACAAGAAAATGCTCTTGAACATATAATTAGCACATTTTTATGATTCTTTGCTGATGTTCCAAGCGATGTCGGTACTTGAAAGGAAATTCAGTGTTTGCGCGTTTCGTGCATGTTGAGTGGAGTCAAGCCCAGACGAGTCTACACATTCGTATGGTTTTATACCGTATCAAAATTTGTTTTATTTGGATTGAGCACCTCTCATTTATTATTTTTAATAATATCCAGTATATATTTTTTTAAATCAATCAAGAAGGATAAAGCTATGGATAGAAATCACAAAAAATGTTTACAGCTAATAGATTCCATTAGGCTTAAGCCCATAATATGGTAGCCAAAGAATAACTGGTATCATTAGAAAATTAAAAAAGGCATGATGCTTCGACTCAAATTACAACCAAAGTGGAAACTACTTTATATTCAGTAAAAGCAAAAAGAAACTCGCTACTCTCTTCGTTTAGAAGAGTTAGAAACAAAGAAGACCATTCAGTGGAAACAGGAGAAGGTAGGTTCTGTAATTACATCTGTTTTGTTATTCATTTAGATTGAAATAAACAACAAAAATATTTAATGAAACTAATTATTATAAATAGGATAATACTTTATTACGGGCTGGGATGAGCTATATAAAAGCGAGAGGTTTGTCTAAAATGTTTCTATTTCTTAGTGGACAAAAATAAATGTAAACAATCAATTCAAAGTTTTAACCAGAACGTAGTTTTACAGAAGAGAGTATGTCAGTGGGCACCAAAAAAAAAATATGACTTACTTAATGTATCTGGAAGCTGTTTCAATTCTATTTATGCTATCAAAATGTAGTGATTTAAATAATGTGTTTAGCCTTAAGCTAATTTTCACCTTGCATACAATGTTTGCTTTGTTTGTGTGCTTTTCCCCTAATTTTTAGCTTTAACTGAATGAAATATTTAATGTGTGTAATGGCAGACTTAGCACAGCTTATTTTATCCACAAACTAGAGCACATCTAGGTGTTTTACTTGAAGAGAAGAACCAGTGGCGGTGTAAGAACTTACGGTGCAAGGTGAAGGAGGCTGTTTGCAAAATAGAGGCCTTTTTTTTTAAAGAAAGTTTTGGCCTCCAATCCAAAAGGGAGTCCGGGGACCCAGAGGCTTCCAGAAGGCTTTTCATAAGAAAATCAAGCCAACAACTTAACCCCTAAACCATGGTGGCGGACGCACTTGTTATTTTATATCCCCAGTCACAACAAATGGATCTGTTAGAAACCATGAACTGTGTTTGACCTAATCGTTTGAGAATCATGATTGTACTGAGTGTAGATACACTTGATGGCATCCCTCTTGAGTAAAACTTACACCATTTTTGTGTGGTTTTGGGGGGGTGTCTCCCCAAATTTGGAAAACACTATCTTAATGGAAGTATAGATATAGGGGCATAATATCAGTAGGATTATTTTATTTCAAGATTCGGTGTTGGGTACAATAGGTTGATAAATTTGGAATATATATTTAATTTGGCTCAAATAATATAGGTCTGTTCAATAAAAAAGTTGGTCCTATGAAACGTATTAGTCTAAGCTTCTAATAATGAAAGATTTTTTTAAATTAAAAAATCAACATAAAATTGAATTTAATGTAACAATGATCTATGTCACGTCATTAACAAAACATAATTCGGCGTTTTTCTGAAATTGGTCCACGACACCCTTCAAAAATAAGATATTGTTTAATTGCTACCATTCAACAATGTTGCAAGTCATAATGTGAATACCATATTCACTTACATTAAATACATGTTTACAAAACTAATGCCTTTAGGAGTTTAATTGTATAGCATTTTAGCAGTAGAATGAAATTTTATTGCATTTATATTTTTTTTATCCCACGTCGTAGACATCAGCGGGCTATTCACGTCACTTCACTATACTTTAGTTACTTTAATTTTTTTTTTAAGGAGAAAGAGGTGACTCAGAACTTCAAATTCTGCTTTTGATGTTTTTCTAATATTTATAGTCAACAAAACATTTCCAAGAAACAATTAATTTTTTCTGTATCGATGTTTGTTTTCTTTCGATCTTTTTGAAATCGTTAGAGAAATAATCGATTCTTTAATCAAATCGAGGCCTTTTAATCGATTTAAAAATCAATCAATCAAAGGTAAAGAATTGATTTCCTAAAATATCAATCCAAGATGGAACATCCCTATTATCACCTCCAGGGTTGCACCGCACCGGGCTGCGTCCTTGCAAGCCAATCCTTCCGCAGATGTGAGCTGTTCCAGCGGCGTCCTTGGTAAACTAATCCTTCTCCTTCGGGTTGCACTAGAGATGAACATTTTCCGGGAAATTTTGAATGGGAACATTTTCAGGAAAATTTCCTGCAGTAGTGGCTTGCGGTAAAGGGGTTAAATTATAGAGGGGGAACTTACAATCTATGATATACGAGTATACTTAAAAATATTGTTTGTTAAGAGACGAGAGAGTTATAAGAAAATGGGGGAGGGAACTTAACGTTGGGGAAGGGTGGATAGGAAGCACGGAGGATAGTGGGGGAGATAAATGTCGGGTCAGCTTTAAAATTATTTAAGTTAACCTAAAAAAATGAACATGAATATGTACATCAACATGAACATGAACATGAACATAATGGGTTTAAAATGTCTCGCATTCATTTGTTTCTTTACTAATTTTTTTTTAGAACCACGTCTTACTACCTGTTCGGTTTTACGCTTATGTACTAAATACGATCATGTTTAGAGATGCAGAAGGTTAAATTAGAGGATTTTCACCCGCATTTGCATGGAGAAAGAGTGGACAGTAATTTATCAATAACTGCCCTCAGTAGACCTGACCAGGATTGAAACGCGATCTCCCTGTCATCAGCAGTTTAGTCTATTGCGAGAGTAGCGCGTTGGACTGTGTGGGCACCGAAGCAGGTGTTTCTTAATACTACTACTATTACTAGTAATACTACTACTATCACTACCAATAAGTTTTATTATTAGTATACGGTAATTATTATTATCCATTTAATCAGTTGAAATTAATCTACAGAAATAATAATTGAAAATTTTCCACTTTGGAAATTTTTCCAAAAACTATACAGGGAAAATTTTACCAAAACGGAAACTATTCCATCTCACCAGTGGCGGCTCATATATAGGCACTGCGGAACTGCAGCACCCCTTATTTACACTTGATATTATCGATAACATTTAATATAATGAGTCCTTTTTTCTGTAATTCTTTTTTATTTTTGTAGTACAATATATATTCCTTAATCTTAATGTCAGTACTTCAGTAGCCATCCCCCAGTTTATGAAAAAGATACAAAAATCTTTGGGTGGAACTGTGCGCTTAACAGTGCCAGCGACGTGGTGTTTGACTTTGTGCACATGCGTACATAGGATGGGGTAGGGAGGAAGGCGGGACTGACGGTAGAGAGATCACTGTTGCTCTCGCAGTGCCGGCTCTGGCGTATGGTGGAAGGAATTTTTTTTTTTTACTCAGCGTGTGTTGTGCTTAAAAACCGTGTACCATATTCTTGAATGTGATAAATTGTAGAAGCGTGTAGAATTAGATTATTATTCTGCTTCCAGTTATTCTATTTGATTTATTTTTTTTTTTTTTTTTATTTTACAGAAAACTTAAACCATGGCCTTGCATCCCCAAGAAATAAGTTTTTTGACTGTAAGTGAACTTCAACAGCTTAAGTTTTCACAGCTATCTCTCCATGAGAAAGTTACAGTTAAGAAAATATGTCGTTCAAAACCTAATATTCTAATATCTCAGTCAGGCAAAAGCAGGTACCAACGGAAAAGATGGCTTTGCAGCTGTCATCAAGAGATCAAGGAGAAAATTGTTGAACTTTTTGCGCAAATTAGAACAAGAAGAATGGATTTAATTTTTAAATGAGTAGATCAAGCTTGAACTGTAACAATTTAAGTTAAAGTAAAAAAGTTTGTATTTTTTGTTAAGATTTTATCATGTTCCTTAATACATTTTCTTTTTATACATGTTTTTTTTCCTTTTACACAATTTTAAAACAAAGGCTGAAAATTTTCTGGAGCAGCACCCCCACTAATTTTAGCTACGAGCCGCCACTACATCTCACATCTCTATGCTGAACCTTTCACACATCACACAGGTTGGTACAGGTCATTCAGGAAGCAAAGAAATTAAAATTATAGCATGTAATACCACAAAGTGGGGCCCGACTGATTAGACAATATCTCAGAAGAAGAGAGTCCCTCTCGATCCCATAAACTCAACAAACTTCACACCTTCTTTCCTTTTACGAGTCGGCATAGGCTTGGTGGCGCCACAAACACACCTTAGCACACCTTACTAATGATGATGTAACATAGTTATCAATACGATGTACAAAAAAGTACAGATATACATTAAAAAAGCAGATATCTATTTATGAATTTTTCTAAGAAAGGTAATTAATGTTATTCTATATAAAAGTACTTGAAAGAAAAATATATTAAAAACGTTGAAATATGTTCAATTTACAAGCAAAATTGAGGTTAATACACTATGTTAATATTCATACAAAATATAGAATAACACAATAACTAAAATTAACCAATTCGTTAGTAATTGAACACTTATAAAATATTGAATGATAAGATAGTTTTATATAAAACGTAATAAAAATACAACAGAATAAAAATGTTTTACATAACTTTGTGAGACTTTTACAAACTAATTTAAATTATTGAAAAAAGTCTTGATACAAAAAAGAGAAGTTATATTCTTTCTTATCTAGAATGAATATATTCCCTTTCTCCTTATATCCCGCAACGACATCGTATGCTGTTTTTGTTGTCAAACATTACATTTGCATCGCTCCGCTATGGTGTGGCTTATAGGATAAGGCCAAGTTGACCTCGCTGGTCCTGGTATAGAGTGCTCGCTCAGGAAACCAATGTTCATGGGTTCAATCCCAAACGGGGTAGGCCGATTTTTCTGGAACGATAAAAATCTATACCACTACTTCCTTCGGAAAGCCGTTGGTCCTGTCGATTGTGGCGTGTGAAATAGCATTGTGAGGTAAAAGAGATAGGCCCTTTTTCTCTCGCCCATAGAAGTTTTCGTGTGCTAACATAATCAGTCAGTTCAGAAAGTGATGTTATATACCCCAATTAAAATATAAATAAATAAGGCAATACTATAGTCAGTCAAGGTACGACTGCTACCTTTAAAATTGAACTGAGAATATATCTTGTTAATGTTTATAATTCTTCATAAAATTTGTGGCCATGATATATTGTGAGTTGGATTAGCTGAACATTTATTCGCACAGCTCCACCATCGATCAAACTCAGGAGTCAGGAATTGTGACTCTCAGTGCTAACTAGGTTAACACATGACCAACAACGCCTACAAGAACAATAACAATGTTTACATTGAACGAAGAGGGAACATATCAGTGCAGCCATCAGAATATTGTTGGTTTCATGCCTCATTGGCTTCATTGCTAATGACCTCAAGTCCTTGAACCCAAACCTGCATTCTCGGCTTGTTATTGGCGCACAACACCACGAGTTGGTAAAGTGCAGAGTCGGGAGTGGGGCAAGCAAAGGGCTGGGAAATAAAAAATAATGCATTTAACATGTCGATAAAAAGGAATGATAACATTTATAGTTTTCTAGAAAGAACAGATTTAAGTCTGGTTTTTAAGAAGTGAAATAATTAAACAATGTGGTTAGACCTCCTTTGCCGACATTGAAACAATTTCAGCTATTTAAGAAGTGAATGGTATTTTTAATGGGAAAATTTGACGAAGGAACCGGAAATTGAATACGATAGTTTATATGTAATTAAGCTTTTAGGAGTTGTTTGTATTACAAAATTTGCAAACAAATGCTCAAAAATTGATGTTTAAATAAAAAGTTTAGTCTCCTCCGAGATTAATTGGTGGTCACACGGTCCAAGCTATCATTTTTCAATATACTGGTTTGGTGGGGATGAAAGGTTTTTGTTTGATTACCGGTCGACTATATTTATTTTAAAATATAAAAAAGACGACGTTCCACTACCACTCCCGGCAAATGCAGATACATTTCCTCTGAATCATACCCTATTCCTTCCTAACCCAGATAGCAAGATGTTAATAAACAATAATCCCTCTGATTGATTATTTACATTTTTCCTGCAGAGTGTTGTTTAGAAACAGTAGTAGAAACTATATCGGTTGATGTTTGAAACAGGCCTTGCCATGGTCAGGAGCGCTAGTATACAGCAACATTTAAAAGAGCGAACCTCACCCTCATCAGTGGACACGAGTATAAAGGTGTCTGCCTTCTCTTGTCAAGACTCTTGGTAACAAAGAGGTAAATATTTTAGTCCTGCTCAGGTGTACTTAAAATTCTTTTTCAAATTGTCCCGGCACAGATTTATTTGATTTCCAAACCCTTCCTTCACCTCTGACAAGATATCTTGTGAATGTGGGGAATGCCAGGCCGCCACCGTGGTTCGGATTCCACGTTAAACTGTAGGTCCTTAATTTCATCTCACAATCACCCTACCATTACACATTAGCGTAAGTGCGTATAACCCGAACGGGTTGTAAGACGTGGTGCTTAATAATAATAATAATTCAAATTGTTTTCTATTTTAATTCCACTCATTGTAAGTACATTTTATCTTAATCTTAACTTATTCACCCCTATTCTATTAATGTAAATAATATTATACCAGTAAGCCCGTGCGAAACTTTCGCACATTCAACCTTATAATCCCCCCCCCCCCCCCAAAAAAAAGATTTAGTCTTTGGTTGGGTTGTTTAAATTAATTAAATTTCAGCGAAGTTTTTACACAAAATAGCAAAGAGAGTTTATAATATAAAATAATATTGTTATATTTTTCTTTTAGTTTAAATTTTAAACAAGCAATGTGTTTTAACGTAAACTATATATGCTTTGTTAGAAGTCGGTGAATAAATCTTATAAGCTGATACTTTATTTATCATTCATTTATTATTTATTAGCACCGCGTCTTACTACCCGTTCGGGTTATACGCACTTACGCTAATGTGTAATGGTAGGTGATTGTGAGATGAAAATAAGGACCTACAGTTTAACGTGGATCCGAACCACGGTGGAGGCCTGGCATTCCCCACATTTCACAAGATGTCTTGTCAGAGGTGAAGGAAGGGTTTGGTAATCAGATAAATCTGTGCCAGGACCGAGGATTGAACCCCGGCCGCCAGCACAGAAGTCTGACACCTTACCCCTAGACCACCAGGTCACCGACCTTTATTTATCACTGTAGGCTTTGTATTAGTTGGGAAAAGTGATGTTGACAGCAAAAATATAATATTATTATATATAATAAATGTATACATAACATCAAAATATATACATATGTATATAAATAATATACATATATATGTATATTATTGTATATAATATATATATATATTATATAAATATATAATATATATAAATATATAATATATATACATATATATTAATAATAATATATAATGTATATAATATTAATATATACATATATATATATATATATCCATATATATATATAAATATATACATATATATATATAAATATATACAGGATGGTTTAGTAAATGTGTGGGGAACTTTTGACATCGGAATATCACAAGTCCCGTCACGGATTACTCAAAAGGGTTCGGACAATTCAAGTACTGTACATTTTGCCAAAATTATACAGAAGTACTTTACATAAATATAAGTTCATGTGTTTTCAGTAGATCATAAAGGAGCGAACACATTTTTTTTTGTCTACTTTTGTTATTTTTATTCAACGAGAACCAATTTCAATTATTTTTATACACTTCGGAGGAACACTTTAAGAAAATTCTTTAAAATTCCTTTAAAGTGCTTGAAAATATTTGTTATTTTATTATTCTCAGAATATCACAAATATACTTCAAAAATATTACTTTGCAATATCTTGGTTTTGTGATTACTAGTGTATCATTATTTGTATGGTTATATTCCAAATATCCGCATTTGTGGCGTAGTTAGCTAACGTGCTTGTTTCGTGTTGAGCTATACTGCTAAGGACGGGGAGCTAAAGATTCTAATATCACTCGGGTGAACTGGCTTTTCACTCTTCCTCCACGCAAATGCGGGTTTCCTTCATCTAAATTCAACATTCCCAAATTCTAATCAATTAGTGTAATTAGTACATAATCGTATAACCAGAACGGATAGTAAGACGCGGGGCTAAATAAATAAATAGATAAATATATATATATATATATATATATATATATTTCCCAGATATGATTGCTCGAACGAAAAATGCTACATTTTGAGTGTCAAAAATCTTTAAAACTTATAGCTTTCAAAATATGGACTACTATTTCCTCAATAAAATAACGGGACAAAACACCCTCCCACCCGCTTCGGTGGCCGCGTGGTCGAATCTCAGCCGGGTGTATTAGTATTATTATTATTATTATTAGCACCGCGTCTTACTACCCGTTCGAGTTATACGCACTTACGCTAATGTGTAATGGTAGGGTGATTGTGAGATGAAATGAAGGACTAAGTTTAACGTGGAATCCGAACCACGTAGAGGCCTGGCATTCCTCACATTCACAAGATGTCTTGTCAGAGGTGAAGGAAGGGTTTGGAAATCAGATAAATCTGTGTCGTGACCGAGGATTGAACCGCGGCCGCCTGCATAGAAGTCCGACACCTTACCCCTAGACCACCAGGTCACCTCAGCCGGGTGTACAAAGGGTGGTTTTTCCTAAATGGCTTTCCCCTATCCTTCCACGCAAATGCGGGTAAACTTCCTTTAAATAGAACCTTCATAATCCCTAAAACCATTAACGTAATTAGTTCATAAGTGTACATAATCCGAACAGGTAGTAAGTAAGACACGATGCTAAAAAAATATTCTGAGGAACTACCATAATATTATACTAGGTAATAGGAATGTCATAATATTATACTAGGTAATAGAAATGTCATAATATTATACTAGGTAATAGGAACGTCATAAATAGTTTAAAGTTATTTTTAGTCATGTTTGTATTCAGATTTATTACTCATTATATTTTTAATACTTGATAAGGCTCAAACCCAATCATTTCACATTATAATATCATTTTTTAAGACTTTTGGTTATATATAGACGAAAGTGACTGGCTTGATCTCCGCTAATAGGTATGATTTTTTCCTCATTAAGGTTGAATGGAAGGAGACGCGAGAAAAGTCCAGTGCTTTTATAGATTTTAAGTTAAAACGGTTTTTTTTTTGACAAAATAAATAAAATATTGCTTCTATTACATAATAGAATCTAATTTTCTTCACGACGTGACCTCATAATTTTTTGAATATCTCTCAAGGGTGTCCTGGAATTTAATGACAATTTTTCTCTTCATTTAAAAAGTTTGTTAACTATTAAATTTAAGTGCAACTGGTTAAGCACAAAACAAAAAAACAGAAACACTGAAAGAAAAGAAAGTTAATATATAACAAAAGAGAATAATAAAATAGAAATAAAAATAATAATAAGATAAAATGTAGTCAAATACTAAACTAACTATAACTCGTCCTATCACCTGTTTTTACCCGGTACCCCCTCCCTTCAGGAATCCCAGTGATCACCATGCTCATGACAGATATTCAACAACTGTTGATATCACCATGACGAAAATTAAACTCTATGTTTATACTAGAGCAATATTTTATTTATTTTGGCAAAAAAAATTGTTTAGTCATAAATACTGCAAAAATGCCGCGACCAGGTTGCTCTAGTATGTTGCATTGTTTAATATGACAGGGGTCAGACTAGCGACACAAACGCCGCGACCAGGTTGCTCTAGTATGTTGCATTGTTTAATATGAAAGGGTCGCTACGCCCAAGAAACGCTCACAACGACGTTTTCAAATCTGTCGCGGCGTTTGTGTCGCTAGTCTGACCCCTGTCATATGAAACAATGCAACATACTAGAGCAACCTGGTCGCGGCATTTGTGTCACAGCGAGTCTGTTACTGGCCTTAAACTGGTTAGTTATATATTCTAAAAATCAACGTATTCAACAGGTAGCGTGTTTTTTTATATCATTATCAACCCTTTATAGTAAACTTGGGATCAATTCCTAGTTGAGGTGAAATACATTACTATACAAAGATGCTAAACATGTCCTGAACACATTGGGTGTCGCTGACGTCACTTTCTGAATGACAAGTGATAGTATATAAAATATCCATTTAACAACTCCTTTAGGATAATAAATATGGTGTTTGTTTATTTTTATTAGCCCATTATTCCGAGTGTGTGACGTATGGCACATGCAAAGCTGACATAAATCAGTGTCGACGCCCACAACGATCCCAACAACCTTCCGGGCGTCTGGCCCAATATTTCAGCCAGTGGGTGCCATGATATGACAATTCCTCCGGCAAGCTAGAAAGATGGCGTCCTTCAACTCAATCGTAGCGTTCCATTGTGCGCACGACGAAGGGGTGTGGATGCTAGTATCGAAATGCCATCGACAACACCTCTTTGACTAAGTCACGTGCGGAGAACGTAGCTGGACACGGCACGATTCTGCCCTCACCTTGACATTCCTGGGACATCGACTGCTCCGAATTAACACTTGACACTCTCCTACTGACAGTCTGGATAGATGGAGAGGTATAAAACTGGTGTTGGCACTCACTCGATGGCGGCAAGATCACGTCACCATTTAACGATAGTGATGCTTAGATTTATGAAAGAACATTGGTGGGTACGCGGAGTAAACATCAAGCTCTTATTGTTGTCATTAGCACCACGTCTTATTACCTGTTCAGGTTATACTCATATGTACTAGTTACTCTAGTAGTAATGAGCTAGGGGTATAGAAGTTTGAATATAGAGGAAGTGTACCCGCATTGAGGTGGAAAGGTAGTGGAATTTTTTTTTTGTAAAACTATCCTCAATACACCCGACTGGGCTTCAAACCCCGTTCTCCCTGTCATCAGCAGTCTAGTCTAACACGATAGTGACGCCATAAACCATGCAGCCACCGAAGACGGGCAAGCTCTTATAGTCTTTTTATAGTCCTAAGCCAGGCCTCCACCATGGTTCGGATTCCACGTTAAACTGTAGGTCCTCCATTTCATCTCACAATCACCCTACCATTACACATTAACGTAAGTTCGTATAACCCGAACGGGTAGTAAGACACGGTGCTTATAATAATAATAATAATAATAATAATAATAATAATAATAATAATAATAATAATAATAATAATAATAATAATAATAATAATAATAATAATATAGTCCTAAGCTCGATTCCCGTATCCAGGTTGGCATTTTTAATTTAGATGATTCATTCTTGTTACTTTCTCACTATCTTACAGGTAGAGAAAGTATTTTGTTCATTAAAATATCGAGGTCCAAGTTTTGATGAATTTCGACGAATCAGTAAAAGTTGTTTTTGAATTTCCGCCTGTCTCTCTATATGTACCTTGGACTAAATCCTAAGCTATTTTACCAATCGGGCTAAAACTTTGTATATATGGTTTTTATAGTGTTGCCCCAAGGGGTTTTTGGAATTGGATATCCAACCCTAAAATAAAGAGCAGCTTACTGAAGAAAAAACAGAGAAAAAATGGTTTTCTAAAAATCTGTTCTAACGATTTTGATTAAAACTCGTATATAGGCTTTGATTAATATTAAAAACAAAAAGGTAATTTTCAATTTCCTATAAAAATGAGTTTTAGGGTACTTTACAGAGGCGGGAATTTCCTTATCTCCGCAAATATCTAAGATAAATGATTAACTTTTCATTGCAAAATTGTAGTACTATTAAAAATTAAAAAACTTTTATTCGAAATATATCTTTAAAAAACCAATAGTTTCAGAGATAGTAGCAAATATATGAATACAAATTTGTGAGCCTTACTTGTACAGAGATATTACTTAAATTTTAACGCAATAATGCTCTAATTTCAGAGAGTAAGTAGATAAATAAGTCTCCAAAAATTGTATGTTCTTTTTTCTTTAATCTCTTAGGGGAAATGTTTGCACAGCAATGATCTAGCTCTATTATTTTAGACTCAATAGTAACTATTTACCTTTTTTATTGGTCTAAATTTACAAATGAGTAATTTAATAAAAATGCGATAACCTTAAATGTGCACCCCTAATAATATGTTCATAATCTTAACTATAAGTCTAAATTTTAATACGAAGCATTGACCCTTGTGGATCCAATATAGATCTTTTCTTTTTCTTTTGGTTCAGCTATATTTCCAAATATACTAGTGAAGACTTTAATTCTATAAAAGAAAATCATAACATTTAAATACGAGAGTCAAATAATATTTAACGTAAGTATAACGCAATTTTTCCTCGGGTTTGTTAGTGTGCGAGTATATTAATTATTACGTTTCACATATATTGCGAGCTTTGAGTAAATATCTCCATATTTAAACAATGGATTGAGAAAGTTCGTGTGGAGTTCCGTACCATTTATCTGGTGAACTAGTAATGGTAAAGCTTAATTCCTAAAAGGTGTTCTGAGCGCTATTTT